>CM033358.1:17181011-17781011 GCA_019395295.1 Osmanthus fragrans | reverse complement strand
CTCCGCTGTGAGCTCCCACCTGCACCACCGGTGGACTCGTCTGACGTTGTCATCACATCATAACTCTCCGAACGAGTCCTCTTTGCATAAGACGATTGCCCAGAATTCGAACCCATAAAAGCATCTTGACTCTGAACAAAATTCAAGTAATTTTCACCGTCATCCATCTCTTGACTCCTTCGCTTATTTCTCGACTCCAAGATGGAATCTCGATGTGTATAATGTCCGGGTTGTACGTTCTTATTTGCTTTCTGCTCTTCTATTTGACTGTCAAGTCCCAAAAGTTCGCTTAGTAAATCCGTCCCCAATTCATTACAAAACATTTCAACTGCTGGATGCTTATTAGTAGTATTGGTGATTGACATACTATTGGGGTCTGGGTCTTGAATTAAAGAATAGAAGTTTGACGAGTAATCTTCTGGGAAAATTGGGAAAGAAGAGATTTCCATTAAATAACAGTGTGAAAATGTTTGTGAAAAAGAGGTCTGAACGGGGAATGTGAACACAGAAGAGTTTTAATTGAGTCAATGTATAGAGAATGTGAATGGGTTTTTGATATATATACATATGCACACGGTTTTCAGGGTGGTACGGGTGGGTTCAAGGAGGCGTGTGAAACGTGGACGCGGTGGAGGAAGATTCAGTGGCGGTTTCTGATGGCGCGGGAACTGTGGGTGGGTTTCTTAGAGAATTTTATATAATTGTTTTACGCGGTCGGAGTTTTGAGATTATTCCTTAAAGGCGTGTTTGGAAATGGGCCATGGAAGTTTCGCAGAGGGAGAGATAAAGAATGGGAAATTTCTATGGGGTCCCTAACCTTTAAATTTGTCCCCATTCATGTCCCCAATCTTCCGTTTGGCCAACTTCATGTCCCGACCCTTAAACCACGCAGTATTCCAATCCAACAAAACCCATCTTTTAAACTGACAAAAGGACATGAACTAGATACGTGATAAATGACTTGTGGACATAATTGTCTAAAAATAGTTTTCCTCTACTTTAAAAACCTCATATAAATATAAATCGAGGAAGCAGATTCTGCATTTCTACATAGCGTTGAGAGATATAATTTTCAATAATTACCTACGTAAAAATATTCAGAGTGTTGGGAGACATAATTTTGAACAATTATACTCCTCCGTCATTTATTATGAGCCTACCATGGATTCCTTTGCCCTTTAAATAGATTATTTCGTCGAATTGAATACCATGTACACAATTTAAAAACGTTGGGGGGACATGGACTAGTCCAAGCAAAAGGGTTGGTACGCAACGTGGCACAAGCGTAAAGGTTGGGATCCTAGAGGAATTTACCTAGAACATAATGAAAATTAGATATGCATGTTTGGTAATCAAAAAATAAATTATAATTGTATTAAAATGTTTGTCATGTTTAAACATATGAAGACAAGTTACTTTTTATTTATCTATAATCTTTTTTTTTTACATAGGCAATATGGAATTTTGCATGGAATGAAAATTGTAATTATATCAATATATATTTTTATTTTTTATTTTTCTAAATGCAATACATTTTAAATGTACCAAAGGTTACTAACTTTTATTTATTGTCACATTTATTTCTCTAACTTTTTCCATCACATTCTTATCCTTAACATCATTAGTGGATGGTTATTTTGATACTAGTAAATACACCACTTTTTAATGATATTAGAGTATCGAACATTTTACTCCCTCCGTTCCAAATAGATAGGCTTATTTGATTTTTCACAAGGATTAAGAAAACATAATTAATGTTATTGAAAAAGTAATTTTTATTAAGAACTTTCCTAGTTTACCCCTATTTAATTTTTAGCAACTAATAGTAAATTATTGTTGAAAGTAGTAAAAAAACTGAATAATTTAATTTTCAATTCTCACATTCATAAATTATTTTGATGAAATTCATTGAAACTATAAATTAAGTGGAGAGTATTGATTTTATGCAAAGTAAATAAGGGCATATTAGTAAAGTAACAAATCAAAATATTTTAAATTTAGAAATCAGCCTATATATTTGGGACAAACGAAAAAAGAAACTCAGCCTATATATTTGGAATGGAGGGAGTATATTTTAATAAATAATTTGTTTCTACACTCCAACAATGCTCTTTATTTTGGTTATTCATTTTTTTTAAAAGAAATATTTATTGATTTCTTCTCATCTTTTATTTAACATATTTTTTTTATATACTATGGTAATGTTCAAGGCCTAGATCTGAAATAAAAAGAGAAGTCAATTGGTGCAAATTCATCATATATATGACGTAAGGCCAAGTGATATACGAGCGTGGATGACAATGAAAAACACACTTTTTATCATGAGAAATGCTTGTTGTACAGAGCAGGGTTGACAGAACATTGCCAGACACCTCGCATTGAGGGGTGAGTGGTTTATTTTTTGGCATTTTTTATTTGGGTGGGCCCCACGATTGTGAGGTTTTTGTTAAGAATAATTTTGTACAAACAAAATTATTTTTTTATTATATGATTAACCATTCTCAATATTCTGATGGGCGAATGTTAACATAACATTCCAATACCATGGTAAATACAACTTTAAAATAAAGATCAAGACTTGAGGCAGGAGTTGCTAATGAAAGAACGATGGTGCACCCTCAAAGTTGGCCGAAATCAATATACAGAATATTGTAACAGAGTCGTTAGAAAAATAAAAATTGAGATTTTAGTAAAATTTTGATATCATTGACACCTAAATACATCATGAACTACTAAATATAGGAAATACAATGTCAACCCTTCATGAAATAGTTCATTGACCCTGCCTTTACTTACACTCCCATCTTTATAATCTTATAGTTTGTTTGGTTTCGATTAAAATCTGATTTTAATCTATTTCAAAGTTAAACAATCAATATTAACAACATTTTTCATGAGTGCCACAACTTTTCAACCACACATTTCAAAAGCTTCTTTCACAATCTACCAAAAAAATCTAATTTTATTAGTTTCCATTCATCTAATAGTTGGTGAATGGTGGCATGCTTCTTTCCTTTCCTAAAGAGGGAAAGGGTGGACCGCGGTCTAGCCTCTTACATTAATTAATTTGCTAACCTTTAAAGATAAAAATAAAAAATAAAAATAAAGCAGCAGAATACTCAAAGTGCTCCACCTCACCAGGTTGCACCAATATTCTCTGTAACTGCACTGTGGAGAAATTTTGTCAGATTGGCAGTCATATATAGGAAGAAAATGATCAGTTTCTTTCTTAAACCATAATACTGCTTCCGAGTAGAAACTTGTGATAGAGGCCATTCTACTGTTTGCTAATCATTCCACATCCATGTGTGGAATTTACTATCTCTAGTAGATTATAAGACTTTTGAATTGTTCTGCACTGAAACTAGAATGGACAGAAGTGTCTTGCTGTGATTTCCAATTTGTTCTGTTTCACAAAGGCAGAGACCTGCAATTTGGTATGGTTTCAGTTTTTAGGTCACAAAAGTGCATTCACAATATAAACATGACATGTTAATAAGATGAATTGCTAAGTTGAAAGATGGTATTGTGACTATTTCCAGAGAAGTAATACTTTTTATGGATATTTACACTTTGGTCTCCAACCTTTGCGAAGTATAACAAATCTACCCTCTAACCTTTTTTTAGCATAATCAGTTTGCAACTTTTAAATTATGTAGCAAAGCTAGTCATTCCCTCGATTTTGACCATTAAATGATGGATTTGCCCTTTTATCTAAAGAAACAAAAAAAAAAAAAAAAAGCAACAAAATAACAAAAAATAAGGAAATTTTGCAAATGGATTCGCATAACTTTCCAAAAAGTATATATAAACTCGGCGCTCGAATTTTATCTAGCTGGTTTTTTATTATAAATTCTTTTTTCACATGTTAATATGTATTTAATTGTTTTGAGTAAGATTTATTCATACTTTTGGAAAAGTTATGGGACTACATTTGCAATTTTTCCTCATTTTTTATTATTTTACGTCTTTCTTTTGTTTATTAAAGAGAGAGTCAAATCAGTGGTCAAATGGAGGGAATGACGTATGAAAAGTTGGGGGTGGATTATGATTTATGCTATAGAAAAGGTTAAGTGTATTTTTGTTACATTTTGCAAAGGTTGGGGACGAAAAGTGCAAATTTCCCTGTTTTCTATGACAATTGGTGGTAACATTTGGGGGAAATGAGTTGAGATGGCCATCTTCACAATGTTTTTGTTTAAATGGCCTTTGACCAAATTGTTTAAAAGAAAAGAAAATTCAATTATTTAAAATTATTAAATATCCATTTTACCCTTCATTTATAACCTAATAAATGATGAATTTGGGCCAAATTAATTTTACCCGACCCGGTTGGTCGGTCAACCCGACCCGATCAAACCCATTTGACTGAATCTAAAAAACTTAAATCAAATTTTCAAGGTTTCAAGACTTGAACCTTGAATCTTTAAGGAAAAAAGTAACATCCTCACCACTAGGACACTTGATAATGTCATTTATTTTATTGCAATAACTTATATATATCTTAAAAAGTAGAGTTAAATTTTCAAAATTCAAGGATTTGAACCTTGAACCTCTAAGATAAAAAAGTACTCTTTCACCACTAGGACATTCAACAATGTTATTTATTTTATTATAATAACTTATATATATATCTTGAAAAATTAAAGTCAAATTTTCAAGGTCCAAGGATTTGAACCAACCTCTTAGAAAAATGATGTTTTCCTCACCACTAGGACATTGACCAATATTGTTTATTTTATTGTAATAACCTATATATATATATTTTAAAAAATTATAGCCAAATTTTCAAGTCCAAAGATTTGAACCTTCAACCTCTTAGAAAAATGTTGATTTCCTCACCACTAGGACATTAATCAATGTTGTTTATTTTATTGTAATAACCTATATATATATATATTAAAAAATTATAGCCAAATTTTCATATCCAAGGATTTGAACCTTCAACCTTAAAAAAAAAAAATGATGCTTCCCTCACCACTAGGACATTGAACAATATTATTTATTTTAATTCAATAACCTATATATAATCTTATAATTCTGAATGTCTTAAAAAGTTAGAGTCAAATATTTCACTTTATTCATATATTTATTATGTATTAAAAGATTAATTTTAATTAAGATGAGTTGAATGTCTAACAAATTTTATGACTTCAAAATATATAAATAGTTAATGATATTTAACTTAAAACCTTTAATTTTATTTCAAAAAAATTTTATATTTATTTATAATTTTTAAGTAATGGCCAACTGATCCAACCACTAAATTTTTTGTTTTTTTCCCTTTAATCCCCTACGTAAATTTTTTATGGCGTGCAAAATATACTTTTTATATACTCTAAAAGATATAATTGTCGTTTCATACACTCTAAAACGATGTATAACTAAAGGTCATTCAATATATTTAAAGTATACTTTCAAAATTCGAATTATGTTATTATTTAAAATTCAACCATTAACCCAAAATCTAAAGGTCATTCCATATATATATTTTTTTTTTTTTTTCGATCAAAATATTAACTTTTTTTAATTAATTGGTATAAATTTTTCAAAAGTAAAAAATATTTATTTAATTATCATGATTCAGAATTTCAGATTATATAATTTAATTATAATAAAAAGATTGAATAACCGAATTTATAAATTATATAAACAATTGTTAGTTATATAAAATTTTAAATTGACAATTTATAAATTATATAAACAATTTATAAATTATATAAACAATTGTTAGTTATAATATAATTGTTCGATTAAAAACATATTATAAAATTGTAAATAAAACTAACCATTTATTAAATAATATAAAAACTTTCATATCGTTTTAGTACAAATTTGACGAGTTCGAAATCGTTCCGATTCATCATAACTACAACGACATAACTTTCGTTTCTTTTCATAGAACCCACTTGATGACCTATTTCGATCATCCTAAATATGTCAAATACATGTCTCGTGATCGTGGACGGTCGAATCATCGTTTTTAACAGAAACGATATAATTATCGTTTTATATAAACTATAACGATATATAAATCATTTTAGTTAAAATTAAAACTAAAATGATATCAATGTCGTCAAAATTGTATTGAAACGATAATGACATCGTTATGTATCAAACCCACGAAATAATATAACGACTTTCATATCGTTTTAGTACAAATTTGATGAATTTGAAATCGTTCCAATTCAAATTATAACTACAGCAACATAGATGTCGTTTCTTTTAATAGAAAACGATAATTATATCGTTCTAACTAAAAATAATGATTCGATCGTCCATAGTCACCCGTCATGCTTTCAACATACATAGGACGATCGAATTAGATCATCAAACTAGTTGATACCACTCGAATGGTTTAGAAAGAGCGAACGAAGATACTTTTTATCTGAATAGTTCGAAAGTGATACACAATCATGGGAACATAAATGTTCCCATAATTTCTTTTAATTGGGATCGAACCCACTTGATATCGTTACAATATAAAAACTACACTGTTTTTCAAAGACTACCATAACGAGTTTGAAATCGTTCCTGGAGCAAATAACGACTTACATATCGTTTCAATATGAAAAACTGACTTTTTGAACCATAACGACAACAACATCGTTCCCGAAAGACATAACGACCTACATATCGTTACAGTGTAAATAATAAGGAAAGCGACATTTATATCGTTTCTTTACATAGAAAACGATAAGTATATGGTTATGCGTAGTAAGGTATTCTTGAGCATCCACGATCATTCGACATATGTATGATGACCGAAAAAGGGTATTAAGTGGACTGATAGCACTCGAATAGCTTAGAACGGGCCAACAGAGATATTTTCTTTATATCAAAACTAGTCCAATATGTTGGACTACTATAAAAACACAAATGTTCCTCAAGTTTCTTTGGAACGTGATTAAACTCGCTCGACAACCTATTTCGGTCATCATATACATATGTCGAAAGTATGTCGAATGATCGTGGATGCTCATGAACGTCTTACTACGCATAACGATATAATTATCGTTTTCTATGTAAAAAAAGATATAAATATCGTTTTTCTTATTATTTACACTGTAACGATATGTAAGTCGTTATATTTTTCGGGAACGATGTGGATATCGTTATGGTTCAAAAAGTCAGTTTTTCCTATTGAAACGATATGTAAGTCGTTATTTGCTCCAGGAACGATTTCAAACTCGTTATGGTAGTTTTTGAAAAATAGTGTAGTTTTTATATTGTAACGATATGGAAGTCGTTATCCAAGTACGATAACGATTTAAATGTCGTTATGGTTCAAAAAATCATTTTTTTCTACGATAACGACATGTATGTCGTTATTTGCTCCAGGAACAATTTCGAACTCGTTATGGTAGTTTTGGAAAATGTAACGATATGGAAGTCGTTATCCAAGCACGATAACGATTTAAATGTCGTTATGGTTCAAAAAATCACTTTTTTTATACGGTAACGACATGTATGTCGTTATTTGCTCCATGAACGATTCCGAACTCGTTATGGTAGTTTTGGAAAATCAATGTATTTTTTCTATTGTAACGATATGGAAGTCGTTATCCAAGCACTATAACGATTTCAATGTCGTTACGGTTCAAAAATCACTCTTTTCTACGGTAACGACATGTATGTCGTTATTTGCTCCAAAAACGATTTTGAACTTGTTATGGTGGTTTTGAAAAATCAGTGTAGTTTTTCTATTTTAACGATATGAAAGTCGTTATCCAAGTACTATAACGATTTAAATGTCGTTATGGTTCAAAAAATCATTTTTTTATACGGTAACGACATGTATGTCATTATTTGCTTCATGAACGATTTCGAACTTGTTATGGTAGTTTTGGAAAATCAGTGTATTTTTTCTATTGTAACGATATGGAAGTCGTTATCCAAACACGATAACGATTTAAATGTCGTCATGGTTCAAAAAATCACTTTTTTTCTGCGATAACGACATGTATGTCGTTATTTGCTCCAAAAACGATTTCGAACTCGTTATAGTAGTTTTGAAAAATCAGTGTGGTTTTTATATTGTAACGATATGGAAGTTGTTATCCTAGTACAATAACGATTTAAATATCGTTATGGTTCAAAAAATCACTTTTTTATACGGTAACGATATGTATGTCATTATTTGCTCCAAGAACGATTTAGAACTCGTTATGGTAGTTTTGAAACATGAGTGTAGTTTTTCTATTGTAACGATATGGAAGTCGTTATCCAAACACGATAACGATTTAAATGTCGTCATGGTTAAGAAAATCACTTTTTTCTACGATAACGACATGTATGTCATTATTTGCTCCAGGAACGATTTCGAACTCGTTATGGTAGTTTTGAAAAATCAGTGTAGTTTTTCTATTGTAACGATATGGAAGTCGTTATCCAAACACTATAATGATTTCAATGTCGTTACGGTTCAAAAATCACTCTTTTCTACGGTAACGACATGTATGTCGTTATTTGCTCCAGAAACGATTTCGAACTCGTTATGGTAGTTTTGAAAAATCAGTGTAGTTTTTCTATTGTAACGATATTGATGTCGTTATACGCTTTGATAACGATTTTAATGTCGTTATGGTCGAAAAAGACAGTTTTTTCTAATGTAATGATATGGAAGTCGTTATGTGTTTCAGGAACGATTCCAATATCGTTATGGTTGAATCAGCCAGTTTTTTATATTGAAATGATATGGTAGTCGTTATGTGCTTCAAGAACGATTTCAATGTCGTTACGGTTGGATCAGTAAAACATGAAAAATGCACAATATCAACAACTTAGACATGTACAATATGTGAACTTGTATCAACTTTAAACATATATTTGACTTTATCATACAAGTCCATATAAAAAATTATTTTCGAACGGATAATAGACATTTTTCATTTGCCATTCTCTCCATATTTCCATTTTCAAGTACTTTTAACTTCATGTTTATGAATCAACTGGATAACAAACTGATGTTAATATCATATCTACAATGTCCATAACTGTATTTCAACATAACAAAATTTTATCAAATATCAAACTTCACACAGTACTGATAACGAGGTGTATGTCGTTATAGACTGCAGAAAACGAACTCTAACTCGTTACGAACACCAGAAAATGAAATTTTTATTTTACAGTAAAACAACAAAATAGAATAATCATACATATATTTACCAACATACATTTCACTTCAACTAATATGAATAAGAGATAATAAGATCATGTTGGGAAGCAACCCATATCAAAACTTTAATCAAATGATAAAATGAATTCAAAGTCATTATTGAAAAATGAATATCATAAACACAAATCACAACAATATGAAGAAATAATTCAGAAAAATGGGAAAAAAGTAGTTCAAATATTGAAATTTGACAATATCTTCTCTTCTTCTCAAAATATCCAACAAGAATGTTGCAAGTTTTGATTACCCATCAACCAAATGAGTCTTCAAGGGAATAAGATGTAGATTTTAGGGTTCCATGAAGATAAGAAAATGAGAATCATTGCACAGAGAGATCGATTTCACTGTGGAAGGAATGAAAATCAATTGAATTAGGGTTAAATGGAAATTGAAAGGAGAAATAGGGTATTATGTCTTTTTACATACAAGGATATTTTAGTAATTTATAAATTGTATTTTTCTTTTCTTTGTATTTTTAGGTTATCTAGACAAAAAAGATAGTTGTTGGTCTTTTTAAACTAATGTTTAGTTTGACTAGGCCTATTAAATGAATCCCCCTAAAATTTGTTTGAAATTACTTACTATGGTTTGTAGTGTTACTACAATAAGTTGAAGCATGTTTTCACTTTTATTGATGGAATGTTTTGGGATTCTCCCCTCATTTCATTGGTTTATTAAGATCATCAAAGAGAACCAAACATTGGTAACAGTTCGAGCATTCGTCAAACCGATAGCACAATAACGTTTCAAATATAGCTAGAAAATACCAGAACTCAACAGTGCGCAATCCTTCATCGTCTTCTAGGGCATGCCCTCAAGAAGCTAAGCTGTAGTCGAGACCACGGTGTCATCTACACAATGCATAGGGACATTGCTTATGCAGAACCAGTAGGTTCGCATTGCGGTGACTTATTCATGTGAAGGTCAGTAAGGAAAGCATAGTTCGAGATAGATTCAAACAAAAAAAAATTCAGAGAAAACGAGAGTTAATCTGGAACATCTAGTTTAAAAGTTGTAAGAAGCATTTGAGATTTATTACTAGAGTTCATGATGAAGTTTAAAGATTAAAGAAAAAGGATTCGGTCTCATCGTAGAGAAAAGAGAATTGTGGCTGCAAAGATATAAACATGGTGGCAGGCCAAAGGAAAGAGAAACAGTCTCAAGCTGAAATAACACATCCAAATATGTCTTCGTCCATTCGATCCAACTAATAAGATCACATATTACAAACTTATACAAAGAAAAACCTTGGCAACAAGCAGGGGCGGACATACCTTTGGCCCTAGTGGGTCCTAAGACCAACCAATAATTTTTATTTTTTTTCATTTAAAATGAGTATAATTTTGGGTATACTTATCAACATATACAAACAGAAGCAATGAAAACGAAGTCTATTGGTCTCAAGTCCGGAGAATATGCAATTTAAGTGAAATGATAAAACAAAAGTTTCTATTGAGTAAAGATGATATAAAAAATTGAAATTGGTATTCAATACCACCATCAAAATCAATTATAAGCAGGCGTTTCAGTTGATGTTCGTGTGAATTACGTTTGAGGTTGAACATGAATTCAATGCGTACAAAATGTTCACTATGTCGAATTTTCAGAATTATTATCTACGAATCATTGGCAACATAAGAATAATATAGAAAGACAATCATGTAATTACCACAAAGTGCTGTGAGCATGCTGTGCATTCGTGTGGTTTACCCTTCTCTAGCTAGAACGAAACAATATCATGTTCGTCATCTGTCAAATATCGGAGCAGAAAAATGAAAAATGAGCATCTACCAAATCATTGCCGGCGTTGTTTGTTCAATTGTTCTGTTGGTTTGGATATCTTGTCGCCTTGTCGGCGTTGCTTGTTGGTTTGAATATCGAATAGTTAAATTTTTCGTCAGTTTTTTAATATGTTTGAGTGTGACCTACTAATATAAAATATTTGCGTCCGCCACTGACAACAAACATAATCTTGCAAATCAACCGAACTTAGAGCCCAAGTTTCAGCAGATACCTCAGCAGGATTCAATTGGATCCAAGTTTCATTACACAGTACTCGAAATTCCGAATCTCAAAGTATATTAAGCCCTTGTTTGTCCCTCGTTTCTTAAAACTTATTTTCAACTGCACATTGTATAAGACTCACAATTTTTATAAACTTTTTAACCACATATTTCATTAACTTTTATCAAAATTTACTAAAAATCTAATTTTTATCAAAATAAAGCTAAAAGTTTCAGCCACCTCACACTCAAAATGTACAACTATACAATGATCCAAATACCTTGAATAGCTTGGTCACAGTTATAATTATTTTCAACAGCATAGACGAAGGCTTCGTGACGCACTGATTATAAATATTGAAAATTCACATTACTGTAATGACAACAATGAAAGATTGCCTATACAGAATTTTCTGCAGAAATTCCATAATAAATGCTTCAAAGATTACATCCATTATAGTCTATAATGTTAAGAGATATAATCCCACGTCGATTAAAAATGTAAATATAAGCAAATTTATAAGGATTTGAGTTACTCCTCTTAATAAAGTTGACTTTTTAAAATGGAACCCCAAGTCTTAACATGGTATCAGAGCCCATTAAATTTTAACGAGCGATTCGATTACAAGACTAAAAAATATGAGTACATGGATTTCAAGATTGGTCTGCTCAGACGAGTCACCATTTTGCGGGGGCATGTTAAATGATATAATCCCACATCGATTAAAGATGTAAACATAGGCTAATTTATAAGGTATTGGACTACTCCTCTTAATAAAATTGACCTTCTAATATGGAACCACGAGTCTTTAACATATAAACATACAATTTATTTATCCGAAAAGAATCCAAGTAATGTCCCAAGAATGATTCTGTAATGCCACCAATTCAGATTTATCCCCAAAAATGTTTGCATTAATTTCATTGGGCATCAGTAAACTTGCAGGCCTTTCACCAGTAGTGTGGGATACAATTACAGAAGAACTAGACAATGAATTATTTAACAGAGAAACTAAAAATCAAGAAAATGAAATCCCAGTATAATTTGATGTAATTATTGCCGGTAATGCTAATTTACTACTGCATTACGTGTAATGAATACACGAAAGATTAGTTATGGTAGGATGTTAACCCAAGCAATTTCGATCAATTTGGGGACCGCAAGTTACAAAATGTGAAAAAGTTAATGAATTTTGAAATGATATTTTTTAGTGATTTAGCCTTTGTTTGATCCACATTATTTCAAATTACATTTCAAATGAGGTTCAAATAGGCTCTTAATTGAGATAAATTCAAATTTAGTGATCCTATTGAAATTTCGGTTAAATTATATATTCCCATCTTTTACTAGTAGCTATAAATTCCCAAAACAACAGTCTGGCTATTTTCGTAACCATTTTTATTTTTAATTTTTTGGCAAAACTAATAACTTGATTTCCTCAAAAAAGTTTCCATAAAAAAGAAAAATCAATGTTTCCCACGTTAAATTTTAAATTTATAATACAAATATATACATGTAATTTTTATTGTGTTAAGTAGATGAAACGCTTAAAACTTTTTGCTAGAAGCTGGGGATGATCCTCTTATAGCCCCCGTTTGATTTCCATTTTTATCAAAATTTATTTTTCTCTCTCTTCTTTTCTATCACACATTTATCAATAAAATAATATTACACGTAAATTCAAAACTTTTCTTTAATTTTTAATCACACATTTTCCATCAATCAACTATTCAAAATGTATTTTTCCTCTCAAAATGAGAATCAAACGGGGTCATAAATTTGGATTCTTGATTTGTAGAAGATACCAAAAGTCAAAAGAAAAATAAATGCCTCTCTCCATAGGGAGCCTCACTTTTCCCCGGGGGTGGATCCAGCATCTAGTGAGCACATGCGGCCGTGCGTACTATATTCGTCGGGAGTAATTTTTTATTTTAATTTATTTTTTTACAATAGATTAAATTTTTAGGTTATATTACTGATAATTTATTTGAGTTTCAAACATCTATTGTAGTTCAATTGGTTAGAACTTGCATGTACATATTGGAAGTCCCAGGTTCTAATCCCTTACTAGCAAATTTTTTGTGTAATATTTTTATTCTACAATTTTTACCAAAATTCAATAGAGAGGGAGATCAAAGGCGATTCGAATCTATGACCTCTTGTAAGGATTATTGTGAACTTGATCATTATGTCACTTTTTGAATTTTGACACTATATTTAACAAAATAATATTTTTGAGGTTTTAACTGTTGTAATGCAAATATAATTGTAAAGATTTGAATTCACGCTCTTCCTTTGGATTATACAAAACTTGGCAACAATGTCATTTGATGAGTACGATTTATTCTTATAACAAAATTATATATGTTCAATTTGAACAAAATAATTGTTATATTTAAACTTTAAGCTTTGTTCGATTCCCATTTTTTTCAAAATACATTTTTTCCCTCTTCTTTTCAATTACACATTGTTCAATAAAATAATATTAAACGCAAATTCAAAAATTGTCTTTATTTTTAGCCACACATTCTCCATCAAATCACTATTTCAAAATGCATTTTTTTTACCAAAAAAATGGTATCAAACGGGCTCTTAATATTTTATTGTGACCGCCTGTAGACGGTCAATCACTGCCCGTGCCGACTCAAACTCCTGGATTCGCCCATGTTTCCCCCCTTTTTTTTAGCTATGTTGAAAAGGAAAGAAACAATCACATCAAATTTAGAGCATATTTGATGAGATTTTTTGAGAATAGATTTTGTGAAAAATAATTCTTTGAAAATTTGATAAAAAAAAGTAGAAAGTTACGGGTCCACGAATAAAAATTTATTGGAAGAAAGTGTGGTTGAAAATATTTTTGAATTTTTTTTTTAAAGAATTTATGCTAAATACTTAGGTGTGTCTGATTGGCTTTATTTTTCATGAAAAATGTTAATTTTTTATTTAAATTTCTACTTTTGGAGTGTTTAATTGATTTTTTTTCATGAAAAATATTTTCAAAACTGATCACGTAGCCATATTTTTCTTAAAAATAAGAAAAATATTTTCTTACGAGCCTTTTGATAATAAGAATAGTTGTATATCCTAAACCATCTGGCTGAACTGATTTTAAAATTTTCTATTATTGAGGATTTTTTGAACATTCTTCAAATCTATTCATCTTTTGAACGAAGTTAATGAGTTCGGTTGATGTTTATTAAAGTTATATTATTCCTCTTGCATTTCTTTGCTCGTAATTTGATTTGGTCATTGAAATTGTGATCCATTACCAACTGTAATGTGACACATTTATTTCTTCATCGTGTTATGGAATTTAACATACAAGTCACATAAATCTAATCAAAATTCTAATTAACCTACCTAAATTATGCAATGTCAAAAGGATTTTTCTACATGTACCATTTGACTTATCTTTTGGTTTACTCGGCCCCACCTCCCTCTCACATGGAGGTCGGTCCCACTCATTTATTGGACGTAAGACCCGACCTCCATGTGAGAGGGGAGGTAAGGTCGGGTAACCCAAAGGGTAAGCTAAAAGGTACAAATGACTTAATCCATGTCAAAATGCAGATTCAGAATTGTTACAAGATCAAACGAGATTACTTGACCGATACATAAACCCCTTCAGTGGGACAGAAAGGCTTCCGCCCTAGTCTAGAGCTAGGCCCATAAACCCTGGACATGACCCGGGTCGGGTTTAGATATGAGGAAATTATATAAACCTAGATGTTTAAATATTTTAATTAAAAAATTAGGGATGAAGTTTTGTTATTCACAAATCAGGTATCAAAATACACCTCACCTACCATCTATCAAAACCCTAATTCATTTCCATAACCCTCCCTCCCTCCCTCCCTCCCTACATCTCTCCATTCTCTCTTTTCGAACGTCGGTAACCGAATGATAAAGGATCTATGTCGATCGACGATGAAGGATTTGTGCTGATCAACGCTGCTGGCATGGGGGCTCCAAGAGTTCTCAACAGCATCGCATCACCTCCAAGCCTCGCTACGAGGCCTTGCTTGTTGTGAGAGTCGAGCACCAGCATTGTCGTTAGGCCTGACACGATTCGGTTCGTTTCTCTTCACAACCGAATCGAACTGAAAATTTTCGGGTATTCAGTAAATGGAACCGTCGGGTCCAAATATAATTATGGAACTGTTCAGGTTCGGTTCCATTCGATTCGGTTTCGTACTATAATTAAATTTTTTAACATTTATAACAACACTACATAAATACAATTACTGACAGTTTGACACGTTCAATCTTAACTTTTATAAATTAACGTAATACAATTTAATAAATATATAAATAACAAGTCGTCCAATAAAATTAATTTATCAATGTGTACAAATACCAAAACGTAGATACTAATACTAAAATATCGGTGATCCATATCAATAATTCCTTTATTTCAAACCTTCAAGTCTACATAAAAAAATGAAATATAAATTAGAAGTCATAGAAATAAAATACTTTAAAGTATTGCTAATACTTACCAACTATTTGATTTAACCATCAATTGCTTGACTTGACATACTAACTAGTAACTAGTACTAAAATTCTACAAGAAAAAAATTGGGTTGAGTTGGGTTGGGCTAGGCTGGGCTAGTTAGGCATGAACTTGGGAGTTGGAGCATTAATCACCTAATTAGTTAATTTGCTAATTTGTTTAGAAAAAATTAAAATAATTTGATTTATCCCATATATAAAAATTTAAAAAAAATTAAAAAGATTAGGTTCTTATTCGATTCATAGTCTAGAATCGAGACTCAAACCGAACCCGTTGGTTTTCGATTCAGATACCCGTTCGGGTATTTAACTTATGAAAAACCAATCGGTTCGGTTCGGGGTCGGTTCGGTCCGATTCGATTCGGGAGATATGCCCAGCCCTAATTGTCATTGTTGTGCGACGACCTCGCAGCCGACGACGTAAGCTCCTACAGTGGCATCGTCCTCGTTGCTGCTACAGTTCGATAGGGGGCTCTATAGGAACCTGCTTCTTTTGATGTCCCAACTTTTTAAACCAGTTTTGGGTGATTTTTGAGTGGTTTGGGCTATGAGATGGTGGCTGATATGGTGGTGCGGAAAAGGTGATACAATTGGTGTTGGAATTGGCGGTGGTGGTGAGGTAGTAGTTGTGCATGTAGTTGTTGGTGGCTGCAAAATGGTAGTGGGCCTGGTGGCGGTGGTGGTAATGGCGGCAATGGCTGTGGTGTTGGAGTGGGTTAGCATTTGTGACCTATTAAATAGTTAATATGTGAGTGGTTGGTGGTGGAAGTAGTTATTTGTGGCTAGAGATCTGATAGTGGTGATTGTGGTGATTTTTGTTGGCAGTGGATTGGATCTTGTGGTGGCGACATTGACAAGGTGAGAGTGGTCGCAAGTAGCCGTGATGGCAGTGGTTGTGGTGATATTGTTGGTGACAATGGTATATAACTCACTATTTGGTGTATGTGACCAATTATTTGGTTTATCTGTGATCAATTATTTAACCGTGATTTTTAAATTCGATAATTTGTGACTAAAAAATAATTTGTAACTAATAAATTTGGAATATATGTGATCGATAGATAAACTGTGATCTATATTTCTTTTTATTTGTGATCAATGAATAAAATCGTGACCTATAATTTTTTTTATTTGTGACATCGAAATAATCTATCACTAATTGATTTGATAATATGTGACAAATAAATAAGTTGTGACCCATAATTATGTACTTGTGATCATTAATTGTATAATTGTGATCTTATTATATTTAATTAATAAAATATAATTAATTAATAAATAAATACCTGATTTTTGCATTTTTAAACTTAGGGTCTGAAAATTGATTTAGTGATACTTTATACATGATTTATGTTTTTTTTCCCTTTAGATATAATTTAAGATATGGTGGATTGGGCCGGTTTACGGTTCAAACCTATTAAAATTGACCCAATCCGATAAAACATGTGAAACCCTATTTTTCAAGTCAATCTGCATCCTAATGTAGTAACGTGAAGTCCTCCTCCTCTCTCTACCGATTTTGGTCTATTTTCTAAACCAAACGGTGTCAGGTTGATTTAGAAAATAGACAAAAATCGGTAAGTCGTTTGGGTTAGGTTGGGCGAAAATCGGCTTGGCCCATTTCCCACTCCTAGCTCTAGACAGGCACAAAGCATTGGGTATCGGGGGGATACGGTGGAAGAAGCGGCAGTGGCAGCCTCATGTAGAATTGCAGTAGCAAAAAATGTTGGAAAATAATTAGTTACAGTAAATTGCAGAATTGTAAGAACTTATCGATTGATTAAGTTTCGTGATAGCATGATGTCCTAAAATAAAATTGTCCGTCGTTAACTGCTGCAATCTCTGTGGATAATCACTCATAAAATACAACGATCAAACAAATCATTTGCACATCAATCAAGAATAGTTTTAGAATTCTCGTGTATACTCCAAAAAATATATATATAACTAGAGTATGAAAAATTACATATTATAAATAATGATAATTTAATTTTTTATGTAGTTTTTGGAAAAGCAAATATGTGTTTATAAGCCTGAATAGATATAAAAGGCCCCACCATGATGCAAAAATATTTACAGTTTTAATGGGTTGTTGATAATGGATTGTTAAAAACCCGTCATATTATATTGATTTGTTTAACTCGTTAAATAAATTCGAAAATGATTAAAAAATAGAAAATTACTATTTTAATCGAGGAAGCCCAAGGCCCCCAAATGCCCAATTAAAAGACTTTTTATTTATTGCGTGAGATGTAAATCGAATCCCACAACCTTCCACACAAATTCCATACTTCTCACCAATTGAGCACTTGCTTTTTAACTTAAATTATTTCTTTCACATAATATATTTATTGTATAAATATTTAACACAAAACAAATCGTTTGTGGCGGCGGAAGCTGTCAAAGAGGCAGAAAGGCTCACGGGGATGACTGAAGACAAGATTTCTCTGCTGCAATTTGCACTAGATATTGTTTGAGCAAAGTAATATTGGAAAATCCAGTTTCTTCTCTCCTTTTCTTTCGCTCGTAATTTACCGTTTTTCCCATTTACAGGTTCAAATGTTGAAGTTCTCCGTATGGCATAATATCTGGGCTTGCACTCGTTGGATTCCTCCAGAATTTTGTAATTGAGCCATGGATAAAGCTAAGTGTACATAACTTTTTGTAGGTGTCCACACCAGAATGGAGCTCACTTGAATAAGTGTACAAAAAATTATGTACCCCTAACACAACTCTTAAGTTATTATCCTATTTTGTTTGTTAAAATTAAGTCCCTGTTTGACAATCATTATTTCAAAACTGTTAATTCTCATACTTAATTTCAATAATGCGTTTACACAATAAAATCTTTTGTACGTAAACTCAAAATATTTTCATACTTTTTAACAACATATTCTTCAAAAAAATTACTATTCAAATCTCCATTTTCTCAAAATATAGAGATGGAATATAAGCAAAATTATATTCCAGATGGCTTCCCATCCATTACTATCTAATACTAGTTCATTGGATCTCGTTAAAGTTGTATTATAGTGAACAAGATTTAAATTTCTTTTTCGTTTTTAACAGAGTACTTACTACTTATCGGTTATCCTCCATTAGTAGGGTTGAAGACTTTTCATATGACAGCAAGTTTACATCAGTGATGAACGTGGTAGAAATTTTTAATATCAACCGATGGACAATTATTAAACCCAAAAGATAACAGGAAAAATCTTAATAAAACTATATCTACTTGATCAACGACTCATAATAGAAAATACCCGAAAAGGCAGTAAAGAAGATTATGATGGGAAGATGACTCTAACCCTTGAGCAGGGATTGAATTTGAAAAAGGCCAAGTCTAACATGGAGTCCACCAACGAAGTGATTCGAGGCATAAACTTCAATTCAAAAGAATATAACGGCTCAAATAATTATAACATAGTGGTGATAACAAAATAAGACCACTAATGAGCAAAAGAAACGACAATCTATATAAGAATCTTGCTTGCTTTGACTTTAAACAGAAACGAAGCTGAAAGAAGATGAAACATACAGCAGGTGGAAATAAAAATATGCAAGAAAGAGAAGTGAACCTAGAGTGAGATGAAACAATTCCCACAAGATGATCAATTCATTGATATAGAGATTTCGTTCAGGCTGTAATGGAATAGAAAATGCCAAAGATTCGGCAAGCACAACATTTTACAATTTTGTAAGTAATAAAATAAGCGAAGAGCATGTTTGATTTATTGCAAAAAATCTCTATCAAACATATCTTAAAGCTCAACAATTAACTTGAATGAAGTTACCAAAATCTTACACCAGAAGCAACGTACAAATCGAAAGGATAAACTCATTAAATATAGATAGCCAACACAATTATAAGTTGTTTAAGTTCTTGCAAGGCACTAAGAATTGTTCTGAGGCAGTAATCATGTAACAAATTATAATAATACAAGGCCAAGTTCAGATGGTTTCAGAGCATTGCTTAGCCGATAGTTATACAGATAATCGTATAGTTGGCCATCGCCTTGTCTTATTGCAAAAAATCTCTATCAAACATATCTTAAAGCTCAACAATTAACTTGATTGAAGTTACCAAAATCTTACACCAGAAGCAACGTACAAATCGAAAGGATAAACTCATTAAATATAGATAGCCAACACAATTATAAGTTGTTTAAGTTCTTGCAAGGCACTAAGAATTGTTCTGAGGCAGTAATCATGTAACAAATTATAATAATACAAGGCCAAGTTCAGATGGTTTCAGAGCATTGCTTAGCCGATAGTTATACAGATAATAGTATAGTTGGCCATCGCCTTGTCCAAATTTGAGTTCCTTCAGAAAAGACTCATTCTCCATGACATCCAGAGCGTTAAAGACGTCAAAATCCTTCTGTTTTGCAATAATAAGGGCATCGTTCATCAGTTGAAGCAGTGGAATTCTAGTAGAGACGTTATAAAAACTATAAGCTGCTTTCAGAATTGAGTGATTCTGGTTGTTAAGGATGGATGACGGAAGGGTATAGAAGCTTATAAAATCTGTTATTTCGTGAGTATCTTGACTATCAACAACATAACTATCGACTACGTTCTCCTGAGAAAGAAGCCAGTGCTCCACTTCATTGTCATCAAAATCAGGAGCAACAACGAATTGGCTTAAGTAGTTCTTCAGCAGCCGAGTAACTGCAGGAACATCACATAGCTCCATTTTCCTCAAACCAGGGGTTGATGTTGAATTTGGCAACTTGTATAGTTTAATTGCACGGCTCATTGTCATCCGATCACCAAGCCTGGAGAAACCAACATCAATGAGCTTCTTCGGGTTCAGTGTCCTATGCCAATATTGGCACGTGGTGACTGGTGTCGGAAGAAGCACTCCAGCAGTATAAGCAGCCTGCCAGATATTCTCCAAGTGAATCCTCCTCGTAACTTCCTTAATCATCACAGGTGCGAGCCTCTTGGACCTGAGCTTCTTGTGAACACACAAAAAATTAACCTCAGCCATTTTCACAATCTCGTCACGCACCCTCATTTTTACTGGAATACCAGTGATGAAAGCAACCAATTTCTTCGAAGACTTGACACGAACCCCAATGTGCCAACTCCGGTAATATCCTGGAGGGTGCAGAGCCCAGCGAAGAAACTCCTTCGAGTAATTAAATCTGAACAGGTTATCATCATCCTCAACATAATTATTAGTCAACAATACATAAACCTCATTGCAGACCTCATCAGAATCCATATCACAAACTGTCCATTCATACAAGTTAGGGAGATTGTAGGGCTCTTGTTTGACCTCAGATAATGGTTTCGGCAGCTCAATGGGGCCCCCAGGCAAACTCGAGTCCCCAACATCCTTAAATTGACCAACAGGTTGGGTTTCCCAAAACTTGTGCTGTTTATTAGAAGTACTGGTATCCTGGAACTTTTGAACTAGGTATTCAAGGGTAGTTTTATAGTCGGGAAGCGGGTTTTCCACAGAATCGTGATCCGGGTTTTCTTTATTGGGTTCATATGAAGATTCTTTGTCAGCCATTTTCCAATACTGCGGAAAAACAATTATTTTCTAATTATGAAAGTATACAACCATTTTCGCCAGAAAGCAAACAAATTATCAGAAGAAAACCATCCATATTGAAAAAATGAAGATATGAACTTCGATTCATATACTCTTTATCGCATTAAAAATGAAAATTACGTAGAATAATCAAATCCAATAAAAAAATCATGGAGCAATAAAAGATTCAGAAACTTACATTCCGAGTGGCGAATGTGAAATGTCAACAGGTGCCTTCAATTGGGAATTCTTAACACTGTTTTTCCACTAGGGTTTAACATGACCACGGAAGGATTTTAGCATTTAAGCCCATATATTTATGTTTTTGTATTTTTATCTAAAGTGATCCCATTTGTTTGATTTGGTTTACATAAAGATCCCCAAGGAAACAAATGTAACACAACAGGAATATTTTCAAAAGAGAGTCAATATGTGTTTTTTGCGACTTTATAATCTCAACATTTTATTTTTGTGACGGAATTACTCCTTTAGAACGGTTTTCATACAAATTGTGGTTAAAATGATTCGTGCAAACCTATTTTTCTCTTTAAGACGAGGGAGCAAGATGCATAAATAACAATTAATTTTAATGAAAAAGAAAGATAAAAGAAAATGAAAGTACAAAAAATCAAATCCAGTATCATCAACATCCAATCTACCTCGCAACACCCATTCTCTACTAATATTGCTAACTCTTCCTCATCATACATGTCTCTCCCTTCTAGTCACGTTTTCTCAGACTCTCCACTCTTTTCTAGTTGTCTTGGCACTACTAGCTCAACTTGCACATAAACTTTCTTGCAATTGATTGACACAATTCGTGTAATGTGTTTGGACAAGATTGAGTTGGTGCTTCCCAAAAGAAAGCCTTTTACTGGTCAATAGGCTATATTTCTCATTCGACTATATTTCTCATTCGCAAACAAACTTGATGTATACATACTCTCTTCGTTTCATAGAAATAGACTAGCTTTCTTTTTTCATTTGTTCCAATTATATGTCACTTTCCTTGTTTAGAATATAGTTAATTTAATAATGCTCAAATATACTCATATAATGTGTATTGTTATCAATAAATATGAACTACAACTATTTATATTTAAACCATTACTCAATGTAACTGTATATTAAGAAAAATATAAGTGAAATTTATTATTCAAACTAATTAATTAATTTTTTTTTTTTTTTTTTTTTTTTTGTAAAAAATGAAAGCAAGTCTATCTTCATAAGATGGAGATAATATTTTTCATTTCCTGATATACTGTAGTTAAACCCATATCAAAATCAGGATGATTCAAGTTAGCTCAAGAGTTGCCTTGCCGTAATTGTAGATTCAATAGGCATGAGGGACGGTCAATCGGCCAAATTTATTGAAAAATATAAAATTTTGAGGTAAAACTTCAAATAGCAATCAGACTCTCTTATGATATTGCTAGTGAGAGACACGTGTCATAGTGTAGTTGGCTACGTAATAAAATAGATATAAAAAAAATTTATTTGTGTTAAACATTAATTACATCAAATTTAAGCATAAGCTGCTAACTATTTCGTGGAAACATTGGAAAAATGATGTATTTAGAACCATAAATTATGTTCCAGTTAAAGATTTTCTTCAAATAAATTGTCCGAAGAGACAAAAACTGATAACTTATTATATTCAAGTAACTCAAGTTTTCTAGAGTGATCAATTAGACATAACTCAATCAGATAAGCCTAAAGTGAAGAATGCTCATATTAGTTAAAAAATTACTGCCTTCTCAACCAGAATGAAAGAACTATCTAATGTACGTGTTTGATTATTTTAGGCATTATGTAAGAAAAGCTGAATGTATTAGTACGAGTAGTTTCAAATTCTTAAGCTATTGACAGAAAACACGTGCACCAAGTCAACGAAAACAATGGAGGTCTGCGTACATTCTTCAATCCAATTCATCAATCTATCCTCTGGTGTAATTTGAGGAATTTAAATTAAATTCTTGATGATGAAAGATTAGCTATCAATGGTCGAAACCGCAATATTAAAATTCCATAACTAAGAGAATGTGAAACCTTTTTTTGTTCACACTCATTCTTTGTAAATTTAGAACCTGTTTAAGCCCCATTTTTATTGAAGAATACAGTCTAGAATAGTATATTGCTGGAGAATATGTTGTTAAAAATAAGGAAAAATCTTGAATTTACGTGTAATATTATTTTATTGAAAAATGTGTAGTTAAAAAGAAGAGAGATAAATGTATTTTAGAATAGTATTTTTTTTAGAACCACATTTATGCTTATAAGGCCTCCCCTAATTTCAAATGGGGAAGCCTCGGCAATATGCACAGAAGCAGTAACAAATGCAACCCTCACCCCCATGCCAATGAAGAAACACCCAAAAATAAGTAGGTAAGGATTCAAAGTTGTAGCCATGATTACAGATCCAAAAGTGAAATTAATGTCAGCAAACAGAGTAGCCCTCTTGCATCCATGAAAATCATTTATCGAGCCTCCTATGATAGCTCCAATCACTACATCGACCAAAGCCATAGTGACAATTGTTTCCTATGAAATTGTTGAAACAGAAAGTTAATTAATAAAGAGCACGAAGCTTGAGAAAGTAGATAGTAAAAAATCATGTCAGTTCGAGACGAGAATGAAGAGAGACAAACACATGTGCACATACAGAGAAAAAAAGAACAACTTCCGTTGTTCAATTACACCATCTACGAAAATAAATTCTCTCTCTTCAAACAACAAAAGCTACCGGTACACAATTTCTTCAGTATCAACTAAATAACATGATCGCCTGAGAAGAAAAATAGGAGGTCCAGATTCAAAGGTAGAAAACTTATAATTCAATCTTATAAATATCTAACTATTTATTACATCCATTCATTTACTCTTTTTGGTGATAACCTAGCAATTAATTATTTAGGGAATGAGCTTCATTTGTTTTGAAATAAATTCGTAGTGTATTCAAATTCTTAAATTTCGTAGCTACTTCAGGTAGCCAATTATAGGAGTACCAGTATATCGTCATTAGCCACTATCTATGCATACACATTTTTGAATCTCCTCTTTTGTAACAAAATGAGGAGATATAGCCATTGTTTGGCCCCTCATTAAAAATTTAATACATTTTTCTCTTTATTCTTTTCAATCACACATTTTTCAATAAAATAATATTACCCGTAAATAAAAAAAAATTCTTTTTACCCGTAAGAACAAAGCACATTAAGGTCAGATTTCATGCAATCAAACAAGCTGAGAAGGAAGGTGAAGTTCATTTGCAATATTGTCTATTTCAAGTTCAGTTAGCAGACATGTTCACTAAGCCTCTTGCAAAGGCTCGTTTTGAAGAATTGAAGCATCAGATTGGAGTGTTAAATGGAAGCTTCAAGGAGGAGATTGAAGGCCAATGTGAAGACTTCTTTCAACCTCCAAAAATTTCGTTTTTTATTTTTAATAATTGTTGTTGCAAATTGTGTAATGTTTGCCTTACCTTATTTACCGTTTTACTGGCATTTTGTACTTCTATGTTTACTTGTAAGCTTACTTGCACTTTGATATAATTGAGTGCATGGTCAGTTGTATGGTTTATCAATAAGCAAAGATTTTTGTTCAGTAAAATCAAGTCTTCTCTCTCAGTTCTCTTCTCTTCTCTTCTTCCAGTTTGAAACTCCAATTCTTCATAAAAATCAAAAGGATCATTTTTGATCCATTGTTATTCTTGCAAAGGATATTGCAAGTGTTGGTTTAAAACTCATTATCATCTTTGATTAGAGCTAACAAGCAGCTATGAACACTGGTATAATATGATTTTTATCTATTAATTTGCGCAAGGGTTTAATTAATTTTTAGTCTTTTCCAGCAAGTGAATGGAAGATTCATGCGCGAAGATTATCTTTTGAGCATTTCAAGTGTTCAATGGATTTATGGGAACTAAGTTCTGAGTTGTGGCGAACGATTTATCTGATTCATTGATCATTATGAGTTACTTAAATCCAACATTACATGGATTCATCAGCAGGCCAGCTAGACACGACACAGATACTGATACCTGGCCTGGATTGACTCTCCAGGGCTTAGAATAAGAAAAAGATGACCAAGATGAAAAAATCTGGATAAAGATAAAGGAGAAAGAAGGAGAAGTAATGTCTCCGCTTGCACGGTTCTGTAACTCATAGAATGGATTAGGTTTCCAATTATTCAGCAAAATTTCTGACATGGGGATGAGAACAGACGGGGTTTCGAATAAGAGCATGGGATAAATTAATGGCATTCATTCTCTCTGTAGAAAATTATGAGTAATTTGTATCCATGGACTGGGATGAGTATTATTTCTAGGGGAAACACGAGGGACCTAGGTAGGGACGAGTTGGGTAGTATTGTGTGGACCAAATTGATAGGGTAATTAGTTCTTCCAAGCATTGGTTGGACAAAAAAAATTGTTGAGTAGGCTACAATTGTTGAGTGCTCTTTATTCTATTGTAATTGTCATTATTTTATCTTCAACTGGACAATTGCTGAGTGGAAAGTTCATTGATTGCAGCCTGTACACAAGCGGATGGTCCGGCATATATATTTTCCATGCTTACAGAATGGAATACCGAGGGTAATTTACTTCCTCTTTGAAACCTTGAGCTTTTTTATAGTTAAATAAAATAAGTTCTGCTTCCGACTCTGTTATTTCATTTACACAAAATAATTTAGGGTACATTATTAAGTTCAGACGTGACCTAAAATAATAGTAAAAATTGTAACTTTACGATCCAAGAGATTTCTCTTTCCGATCTTTTGAGATTGAAAGAGTTAATACTTTTGAATCAAGGATTCCTAGTAAATCTTGTGTAGACCAGTCATGATGATGATACTTTGAGCTTAAAGTTTTGCAATTATTACTTTTATAGTTTTAGTAAATCTTGTGAAGACCAGTCATTGGCATTATGTTTCTGGTTATAGCAGTTTTAATTTGCATTGCTGATTAAAGATATCATAGTTTTGAGATTTAGCCTCTGAGCCTCATTTTTGGTCCAAAATACATTTTGGAATAGTATTTTGTCGGAGAATGTGTGGTTAAAAATAAGAATTTTTTTGGATTTGCGTGTAAAATTATTTTATAGAAGAATGTGTGGTTGAAAATGAATTTAAAAAAAAATGATTTTTCGGAAAAATGGGGGCCAAACATAAGCTAAGCTATTATTCATGAATTCTGATTTCTCCATTGACCAGGTTCCTCTTGTCATTATAACAAATTACTTGCAAGACAAGTTCAAAAATTAAATAGTAAGTTTTTTCCTCTTTATATCACACTTGTTGAGTTCTTCGTTCTGTCCTCGTCAATTCTGGCAGTTTTTTTTTTCTAATTTGAGTTTTCAAGTTGCACGAATATGCATTATGGTTTGAGGAATAGATTTGTCATTCAACGAGGGAAGTAAAGTTTCATTCTGTTAGCCGCGCTTTCATTGAAGTAATCTTATAGTTGCTTAATGAATTGAAGTATAACTTTTTGGAGTATTTATTCGAACAAGAAATCTTGCTCTTCATCCATATTATTTCGCCCCAATGGTTTATTTGCTCTCTAATCTAAAAATGAGGCTTGTTTTCATCTTTCTCTAGGTGGGCAACATGACATTTTGGTGTTTTTTCAGCATACTAGGTCAACCCATGTGTGTACTGTTATATTATCATGACTTGATGAATCGAAAGACTAGTGCAAAATAATGGCCCTGCAACAATTTTGCTAAAAGAGCAAGATTCCCTTGAGCTTACAGCTGATGGATTATGCTCTTACTATTTTCGATATGTTCCTGTGTGGGCTTTCGTGCAGCTTCATCATCCACCCTGGCCAAGACATGATATGAACATAGCGCAATACAATTTTGATTAATAATGTAACATTTTAGCATCATTTAGTTACTTTGACTATGTAAATTTTTACTGCAAGGACTGTGATGTATTCATAAACTATGATATGCTTTTTGTTTTTAAAAAAACTTATAGGTCACTTTTATTTTTTGAAAGTATAATTGATTTTTAAGTAATGTTATTTAGCATCATTAGTGTTTAACACTAGTTTAAGTGGTAGCACTAGTTACATTAAATTACACGTTCAATTAAATTAATTACATAATTTTACGTTTAACGGAACCTATCACATAATGTTATATAGACCGTGTTCTAAATCTATCGGTGCTCAAATAGCATTATTCTTGATTTTTTTAGTTTGGTAATATGCTCTTATTTAACAATCATGCTACTTGTAATCTTTTTTTTTACAATTATCACTGATAGTCATACTTGTTAACATCATATTCATCCATTTAAAAAACTGTTTTTAAAATTAATGGCCCGAATTTTGACAACATCAATGTTATCATCCACCGTTGTCAACCATAATTGTACAAATATATTAATTCCTTATTTAATGTGCTTTGTTTTCAATAAATATAAATTATTTCTATTTAAGCCATTATTTAGTGTTGGGACATTAGAAAAAATGTAAGTAAAATTTATTTTCAACTATATTAATTATACTTTCTTAATTTTTGTGAAAATGGATCTTTGTGAGACGGAAGGAGTATTTCATTTCTATAAATTGATTAAGAAATAAAATAATTAAAGTAAATTGTTGGGTCTAGTTACCTTGTTGGCTTGACTTGGGGTTCGTTTTAGACAAGTATGGCATGTCAAAAATTGTGGGTCGTGTGGTCTTATAGTCGACTTTGTTTTACACTTCTATGCAAGACTTGGGGTGAAATAGACAGCTAAGCAAATTGATGGAAGCCACGCTCTTCCTCCAAATCTAGAGAGAAAATGGGCTAGTGGAGAAGAATAATCATGCTTGATGTACATTATTGTTTACACAATTATTTACACTTTGTCACATGGCATTGTCCAATTGGACGGTTTAAAAAAAACATAGATTTTTCATCTAATTATTTATTGACAACAATGCAAAGGCCAACAATGGTGTAAAAAAAAAAACAGCATACAAATGACATTATCCTGAGAAGAAAGATAAGGGTAGAGAGCACAACCACCGTTGACAAGTTACTTTTGGGACTAGTACCGTGTATACCATAAATCAGTACTACCTCATACTGAGTGTTGTAATGGTGCAAAATTATTACTACTTCAATGTCTCAAGGATAGCCCATTTTCGAGCATCGTTTCCTTCCAGAAGAAGCCTCATTGCCCAACAATGTGATCTTGTGGCTGCCTTCTCGCCTATTCTCAATTGCATGCATTGCATGTAATCTCTCGATTTCTCTATCTATGTATATGTATATAGCATTGGAAGGGTCGGGAGATCGTTAAAGGATTATAAGAACAATATGTTTTAGAGTGAAGTGGAATGAATTAGGTATGCAAATGCAAAATGCATCCCTTACTTACCATTTGATTACACGAAGTCGACTCTTAGTGTGTGAATTTTGTTATGTTACTATGTTGTGTCTCGCAAAAGGATAAATTAATTTGTTTTGACAGTACTAAGGAAGAAAAGAAAAAGGTTTAAAATCTTATATCAAAATATCAAAATCGTGTCTTATTTGTAATTTTTGTTGTATGCAGCATCCGTCCCCAAAGGAGGCAGCAGTACCTAGAAGTTGGATAACTGGATAGATATTGACAGGAACTTGATTATTTTGAACCAACTAAAAAGTCATGGAATAAATTTTTATTTCATTATTGATCAAGAAAATCTAGCAGTAATTCTTTAGTATTTGGATGTGCTCCTACATGTAGCTTGAGACGACAAATATAATAGTTAGAGGTGTAATATGAACTAAGGTAAACTCGTCCTCAATATGTAATGTCTGGGTAAATCGACTCAAAAGCAAATTCCCTGGGGGGGGGGGGGGGGGGTGGTTTGGCCCCATTTAAATTTTTTTCCCTATAAATGTTAAAAAAAAATCATGTATATATATTAACCGATTTAAAATCTTCTTAACTCAATCCTAATTCCGTTTCTGAATCGATCCACAACAAAATTTAGTTACTGAAGAATAAAAATAGAATTTTCTTGTAAGATAACTTATTTCTTCTCAAATTTATAAAGTATGATAATTAAAATAAATGTATCTGTACGACGAATTTCGTGTATTAAAATACGAAAATCGTTACAAATTGTATTTTCGAGAAATACAAGTGAAAAATAATCTTCTTGTAACTGCAAAATTGCAAGATCCTTTGATTAATGATCTGAATGTTTGAAGACGAGGGGTCACGTGGCTTAAATCCTGGACTTCGAGATTTGTTGAGAATTTGATTTGTCGAGAGCTTGACTTGTTCAACACTTGAATTTTGGGGCTTGAATTTGTACTTCGAAACTTGAACTTGGACTTGAACTTGATTTGATTTGAAGAAGGTTTTGATCTTCTTGAACTTGACTTGATTTGAGGAAAATTTTGGTCTTCTTCGTGTTTGCCGGACTTAGGTTTGAGAGAGTTTCTTCTCTTCCTCCGGCTTTGAGATTTTTTCAGCACTTCGTGATTTTCTTCTTCACTTTCACTTTTTCCTCCCTCTTTTCCATGGACCATTGGTCCTATTTATAGGAGAAATTTTGTGGCTAATTTTGGTAACCACTCAATTATATTTAATTAAAATAATTAATTAAATAATTGTAGGTTTTAAAATAGTAGGATGGGCCTCCTAATTATTTTTAGCGGGTTTTAGTAGATTTTAATTTAATTGGGCCAATAATTTAAATTGACCCAATCCATTTGATTTATTATTATTATTATTTTAGTATCTACAAATGCCCCCTCAAAATTTATTTATTTATTTATTATGAAATAAATAAATTGATAAATCTTGATTTTCGATTTCTTTTTTAACCCAAACTTCCCACTAGTAAATTAATACAGATGAAAAATTTGAGAATGAAGTGTGAATTTGATTTAACACAAAATTTTTATCCTTGAAATTTGATAACAAGGATTTTTTTTTTATTATTATTTGTTTATTTGTTTGTTTTATGTTTTGTACAGACTTTTTTTTATGTTATATGGTATGTCGGGCTTAAGTAAGGTCCAGTACCCGCCTATTTATATAAACAAATTTTTGGGGTTTAGAACAAATTGGTTAAATCTTGCAAACAAATGAAAAAAAAAATTTATTTTATTTTCTCTCCTCTCTCGCGTTTCGTTTTTTATTTTTTATTTTTATTTTTAACTTCCGTCGCCGACAGTAAAACCAATTGTTTCTGTCGGCGGCAGAAACTGAAACGAATTGTCTGAAGCAAAACCAATTATTAATTGGTTTCTCAGAAACCAATTAATAATTGGTTTGCAGAAACCAATTGGTATTTTTTTTATTATTATTTCTTTTCTTTTTCGTTTTTTGTCTTTTTTTTTTTTTTTTTTTTTTTTTTTTTGTTTTAACGTCTCTTTTTACACGTCTTTTTTCTATTTTTTTTTTTAGTTTTTGTTTTTGTTTTTTGATTATTGTTACAATTATTTTAACAAAATTGAAATTAACATTCTACATTCTTCTTTTTCAGGGATTCAACTTTTGAAACAACTCAAGAATTTTGAGGTTTGAGATTTTTTTTGGAGTAGAGTTTAAATTTTGTGATGTAATGATACCAAGAGTTTAGAATAGATTTAAAATTTCGAACATTTTCATGTACCTTGAGGACCAATGACTGTCACCCTTCATAATGCAAGATACTTCGCGTTGAGGACCAAGGACCAGCACCTTTTACCGTCCAAGGCACTTTGTGTTTGGGACCAAGGATCGGCTCCTTTCACCGTCCAAGACATTTTGTGTTTGAGGACCAATGACCGACTCCTTTTACCGTCTAAGGCACTTTGTGTTGAGGACCAATGACCGGCTCCTTTTACTGTCCAAGGCACTTTGTGTTTGAGACCAAGGACCGACTCCTTTAACCGTCCAAGACACCTTGTGTTTAGGACCAATGACTGGCTCCTTTCACCGTCCAAGACACTTTGTGTTTAAGGATCAAGGACCGGTTCCTTTAACTGTCCAAGACACCTTGTGTTTAGGACCAAGGACTGGCTCCTTTCCCCGTCCAAGACACTTTGTGTTGAGGACCAAGGACCGACTCCTTTTACCGTCCAAGGCACTTTGTGTTTGAGGCCAAGGACCGACTCCTTTAACCGTCCAAGGCACTTTGTGTTGAGGACCAAGGACCGACTCCTTTAACCGTCCAAGGCACTTCGTGTTGAGGACCAAGGACCGGCTCCTTTTACCGTCCAATGCACTTTGTGTGGATGTCATTTACATATTTGGGAGGTTCAGACAAACTTAAAAGATTTACTGCTCATTTTTTTTTTTTTAGGAATGGCTGGCGCAAGCTCTAACAACGAGATGTATTCTGACATACACGAAATCATCGAGCTTAAAAATCAAGGCAAAAGTTACCTTCGTTTCAAAGATACTGATGTGAAGTACCATGTCCAGCTTGGCATACGCAGCGAACTTAAACTTAGCATCCATAAGCCAACTGCAGACCCTTCTCTTGACCTCTTGGAGCCTTTGTCAGAGTTGCACATGCCTGTCATTAGTGAATGCCACGAGAATTTAGAAGCTGCGAAGTCCGACCACTCTAGCAGTCATCTCCCCTTTCTATGTCTTCCGCCTCATCATTCTCAAAGCATGGAGTGCATTCCAAGAGCAGTGATTTGTGAGAAGATTGACAACAGAGAAATACGATGGGGAAGTGCACTTATCAGTCGAGGAGAAATTTCTTTTCTTCCAAAGTTTTGGGAATGGTCTTCATGGGTTCAAAAATTTCCGCTCAAGAAGAATCTTCGTCAATTAGCTTCTGCAGTCAGTTCCGCTACAAAGGATTATCATCGCCCAAACTCTATCTACAGGGCTCTTTGTGAAGTTTGGTGTCCAGAGACCAATACTTTTGTGACTGCCAGTGGTGAAATTGATATTTCTCTTTGGGACATCCGCGAGGTAAGTGGACTTCCGATTATGGGTAATTACTATGAGGAAGTAGTTCCAAGTCTTTCAGAGCTGACAGATCATCTTCCCAAGTCTTGTTTGTACCTCTTCAATGTTTTCGCATTGATTGCCAATGCGAACGAATCTGATTGTGTCAGTCATGAAGAATGGATTAATTTTTGGTTTCACGAGAGTGGTTGTGCCCAGAATCCTCGACAAAACAAAAATTATAAGAATGCTATGAATCTAAATCCATTTAAAAGGCGTCATCAAAAAGCTTCACAGGAAATTCGGAGACCCGTGATTGTAGACAAGCCGAGAGACATTTTCTACAGGGATCGGAGTCATTGGGGCAATATACCAATATGTTTGTCTATAGAAGAAGAAGAAGAATTGGAAATAGCTGCTTATTTCTCCCTGTGGCTTTGTCGTTTCGTTCTTCCATCCGGGGACGAGTACATAGAGTTGGGACTTTTAAAGCGTCCTCAAAGATGGCAGGTGGGTACACTTACAGCCTAGTCCCTCCGGTATTAGTGAGTATTTATAGAGGGCTTACACGGACGTCGAATCATCAGTCAAATCCAGACCTTGGCTCGATTTCACATTCATTTCCTGGATATTTTCTTTATGCTTGGGCTGCTACTTATTTCGTCTGAGGTATTTATGCCCACGTAGACAAGAGTTATCCTCTTCCTATAATCCGAAGGTATGCTAGCATTTTGAATGCTTTCCAGTCTTGGGAGAAAAGTGTTGTTGATTGTCGGGACCTTATTCGAGGAATGACGGATGCCAATGACTTTTGTTGGAATCCGTTCCCTTCATCGTCCCATCCCGGTGCACGAGTGGATGACGTTCCAAGGTCTATAGATACTTCAGAATTTATGGTGAGTATTCGATCAGGATTTGTTTCTTATCACCGAGGAAACTCTCCTTTCATTCTTGAGGCATATAATCCTCATGGGTTTGCGAGACAACTTGGCTTTAGGCAGAAACTTCCTGGTTCACCAAGAAAGTTGGATATTGCCCCCAATGCAGGTGACATGTATCGTGTTTGGTTATCCTTGACTCGGACGCTAAGTGGATCTACATTTCATATTCCGGAATATGTGAAAGATACACGTCAAAACGTTGATGCAAAGTACCAGAATTGGTGGAGTGACCAAGTGTCGTCGATCCTGACTAAGGTTCAAGTACATGTTTTATCTTCTAGTGAGAATCGTGACTTTATTCTTGGCCCAGCTCCGAATAGGGTCGTAGCCAAAAGGTTAAGCTCTCCAAATATCATTTCTGAAGAGACTTCTCGAAAGAGAGATCCAGACTTTCGAAACGAAAGAGTGATCAAGAAGATTAAAATTATAGTCCCTTCAACCAGGTTCGCTTCCACCTCTGAGCTTGCTGACAAAATACCCGAAGTAGTCTTGATTCCAGACCACAGCAGTCCTGGAGATCGAGCATCTCATGCTCCTAGAAAAACTCTAACTCTTGAGGATGAAAGTTCCGGAGATCAGGTATCTTTTTTATTTTTTTATTTTTTATTTTTTTTTGTTTTTGAATCTTATGCAACAAATTTTAATTTCAGGCTCCCCTTTACCGAATATATAACATTAGACAGTCGATAAAACCAATGTCGCTTCAAGCTGTTCCAAAGCCTTCAAAAGGTGATGTTGAAACTTCTCAAGTTAACATCAGTCTCCCGAATATACCACCAGATGGTGAATTTTTAAACATGTCGCCTAGAACACGAAACGCGGGTATGTTCTTTTTTTTTTTAAATCTCCATTTTTTTTTGCAAGTTTTCCAAGCATTCCTGAAGGATTGAATTTTTCCATAAATCCAAACTCTTTGCAAGATCAGATCGACGAGAATGATGGAAGAATTGATGCGCTTCAAGAAATAGATGGTGCTTACGATTTTCACGACCCACCTTGCAAATACCCGAGTATTATTAATGAAGACATCTTGGCGTTCAACATAGATAAATTTCGTGATGAGGATGAAGTAAATTCTGAAACTGTGAGAGCTAACATTTCAGAAATCAATCACGAGGTCACTGTTGCTCCATCTTCATTGGCTTTAGTTAACGTTCCGCCTTCAGAGACAAATAATCGTCGAGCTACACCGATTTGTTCTTTCATGTCTGGTCCTCCGCCCAAGATAACTCAAAAGTCTCCCTACTTGAAAGCTGCTCTACACGATGCCATGATCAACTACCTTCAGAAGTGTTTCAGGAACGTTTTGAAGCATGGATTTTCCAACGTCCGATCTTGGTGGAGTGAAAATAATTTAATTCTTCAAAACGTGATTGCCAACTCATTTCACACAGATCCAACACATTTGATGAAGCATATGGATGTGTTTCTCACAGAAGTCGACCATTATTTATCAGAAAGAAATCAGCATTTAGAGTGTCTAACCGCTGAAGAAAAGACTGAGCAATTGAAACTTTTGAATATCCAGTTGAAAGTGAAGGATTCCACGTGTTCTTCATTGGAAAACAAAATTGGGCAGCTATCTTTCGAGTTGGACAAACTTCGTGATGAACTTCAAACCCATCAGGAACATGCTTGGAACCACGAAGGCTACATTAGAAGAGTCGCAGACTAGAGATGTCACCAGCATAGCATCCATTGACCGGAAAAGGAAGACACTTGAAGATAGTTTCCTGATGATGAGTGATTTCGAGAATTTGCGATTTTCTTTGGGACCATACCGTATGAATTTTGATTTGTCATCATTTTTCTTTTATCTTTTCGTCTTCACATTTCGAGTGTATTTCTTTTTATTTCAGAAATTGGTAAACAATTTGAATGAATTTATTAGTTGTGACTGAACTTGAATTTATAATTTATTCAAGCTACCTACGTACCCAAACGGGATCAAGTCGAACGTAGTTCGTTAAAAGAACAATTCTTTTTTGTTTATTTAGGGCCGTTCACAGTTTATCCTCTTGCGGGCCAGGAGTGGTACATTTTATTACAATGAAAAATTTATAAATTAAAGAACTTCAAGCGTAAAAACGCTTTAGAAATTTGCCGTTGATAGGCCCGATTTGTAGTCCGTCTTTGTCGACGATCTTGTAGGCTCCGTTAGTGAATGCATGAGTAACGAGATATGGACAATCCCATTTAGGTTGAAACTTGCCCCCTGTTTTTCGTGTGATTATGATTGGCCTGCACACGGAAAGCACCAGATCTCCGACCTGAAATGATTTTGGTCGCACCCTTTTGTTGAAGGATTTGGTCATTCGAGCTTGATAGCACTCCATGTGCATTTGCGCTTCTAACCTCTTCTCATCCAAAGCTTCCAACTCTTCCAATCGAAGATGAGCATTTTCTTCTGTTGTCAAACATTCTTGAATGTCAAATTGAAGTGAAGGAATTTGACACTCCAAAGGAAGTACAGCCTCCACTCCATACACTAAGGCATAAGGAGTGGCTTGTGTCAGGGTCCGATAAGTAGTTCGATAAGCCCATAAGACCTCGCTAATTCTTTCATGCCAATCTCTTTTTGATTTGGAAACGACTTTTTTAGTAAACTGCAAAGAGTCTTGTTGAACGCCTCTGCTAACCTGTTAGCTGCTGCATTGTACATTGACGAGTTGTATTGTTTGAACCCAAACTTTGCACACAAATCGTTTATGTGGCTATTGCGGAAGGGTTTTCCATTATCAGTGATGATGTGTCGCGGAACTCCATACCGATAAATGATCTGGATTCGGATGAAATCTGCAACGTTTTCTTTCTTTACTTCCTTCAATGGTACAGTTTCAGCCCATTTAGAGAAGTAGTCGGTCCCAGCAAGGATGTATGAATGCCCAGCTGAAGACTTTGGAGTTATGGGTCCAATTACATCAAGACCCCATGCATCGAATGGCCATGAAGCCACTGTTGGATGCAACGGTTCTGGCGGTTGATGGATGAAATTTGCATGTACTTGGCAAGCTTCACATTTTTTTGCATAGTCCATGGAGTCTTGTACCATGGTCGGCCAATAGTACCCCATCCTCTTTATTCGAAAATGGAGTTTGGGTCCAGACTGATGAGCACCACAGATCCCAGAGTGGGCTTCTTCTATCACGTGTGTTGCTTCGTCGTTACTCAGACATCGAAGAAAAACCCCCTCAAATGATCGTCGATAAAGCGTCCTCTTATAAAAGATAAAGCGGGTCGCACGCCTCCTGACTTCGGTTCTTCGTCGTGGATTATCTGGCAACTTTTGATTTTGAAGAAAATCGATTATTGGTTGTCTCCAATCTTCTCTTTCTTCATCTTCGATTACTTCGACGGTATTGTTCTCTTCAAGATTACAGGGCAACAACGACGGAAGCACCCATCTTTGAGCAATTGATATGGAGTGGGAAAAATCTTCATCCGACCTAACTAAAACAACGGCTAGATTAGCTAAGGCATCAGCTTCTCTATTTTCATTTCTAGGTACGAATTTCATTTTTATTGAATCAAATCGATTCATGAGCGTTGATGCATATTCATGATATGGTTTCAAGTCTGAATTACGGACTTCATACTCGGCTAGGAGTTGGCTGATTATCAATTTAGAATCTCCAAAGACTTTCAGCTGACGGATATCCATATCTAACGCCGTTTCTAAGCCAAGGATAAGGGCTTGATACTCCGCTACGTTGTTTGAACATTTCTCCGTTAGGACAAAAGAATAAGGCATAAGGAGATCGTGGGGAGTGATAAAGATAACTCTTGCTCTGGCACCATAACTTCGGGCTGCCCCATCAAAGTATAGTCTCCAGGATGGTATGATTTCAGTAAATAGAACTTCTTCATCCGGGAGGTCTTCCTGAAGTTCCCACTCTGTTGGAATTGGATGGTCAGCAAGAAAATCTGCCAAAGCTTGTCCTTTGGTTGCTTTTTGTGGAATGAACTTGATATCGAATTCGGACAATAGTAATGCCCATTTTCCAATCCTTCCGGAAAGAATCGGCCTGGACATTATGTACTTTTATGGATCAATCTTTGAAACAAGATTGATTATGTGTGATAGCATATAATGTCTCAACTTTTTAGACGCGAAGATCAACGCAAGACATATTTTTTCAATAGGCGAATACTTCATTTCAGCACCTACCAGTGTCCGACTCAAGTAATAGAGCGCATTCTCTTTTCCTTCGTCGTTGACTTGGACAAGAAGTGCTCCTAGAGAATATTCTTGTGCTGCAACGTAAAGAGTCAATGGTTTCCCTGGGAATGGAGCTGCGAGTACTGGCGAATGAGACAAGTACTGTTTAATGCTTTGGAAGATTCTTCGTATTTGCCGGACTTAGGCTTGAGAGAGTTTCTTCTCTTCTTCCGGCTTTGAGATTTCTTCAGCACTTCGTGATTTTCTTCTTCACTTTCACTTTTTCCTTCCTCTTTTCCATGGACCATTGGTCCTATTTATAGGGAAAATTTCGTGGCTAATTTTGGTTTGTTCAAGTTCATCTGTTGTGACAAAGTTTTCAGACTCGGATTCTGAATTGGAAGATTCTTCAAAAGCTATGTGATTGACAGGGGCTTCTTCATCATATTCGTTATCTCTTAAAGATGAGTGAACTTTTTGATGTTTCCGTCTTCTTCTTGATTGTTGGGGTTTCGGACTTGGATCAGAACTTTTAATTCCAAGTCGAGAAAATACAGATTGTCTTTGAGACGACCCTTGGGGAGTTTGTGCATTCTTATCAACTTAGATAGAAGAAGGATCCTCACTTAACCTTTGGAAGACGGAAGCTCTACATTTTATCTCAACCATTAGGGAAGGTTCTCATTTTAACCTTTTAAACACCGAAACTCTGGCATTCTCATTTTCAATTCGATCAAACACTGAAGGTCTCGATTGTACCGATTCTTCCTCTTTGACTTCATATATTTGAATCATGATTGGGTTTGAGGAAACCTTCTTGACTTTAATCTTTCTCGGTGGATTTGGATCATATCCCAAACCATGTCTAGGTCGCGACACAAGGGCTCCGTCAGAAGGAACACGCCCACTCGAAAGTATGGCATCAAGATCACCTAATTCGCGAGGCTCTCCTTTCCCAAATTCGGCATTCTCAAACAGTTTCTTGACCTGAGGATTATAACATCCTTTGAAAGTCTGTTTTGATTCGTCGACTCCTTTAGTAGTTGACAAGTCTTGTTTGGACGGACCAGCAATACTGAGTTTTGATATATTCGGAACAGATGTCGAAGCTTCCGACGTAGATTTACATTCTTTCGGGACTGCCATGAGTTGATGGGGCAGAAGCAATTTTGAAATACTAGGTATTGGAAGAGCTAACTCTTTTCTCAATACCTCAACATCGGTCGATCCAATTTGAGGTTTTTCACCTCTAGAGGATCTTTCAGACGTAAATATTGATTTACCTTTGATAAGCTGACGAGATTGATCAATACCTGATGTGCCATCATTGTCTGCATCTCTAATTTTGAATCCGGACATGGTCAACCCTGCAGAATTACACTCTTCATCTTCTGTGTAAAATTTGGCATCAGCAAAATAGGATTCTTCTTCGAGGAATGGTTTGGACTCAGCTACCACACATTTAACTTCTCCATCTCGACTATATTTGAAGCATTGGTGCCAAGTCGAAAGTACTACTCCAGTTTCATGCAGCCAAACACGTCCAAGGAGTAACTCATATGATGTTTTAGCATCAATGACATGAAAGAGAGCCGAGGAAATTAATTCTCCCATTTGTAGCTTCAGACGGATCATGTCAATGGCTCGTTGACCCTTTTGGTTGAATCCTTGAATCATGATCTTACTCCTAGATAGATCGCCAACGTTAATCCCTATTCTTTTCATTGTCTTGACAGGCATAATGTTCACAGCAGATCCGCAGTCGATCATCATGCGATTTATCTTGCATTCTCGAATATAACCACTAACATATAGTGGTCTATTATGTAAACGAGAGCCTAGTTGTAAATCTTCATCATCAAAAGTTATAGCAGCCATACAGTCTTGTTGAGCCGTTGACCCAGTATGCTCTAGGACTTTGCCTTCATATTCTTCCGGATCAATCAATGCCGCGACTAAAGCTATTCAATCATCGAAAGGGAGACTGAGAGACTTTGCTAAGCTCGTATTGGCAGGAATCTTGTTGAGTCGTGAGACAGTTTTGTTCTGTTTCGAACTCTGTCCTAATACGTTCTTTGTTTCATTTTTCTTCTCCACATTGATAACATCGGAGGTAAAACAATCATTATCAAAGTAACCATTGGGAAAATAATCGCCCAAGGTTGGCAGTCCCGAGGGAATGCATTCTACCCCTTCCAGTTTAGTTGATACTCTCAATTTAGCTTTAGACCTTCCTCTCTGATTGTTCTTTGGTCTTGATTTCTGGTCATAAACACTGAAACGTGGGAGTTGTGGAGCCTTTCGACAACGTCCTTTTATGAAGGTTTGTGCTCCCTGATTTTCTTCTAGTATTTCTTCTTTATTGGGTTGAATTTTCACACCCAATTCCTCTAGCTTTGATCCTGCAAGAGGCGTAGAAGGTGATATTTTACCTGTTTTGTTTGACATCCGGTATTTCTCCTTCTTATTTATGAAGGTAGACCAACAGTCGCTGATCTCATCTTCAGACTCCGAATCGGAATTCCAAACATCCAAATCATCCGTCATAATTTCGTAGAAAGTTGGACGATTAGGTGGATGCGGTCCATCCATCCCTGGCAGATATATTTAATAGTGATTTCTCCACCTACCTCAAACTTCACTGGAACGGCTCCTTTTGGAAGTTGCGGTCCAAACTCCCCAATCGAGGATTTACTGGCACCATATGTATTAGGAGGTGTTGGTTCCTTCTCCGCGATAGAAATTGGATCAAACGATCCAAATGAAACCATCGAGCAAGAAGCTGTCAAATTTTCTCCGGTTTCAAGTTTGATCTTATTTTCTTTGTCCAGACGAACAATAAGATCTTTCAAGACGAAACATTTTTCCACTAGATGACTAATGATTCTGTGAAATTTGCAATATTTAGGATGATCGATCTTACCAGCTTCCTCGAGTCTTTTCGATACTGGAAGTTCGATTATCTTTTGTTCAAGGAGCTGATCAAGAATTTCAGGAACTTCAGCGTCTGAAAATGGGTACTCCTTTTCTTCAAGTTCTTTTAGAGTCACATGACCTCTGCTTTAGACTTGTCCTTTATTAGGTCTGAACTCTAGTCTCGATTTCAGGTTTGAGCTCGACCTCTGGAAGGCTATCTTTGCAGGAGCAGTAGAAATTGTCATTGCTTCTTTGGACTTAACAACCTTGACTTCCCTCTTTATTTCTTTCTTAGGATCTTTCTTGTCACGAGGATCACTTGGCAAGTAACTCCCATGCCTTGCAATTTAGAGCTCTAGGTCGTTAGCACGTGTCGCTAATTCTTCAAATGAGTGAGGCATATTTGCCTGGAGATTATAGAGTAATCCCCAATGCATGCCTTGTACACACATGTCGATGGACGATGCTTCGCTTATTCGTTCTTTGCAATTAAGTACAAGGTTCCTCCAACGTTCAATGTACTCTACAACGGGCTCTTCCTTGCTCTGCTTCGTTCGAGCAAGTTCCGGAAGGCTGACAGTTCGTCGGGTGCTGTAGAAACGTGTTAGAAATTCTCGCTCGAGTTGATCCCAACTATCAATTGACCCAGCTGGTAAGTCTGTGTACCATTCAAATGCGGCACCCTTTAGGAAGCGTACGAACTGCTTTACCATTGTGTCATTGTAGGTGCCTGCATTGTTACATGTCTCGATAAAGTGCGCAACATGTTGCTTTGGGTTGCCTTTCCCGTCAAAACTCTGAAATTTGGGAGGTTGGTAACCGAGTGCATCTTGATTTCATCGATTCGACGACTATAGGGCTTAGCGTACACCAATGAAGATTGCAATGAACCTTCGTACTAAGCACGAATAATGTCTGCAATCATATGCTGAAGTTGTTGGACAGATAGAGAGCCAACGGAGAGTTGAGTGGAGTCACGTAACACGTTTTGAACAACTGTCCGATCATGCATATCTTGCTTCTGTTGGTGTTCTTGCACTTCTAGTTCTTTAGCCTTGGAAGATTCTGAATTTTCTTGATTTTCTTTAATCGGCGGATTTTGCAATTCTAACTGGTGCATGAGTGCAGCGACCTGTGCGTCTTTGTCTTCTAGCGACTTTGTTAATTTTTCAATGGCTAAAGCCATTTGTTGAATTCGGTCATCTGAGCCCGATGTTGCTTCTGTGACCATCACCGGCTCGAGTGATTCTTCAGATGAGGAATAATCTCCCCACCTTTGCAGAGAAGTGGCATGAGAAAATCCAGATATGGATTTGCCACTGGAGATGGAACTAGAACGAGAGCTTTTCGCTGGACTCCTGGTTTTTCTCACCGAACGAGAGTTTGACTTTTTGAAAGCAATTTTCATTTTGCCTTTGCTGGAGAACTTCTTCAGTGGTGGGACAAGTTGAGTTTTCCCAGTTTTTGTTTGGGCCCTGGTCGCATGGTAGAGTTCGGCAAGGGTCTCTTCAAGATGAGTCATAGTTCTCTTTGACTTTTCGCTTGCCATCGCTGACGTAATGGTTGAAACTTGAAGGTTTTGAGATCAAAAGATGAGAGGACAAGAAGGTCCCACTGGGCGTGCCAAAAATTTGTACGACGAATTTCGTGTATTAAAATACGGAAATCGTTACAAATTGTATTTTCGAGAAATACAAGTGAAAAATAATCTTCTTGTAACTGCAAAATTGTAAGATCCTCTGATTAATGATCTGAATGTTTGAAGACGAGGGGCCACGTAGCCTGAATCTTGGACTTCGAGATTTGTTGAGAATTTGATTTGTCGAGGGCTTGACTTGTTCAACACTTGAATTTTGGGGCTTGAATTTGTACTTCGAAACTTGGACTTGGACTTGAACTTGATTTGATTTGATTTGAAGAAGGTTTTGATCTTCTTGAACTTGACTTGATTTGAGGAAGATTTTGGTCTTCTTCGTGTTTGCCGGACTTAGGCTTGAGAGAGTTTCTTCTCTTCCTCCGGCTTTGAGATTTTTCAGCACTTCGTGATTTTCTTCTTCACTTTCACTTTTTCCTCCCTCTTTTCCATGGACCATTGGTCCTATTTATAGGGAAAATTTCGTGGCTAATTTTGGTAACCATTCAATTATATTTAATTAAAATGATTAATTAAATCATTGTAGGTTTTAAAATAGTAGAATGGGCCTCCTAATTATTTTTAGCGGGCTTTAGTAGATTTTAATTTAATTGGGCCAATAATTTAAATTGGCCCAATCCATTTGATTTTTTTTTTTTTTTTTTTTAGTGTCTACAGTATCATATAGTCAACGTTTCTACAAATTAATGTTCAAACCATATTAGAATGACAAAATCATGTTTCAACTATATTAGGTAATTTGTACAAAATCACAAGAAAGTACTTCTCAAATGTGCTTCTACTTCACGTTCGACTAGAGTTTCAAACTCGAGTTCTAGAAGAAAACTTGTGTAACAATACTTTTCAAATGTGCTTCTACCTCACGTTCGACTAGAGTTTCAAACTCGAGTCCAAGAAGAAAAATTTGTGTAACAATACTTCTCAAATGTGCTTCTACTTACTAGGGTTTCAAACTCGAGTCCTAGAAGAAAAAATGTTTCACCTTGCAAATTTGGGCTATTAAAATGCTTGAAGGATTCTAATGGACCACCTTTAATTGATCAAGTGGAGGAAAATTCAAAAAAAATGAAAATTTTACGATGAAGAATGATGATGAAGAAGAATGAAAGGAGAAAGGTGAAGAAGTTGACTATTTCAGAATTGGAGGAAACTGGTAAAGATTGAAAGGAGGAGAGCAATTAATAATTGTTAAACTGAATAAACAAAAAGGCAAACTCGTGCAAACTCGATTGAGAATAATAGGTGTGCAAGTAAAAGTGAGCATTCATGGCACAAGAGTTCGCAACTAGGGTGGCTAACTGCAAGGGTGGATTTAGGCCCGGGCTAGGCTGGGCTACAGCTCGGCCCTCCAGCTCAAATACTAAGGAATTTTTTTTTATTTTTTTTATTTTTTATTTTTTATATACAAATTAGCCCGTGTTAAAAAAAAATTTCCCGTATTAGCCTGTGATAAATTTATTCCTGAATCCGCCCCTAACTGTTTTCATAATGTAACTGTTATCAAGGCACAATCGCACAAATGAGTAAATGCTTAAAACATGACTTCAGAACCAATGAATGAAGGATACTAAGTTGGTGGATAGAACGTGAACCTATAATAGAATTAGTTAGAAATTTACCACTAGATGACCGCCACTTGTCACCTACCAAAAAGGCCTAATTGCTCCCAAAATCCCAAAGGAAATCTATAAATAGGTCTGCCTAGAAGAAGAAAGGGATGCAGATTTAAATATCTTCATCGAAATAGCACTTTTACCTCTTGCTCCTTACTGAGCATCAGGTACATGGAGAATAGGAAGAGAAAATCCAGGTTAAGTGAAAGAAATTTGTTGATCATAAATCTGTGATTAACAATAATTAATAATTTTTATTTCAGTAATTTCTTTGCATTTATTTCAGTCTACTAATCTGCTTCTGCGGCTCTCCCTCGAGCCTAGAAAAGAAAATGTTTGATAGTTTTGATTTGTTTGAATATGTTTTATTGTTGGATTATTTAATGTTTGCATGTCAGTTCGATTGAGTTAATTTGGGGAATATTTAGTTGGTTGCTTTGCTGTTTATATATGTCGCTTCAATTGAGTTAATTCGTGTTAATGTTTAGTGTTGTGCCTTACCCTGTTGGTAAAATTGAGTAGAACTGCATTGCTTTATCGGTTCAATTGCGCATATGCAAATGTGGTGATGCATTTTTGATTAATTACGACTCATATAATGATGTATGTTTATCAATTGAGCAAGTGCACATAAGTCACGCCCTCACCATTATAGTTTTCTGATTCCATCCATGTATGTGTGTAAATTCCTATGCAACATTTTGCTACAGTTGTTTAATTGATGATCATATATGACATGGGTTTTATCTGAAACCCACTATAATGGATTTGGAGTTAGTTTCAACTGAATAAGTGTTCAATCATAAACAAGTAATCAGAAATAGAACTTGGTTAACCTAATCCTGCATTCTATATGTTCTATCAAATGCTCCAAAAAAAGATGCATTCAGTATCGTGCTTCCCATACCTTTGCCGAATCAAATGTTATGTGCGTAGGTGTCTGTGGTGAACTTATAAAGTTTGAAATTCTCATATTTATGACAGTGAATTTAAGTTTCAACTGATGGATATACTCTTTATTTGGTACTGTTATTAGGAGTTTTGAGTACGCGTTACAATGCTGAAGCTTTTGAGCTGCACGTTATGTGGACGTGTGAATGGAGGAATTAATATCAGACCATTATCATGTGCACAATCAAGTGGTTTCCACAGTTCTCAGGTATGCATAGGATATTCTCATAACCAATTCTATCCAATCAACTTACTTTTTTGAATAGATTTGTATGTGTGTTTGCCTGCAAGCTGATTTTATATGAATAATCGACTTTTTCCTTTTATGTTAAGAGATAGGAATTTAATCCTCCTTCAAGAATATGCCATATTAAGGTTCCATCTTCAGGTTTCATCCATTTAATGTTATCTACCTGTATCTTTTGTAATCATCACTTATCTCAACGCACTATCTAGTTTTATAAATCTGTGTTGGACATTAGAGCTGATAAAATCGCAAAATTATCACTATCTTCCTGTAAAGTAAAGAGAAAGAGACAGGACACTGGAATGCTATAAAATCACTTTTAAATCATAAAACTCAGTATTTTTTCGTGGTGATAAACATATATCCTTGAATTGCTTCATTGATACTGAATTTTTTTAGTTGAAATTTTGGGTTACTCATTCAGGCCCTGTTTGATTCCAATTTTGGAGAAAAAAAAAAGCATTTTGAATGTGTGGTTAAAAATTAAGAATTTTTTGAATTTGCGTGTAATATTATTTTAATTAGAAGAATATGTTGTTAAAAATAAGAGAGAAAGATGAATTTTGAAAAAAATGAGCTATTATTGCTTCAACATTTTTGGCGCTTTGTGTAGAAATAGAAAAGCAATAAATGGCTATTGCAATTGCACATTTACATTATCATGCATCCGTGGTAGCTGTCAAGTCAACAATTGGGATAAGTATGCTTAGAAGCGTGCTGAATCTAAAGATCATCTTAATTATATGCGTCCACATTTTTAACATGCTCAAATATAAAGCTTGAGTCCTACTCTCCTATTATGAGTTCAGCAAAAGTTGGTTGTTTCTGAAGGTTAATGTGAAGACTTCATTTAACCTTCAAAGGGCTAATAATGGAATATAATAATGTAGCAAAAGACCTTTTTAGGTCTGTAGGGGCTAGGGTTCAATGCGGGGGGGTGGGGGAAGGATTTTGGTTATCAATATTCACTATCAAGGTCCTAAGAGGGCTTTTTAATGTCACATTATTCTCTTATTTGAACTTAATTTTCTTTTTCAGAAAAGAATGATAGATTCCACTTTCCAAAAAATTCTTTCTTTTAGAGTACATTTTTGCTTTTATTCATTTCGATCTCCAAATTTGACATATATTATGTCAATGTGAAAATTCACGTCGGTTCACTTGAGGGTCCACCTTAATATGGTCAAAGATGCCTTTTTTGAAATTATACATGATAGCATGAAAGGTCAACCTAAGGCACACCCATATAGGTCATCATGGAAGACGTAATTTGGAACCTAATCATAACATGGCTGAAAAAATGTTCCCCTTAGATGGCAACATAGTCCGCAACAATCAATCAAAAAGAAATAATGAAGACCAAATATGCAAAGCTATGCATAGGCATCATGATGATCTCGACACCAAGCTCTTCAACCAGTTAAATCTTTTCCATAAAAGGCAGTGGCACACAGGCCTAGATCGAACATTTTACTTTTACATAATTAGGGCAACAAGCTCCAATCTGGTGGTCTATATAAGAGGCAAAAGCTCATTGAGAAGGGTCGGGCTATTGAAATCTCTCAACACTACTTGTACTAGAATTCCAACAAATTACATCATCATTACTTAAAACCTTAGCAAATATTACTCATTTACTCTGCGAAAATTTTCCTAAGTTAATCTAAAGTGTCACGTCATTTTTAGTTATCAACAACATGCAATCTGTTAGAATTCTGAGTTATTAGATAGTACGAAGATGGTGGACAAAAGAAAAAAGTGAAAAGAATACTCTTTTGATCAATTGGGTACAAAGTGGAAGTTTCATGTGGCGGACGTGCCATGTTTGTACAAGCAGTGGATGTTCGTGATGAACAAGATACAATCGTATTATGACCACTGGGCTATAAACTCGGTAACATAAAGAGCAAAATCCTAATGCATGAAGTAGACTAAACTACCATTAATAAAGAAACTAAATTACTACAACGTCGAACTAAACGATAATAAAGGAATTGTAATTGTGATATATAAAATTGAAAGGTGGGAGAAACATAAAAGTTGTTTAACTTTTTAAGAGATCAATAATAAAGAATAAGAAGACCATTTCAAATCTTTAATGCCATCCTTTCAATTGTCGATAATGTATATTCCAATTCTTTCAATTACAATTGGGTTGTTGATTGATTTTGTTCCTTATTTCCTTACATGTTTTGTTCATGTACATGGATGCTTCCTCTTTTTTTATTTCCTCATTTTCTGTAAGAATAATTGCAGCAAAAGCTCCAAACCTTTGAAACACTAACAGACTTTTCCTAAACCTTTAGATTATTGTAGCCGTCACCTCTAACATTTTCAACCGTTGTATGTGAGATCTTTTTGGATGGTTTCCATTCAAAATGCCTCGGGTTAACTACCAAAATAAAATCTGACTTTTTTTTTACCAAATTAAGTGAGGATAAGATGATAACTTTATAATTTTACAATATAAAATAATTTAAAAAAAGGAAAAGAAAAACAAAAGTCATCTTCTTCCCCCAATCCCCACTCTTCTACTCATCCCACCGCCCACTCCACCATACCCCCAAAATCAAAATCACCCACTGCCTTCACCGGACAATCACAGCCACCATAACCCACTGGCTAAAGGTAATCACCATGGGTGCTACTACAAAACTTCAACATCCCATGAGGCACTCTAACACAAGAAGGTAATGTATTTCTTCCATTACGCATTGGTTGCTGATAATAGAGTAAATTTACCATATTAAATTGAGGTATTACCTGAGCCAATTGGAGCATGTAGGATGAATGAACGGGATCTACGTCTTTGATCAGATTCGTCCCTTTTTGCGAAGCACAGTATGAAGAATTAACAAATAAAGGCCTTCTTTACATTGGAAGATGGCTTTGATGCCGAGGTCTCCATGGGAAAATAATTTCCAGCTGGCACGTTATTTTTGTAAAATTGAGGACTCGAAGCTGAATTCCCACCCTAGCAGACAGCAGCAGCGTGTTAAAAAAATAATTAGCTGTAGTAAATTGCATAAAATGCAGGAAGGAAAACTCATCGACTCTGTGACAGCAGCACGATGTCTTAAAGTGAAATTGTCAGCCGTTAGTTGCTTCAACCTCTGTGGACAATCACTTCCAGGATATAACAATCAAACAAATCACTTGTACCAGCAATCATAATTGATTTCAAAACTCTCAAATGTACTCTAGAAAAATAGATATAATTCTAAAATTCAAGTATGAAAAATTACAGAATATGAAAATGACAATTTTGTTTTTTTATGTCTTTTTTCCAAAACTATATGTGTGTTTATACAGGCAGAATATATATAACTGCCTCCACCATGATCCATAATTATTTGTAATTTTAATGGGTTGTGAATAATGGATTGTTGAAAAATGATTATATTATACTAGTTAGTTTGATCCATTAAATAATTTCGAAAATGATTAAAATAAATAAAATATTTATTTTAATCAAGGAAGCCCAAGAGCCTAAGGTCTCAAGGCCCAATCAAAGACTTTTTAATTATTGTGTGGGATGTGACTTGAATCCCCAATCTCCACACAAATTTTACACGAGTTTTGTGGGAATTCAAAGTAGGGATTGTGTGATATAACTTAAAAGCCTGTCTGCTTCTTTGAAATGGTTTAGTTGGAACTTTAAGTTGCTCATAGAATTGGTAAATATTGAAGGTGCTCAAATTGGAAGTCTATTTTCTCTTGTGCAGAGGTCTAGTTTAATATCTGGCAATGAACAATTTACCTGAAGGTGACTCTTTAAGTGGTAAAAGTTTAGTCCTAGAATTCCCTTGAGTTTCAAGACTGATTTTAGAGTAGCTTCTGCAATAGAAGAAATCATATTGATAACTAAATACAGTAGCACTTTATTCTAGCAATGGATAAATGCCACTTTCCACCAATTGGGTACATCATCTAAATTAGTTATTTCTTTCACATATTATATTTATTGTATAAATATGTAACAATCTTCGACCTGAAAGAAATCAGATAAATATAAATTTTAATTTGGAATAAGGTAGAAATCATGCAAGCTTAGGTGTCTATCAACTTAAACCATGGTTTTGTATATTCTATCGAGTGTAGAGTGAACAATGTTTTGAACTCTACAATTATAGTTGGAAAATGAGACAGTACACACATAACTTCTAAAACAATCATTGAGTTCTCGCGGTTGTGGTCATTTCGACTGTGAACTTTCCTAATTTCTTTAAGTGCTCTAAAGTATTAGCCTCAATTCCCATAGGAAGCGGCCCCACTTCTACACGCAAATAAGTATTTCTATCAAGGGTGCACTGTATCTAAATATCTCACTGAATATCAGCTATAGTAAGCATTAGAAGCATTAGCTCATTCTCTAATCAATATAGTTGGTACTATTCATCATAGGAAGGGGTTTGGAATAAATTCAATGACTACTCACACTGACCACTCCAATAAATTTGTTGTCCCATTGAACCTTGTCCTCAGGATCTCCAATCTCAAAGTTAGGTTTCTGTTATAGGTGATCTAGTTTGTAATATACTTTAGCCTCATCCCACTTGATGTTTTCTGAATTAGCTCTCTAGCTAATCATTTGGTTAATAGGTCATCAATTTCATCACTTGATTTCACATAGTCAATAGCTATAACCCCATCCTTAGGCAACTGACGCACAATATTGTGCATCTTACGAATATGTCTAGACTTTCCTTCGTAGGGTTCATTTTGAGCTCTTGAAATAGTTGTTTGACGGTCAAAATGGATAGAAATAGCTGGAAGTGGTTTAGACCATAAATGAACATCCATAAGAAAATTAATAAACCATTCAGCCTCCTCACCTGCCTTATCTAAAGCTATGAACTTAGATTTCATAGTAGATCTCACAATGCAGGTTTGCTTAATGGATTTCTGTAACACCCCAAATTTCATTGACTTAAATTTTATATCATGCGTCAAAAGTATGATACTGTCATTTCATATCATATCATAACTTTCATTAGCATAATATTTATCAACATGAAAAAATAAATTAAACAGGACTAACTACTTGCACCTCATAATCCTACCTCGTTAGATCAGATAATTTGAAAGGCAATCCAAAATCACGTTCAAGATCTTTATTCCTACTATTGCCGCATTGAATAATTATTTTGTCTGGCGAGAAAATTCTATTGCACTCATATGGTTATATATAGAGGACAATCCTTATAAAAAGTGGTAGTATAATTTACTCCCTTTTTCACTATGCAATTTAGGCTCGTGGTAGACTGCTATCAAAAGTCAAAAAAATAATATAAAGGAATAATGCAAGTTATGGCATTTAAAGTTGGAAGGGAAATTGAATTGTAACAAGCCTAGGAATCTGCAAAAGAATTGGAAATGCCGTGTCCCATGAGCAAAGTGATAGGACTTGATTTGTACAATTCCAGCTCACCACAAAAATTAATTGCATGGGAATGAGATTTCAAATGGGGTGACCATTTGACTATATTATTCCAAAAGGATTAATTTTAAAAACGATCACCAAAGTTTCGTAAAAATATAAAATGATCATTGAAATTCAAAAATTACAAAAATGATCACTGAAATTTCAAGTGGTTTTACAAATTGTCACTGGAGGACCAAACCCATTTTCAGTCAAACTAGCCACCTTTGGACCACCATAACTCCAATCTCGGACCACGTTAGTCATATATCAACATACCTTCTTGAAGTCCTCAATGCCCTCTTCGCAACCCACCCAACCACTGGCTGTAAATCCGTAAAAATTGGCCAAAAAATCGAGCCAAAGTGGACTGCTTGGGCTGAAAATCTCGAATAATCAGTCCAAGCAGTCAATTTTGGACCACCATAACTCCAACATCCGGTCACCGCCCAACATACCATCTTGAAACCCTCAATTCCCTCTTCGCAACCCACCCAACCACTGGCCGTAAACCCGACGAAATTGGCCGAAACATCGCTCCAAAGTTGGCCGAAAAATCGCTCCAAAATCGTTATGCGTGCGTAGCCAACTTTGGAGCGATTTTTCGGCCAATTTATAAGGGATTATGGTCAGTGGTTGGATGGGTTGCGAAGAGGGAATTGAGGGCTTCAAGATGGTATGTTGGGCGGTGGACAATGTGGTCGGATGTTGGAGTTATGGTGGTCCAAAAGTGGCTGCTTGAACTGATTTTTCGAGATTTTCAGCCCAAGTAGCCCACTTTGACTCGATTTTTTGACCAATTTCGACGGGTTACAACCAGTGGTTGGGTGGGTTACGAAGAGGGCATTGAGAGTTTCTAGAAGGTATATTGGTCGATGGCCAACGTGGTCCGAGATTGGAGTTATGTTGATCCAAAGGTGGCTGATTAGGCTGAAAATGAGTTTGGTCCTCTAGTGACCATTTGTGAAACCACTTGAAACTTCAGTTACCGTTTGTGCAACTTTTGAACTTCAGTGACCGTTTGTGAAATTAACCCTATTCCAAAATGGAGGGAACAGAATTTAGGTAAGATTTTTAAACGTGAATATAAAATAAAATATTATATTCTTTTACTAATCATCTTAAAAGACACATTATTAAGAAATAAACAACTACATACTAAATTAGTTTCTTCGAATTGAAATTACTTGGGTTTAACTTAGACGATCATACATTTTCTTAACCCCAACATACATTATTTAATTCAGCCTACCAAATGAGCCCAATATAGATATAGTTATACTCGCTCTACCAAAATCTAATTATTTGATCAAAATAAAATTGAGTTTAATATATATTACTTTAGTTACTCAACATTCAAAATATAGTAGATGGAATAAATAATTTTATTTTATAAAATTTTCGGGGTGTTACAATTTCTAGGATACAAAACCGCCTATTAATGTAAATACATATCCACTCGTAGATTTAATTTCATTGGTATCGAAAATCAAATTAACATCACAATATCCCTTAGGTACAACATCGAATTTGGTATAATGTATTCCTCAGTCTAGAGTGTATCTCAAATACCTTAAAACTCGAATGAGAGCATCCAATGTTTATTGTTAGGATACCTGCTAAGTCTACCAACCGTATATGCTATATCAGGTCTTGAACAACTCATGAGATACATAAAACTATTAATCACTCGAGCATATTCTAAAGTAGAAACAATAGGACCTAAATGTTTTCTCAAATATAGACAACTTGCATCATTAGCTGCTTTAGCAAGAATACAATTGTATTGGTTAAACTTCTTAAGTACATTTTCTACATAATGAGATTGGATTAAAGTAATTCTTTCGAAATGTTTTACTATTTTAATTCCTAGAATAATATCAACAAGACCCAAATCTTTAATCTCAAAGTGCTTTTTCAGAAACTGTGTAGCCTTATTAACTACATCTAAACTAGTTCATATTATTAGCATATCATCAACATATAGACAAATTATCACACCACAATTATTTTCAAATTTGCTATATATGTATTTATCTGCTTCATTTATCAAATAACAACTAGATGTCAAAATTTTATCATATTTTTCATGTCGTTGCTTAGGAGCTTGTTCAAGTCCACAAAGAGATTTTTTTTAAGTCTACACACTTTATCATCAAGGCCTTCTACAACAAATCCCTTAGAATGGTCCATATAAATCCCCTCTTCTAAATCTCCATTTAAAAAATACAGTTTTAACATCTATTTGATGTATAATAAGATCACATAATGAAGTAATCGCGATTAACATCCTAATAGATGTAATCCTAGTAACATGTGAATATGTATCAAAGAAGTCAACTCCTACCTTTTGTCTATAGCCTTTAGTGACAAATCTCTTTATGGACTTTAACAAGCTCCTAAGCAATCGAACATCAGGTTTAAGTTTTTTCTTCGATAACCATCTACAGACAATGATCTTACATCCTTGAGGCAAGTCTATTACTTCTAAGTGTTATTAGACATAATGGAATTATATTCAGTATTTATAACTTTCTTCCCAAATTTAGAATCTGGTGCAAACATAGCTTCATTAAAGGTACTAGGATCGTCCTCTAGTAAGTAGGTTAAAAATTCAGGACCAAAAGAAGTAGTGGTCCTAGTTCTTTCGCTTCTTCTAATTTTGGCCTCTTCTAATACAGTATACTTTTTTCTAACTCTAGGAAGAACACTAATAGAGCTACTTGGTCCTTCAAAAATTTCTTTAAAAGGAAATATATTTTCAAAAACTTTAGCATCTCTAGTTTCAAAATTTGTGTTATTATTAATCAAATTATTCTTAGAGTCAATAACTAAAAATTTGTAGGCATCTCTCAGAATAGCATAGCCTATAAAAACACAGTCAACAGTTTTCGGACCAAGTTTAGTTCTCTTAGGTGCTGAAATAAAAGCTTTAGCTAAACACCGTCACACTTTAAGTTATTCATATGAATGTGTTCTACCCTTCAACATTTTATAAGGGGACTTGTTATTTTTCTTACTGGAAATTTTGTTACAAATATAATATGCAATATGAAAGGCTTTCACACCCCACATATTAAAAGGTAATCCAAAAGATTTAGCATTGAAATGACCATATCCTTAGTAGTACTATTTTTCGTTTCAACCACATCATTAGATTGGGGAGAATAAGGTAGAGTGGTCTCATGAATAATACCATTATCAATACAAAATTTGCCAAAATCACCAGTATATTCTTCTCTCCTACTTTATCTTAAAATTTTAATAGTTTTGTCTAGTTGATTTTCTACTTCAGTTTTGTATGAAAAAAAATTGAATAACTTTCTTCCTTACTCTCAAGAAGGTAAATGTAACAATATCGAGAATAATCGTCAATGAAAGTTAGAAAATATTTATTTCCATCGCTAGTAACATATCTTTTAAATCACATAAATCAAAATTTATTAAGTTTAAAACTGAGGAAATGGTTTTCTAGCACACTTAGATTCAACATAAGTTTCACATTTCGTATTTGAAAAATTATCTGTCTTGAGAATATTTTCTAAACTCATTAATTTTTTAATAGAAGCTATATTAAGTTGTCCAAATCTAGCATGCCACAAATTATAAGAATCAGCAAGTAACCAGAACAATGAGATGCTTTATTATTAGACACGGAAACATTGAGTTTAAACAGGTTTGTAGTTCGTAAGTATGCACGGGAACATACTTGTGAAGTGAGTATTCATTGAAATAATTACAGGCAAACCCGATCATAGTTTATTGATCGACATATAATGCACAAATTTCAGCATCCACAGACGATTTACAGACATGCATACAACATTAACGAGGATTTACAAAAAGCCTGAAGGCTAAAAAATGTGCGTTGGAGGATTTCATGTGTTCGATCGATGAGAATTATGCTAAATTGGATAAGTATTTCCATAACATTGGTAGAACTAATCCCGACTCGATATTTTTTTATTGAGACTGATGGCAAGAATCGTTCAAGTGTTTTTTTATGGCTCTTGAACAATGCATTCGATGATTTTAAAATGTAATGTGACCTCTAATTCTAGTTGACGGTATAACCCTGAAAGAAAAATACGAAGGGAGGTTGATTGTTGATACATGTCAAGATGCTAACAACCAAATTTACCTTCTTGTATTCAGCATAATTGATGTCGAGAATGATCTAACAATGCGTTGGTTCTTCGGAAAGTTAAGGGAAGTAATTGTGGACGTCGAGAACCTTGCCTCTGTAACTGACCGTTGACAGTATCTAATAAATTGTATCGCTGAAGGTTTTCCCAACGTACATCATGATTATTGCATGTACCATATATAAGGCAACTTGAAAATTGAGTATCTAAGCAGTGACATCGTTGCATTGTTTAGAAGAGTTGCAAAGGCCTACAGTTTTAAAGAGTTTAATAAATTCATAGTCGAAACATAAAATAAATTACATGATGCATAGGAGTATCTAACATTGAAGATGCGGATTAAGTATTGGGCATGATCATATTTTTCAGGAAGTCGATACAACATGATGACGTCAAATAATGTGGAGACGCTCAATCATTATTTAAGTAGGATCGGGAGTTACCAATTCTTATAATGATTGAGTACATTCGTAACAAGTTGCAGCAACTGTTTTATGACCAACATGTGAAATCAACTAGTTACACAAGTATGCTAACCCCGACTCAGAAAAATAAACTCTTCAAAATTCTAGCAATGACGAAAAAGGTAAGTGTAAAACCACTGGATCATTTTCTCTTCTCTATGAGATGTGGTCGTAATAACGAATACATTGTGCACTCAAATGATAATACCTGCACATGTAGACAATTTCAACTAGAGAGTTTTCTATGTGCGCATGCAGAATCAGTTGCTATCGATTGAGGATTTTCATCACACATCTTTTGTAGTCATTATTACATGCTGATTATTGGAGAGCAGTGTATGTCGAAACTATATTTCCTCTATCGAATGAAGTCGAGTAGGAAGTTCTTGACCACATTCTATCACTTAATAATTTGTTTCCACTTGAAGTCAGACCACTTACTTGTGGATGTAGATGTACATCAAGAACATCATTCATCGAAGAATTTTTTCGACCGCATAAGTACGGTAGGTGCGATGCAGAAGGGTATAATCGCCAATTTTGTGCAAGTCAGATCCCCCTGCATAATAATTCAACGGATGTGTAATTTATATTGAAATCATGTGTAATCTCTATTTATAGTACTTTATTGTTCGTAAATTTCGAAAATTACACTACTTTGCTTGTTTTGTTAATGTTATCGTTATTAAATATGTAATTAAATACAATTACAATTACTTTTACATTAAATATACAATTAAATTGCAAAAATGTTAGATTAAGTTAGATGGAAAAACTAAAATAGATATGCACTTACATCATCGGTGAGCTATGCTCATGTCCTCTTCACTTCGCCAAACAATTTTATTTATTTATTTATTATTATTATTATTATTATTATTATTATTTGCATTAACTAGTTTTCCATATCTAGTAGCTAACTTCAAAAAAAAAAAAATGTTAGAAAACACATAGATGAGTTAGTTTATTTTTAGCAAAACCATAAAATACTTACCCAAGTCAAAGACTATTGAACCAACTATCGATCGATTTCTTCTACGTCAGGTCAACATTATAGAAGAGATTAGCGAACGTACCGTCCATGAGCATCCTCTTCTTTACTTCGATGGTGAAGGGAAAAACAATGTAATGTAACGACAATCTCGTCATCTTGCCGACCACTTGCTCTAATACTTCAACGTCATCCTCTTCCATGACATCCTTCATCATATTGGGCGTCCTCTTTGTGTCTTCGGCACAATCACCTCCTCGCACCTCTCTGTTTCGAGTACTATCACCTTCTCTGTCACTCTCTAAGTTATTGCCAACCCTTTTGTCCCAGGTAACATGACAACCTCTTTCATCCTCTTCGTTCCGAGCACCATGACATCCTCTGTCGCCCTCTTTGCCACCAACACTCTCTCTATCACTGCCACCAGCACATCCTTTATCATTGGTACGCCATTCGCCACATATATCTCCTTATCGTCATATCTTCTGTCATGCCCTTCATCATCGATGACCCTAGTCTAATCTATGCATCAAATGTGTTATCCGACGGACACATTGGCTAGCTGAATCCTCTGCCAATCCCTCTGTCAGTTCCTCTGTCATACCCTCTACATACCCATCTGATCGTTGTAGAGCTACAACCCCATGTTGTAGGCCTGGTACATTGCCTCATACCACTTCGACCTCATTAGAAAAGTTTCCTACATCGCTTCAAGGAGTGACTACATCACGTCATAGATTTTCTATTGCATCTTCTATCTCATGTTGTAGCGTTCCTAATTCATGTCCAAACTCGTGTCGTAGCATTCTTAACTACCATCGCATCAACATTCCTACTTCATTTCTAATAACTCCAGTCAGTCGTGTAAACAAATCATCTTATTAATACCTCTACTGTGTAGGCTCATGACTCTGGGTACATGAGATTCATAGGAGAGGTAGCTGGGTGCTGGAGATCTCCAAGGTGAAAGAGGGGATAGCGAATGAGATATCTAGAGTGATCGTTGTTTAACTGGATGATGCTTATATACAAATCAAAAGATTAATAATTGATAATTTAATTAAAATATTACAATATGAAACTGTAATTAACTAATTACGTTAAATAAACATACTCTATCTCAATCCGGAACGAACTCAGACAATGGATCGTCTTTAGTAGGTGGAATAGATAATCCACGCGCAAGTATATTTGATCATCCTCCTCTATCGATGCTGTAAACTTGGTGTGGACTTCGAGCTGACATATTGACATTTCAACGAATAGATGTCAATGCTTTGGTGTTTGGCAAATCTTGTGCTCGCCAATAAAGTATTTGAAGGCAGCTTGTCTCTAGTCTAATCGTCCACTTGCTACCAAAAATGGAGATAAACTCCTACACCCATATCTGCAACACTTATGATTATTATGTATATAAATTTAATAAAAAGTTTGACGTCTATTAGGTTAAACATTTACCTACAAAACCAATGAAAAGTCATATGCATCATACTTATGCTCGGTCTTCTCCGACATAGGCGTTAAATGTACCCTGTTGAAGACGTGTAGTGTATCTGTATAACATCTTCGACCCCATGAATAGTTGTTGAAGGCATCAATGTCATCAACAACGTCCAACGAAAGGTCAATCGACGTCTTAAGATGTCAACACCTCAGTAGACTCTCTAGGATAAACACCAATCCCAACTTTAATTTGTCCAAAATGTGTTCGCATCTCCTGAATGCATCATCTAATTGTGAGGGTGTAACAATCTCTTTACCTCCAAAATATTCATTTAGCAACCTTTTATTTGTCATAGTACAAGCATTCTCCTTTTTTTTTTTTTTTTTTTACAGTACACTTCTAACCCGTAATGAGGACAAACTTAAGGATCGAGAATCTTGACACCTTCCCGTCCCTTAGCCCAAAATGAAGCACATCATCATCGACTGATTTAAGTAGTCGAAGTAATAACGAATCGACGATCTAGCCAGAAAACTACATGTCCTTCAATGAATAGAAGGATCATAGGAATGACTGGCGTAGTATGACTACATGCTCCTCATTGAGTCCCTCTAAGATCTTCACATAATTGGAAACGTTACAATACAACGAAATTTCCCCCAAATGATCTCATCCTAACGTCAGGGTGATACTCTATTTTGCAATAATTTCAAACGCTAAAACCATATACAAGATATTATGGAATAAAACATAATATTTTAAATTCAACCAAACAGATTGTAGGCTACTATATGTAAGAAATAAATTCATTTAATCACAGATTAAAAAGAAAAACAAAAGGGAAATTAAAGTAAAAAGGAAATTGAAATAGAAAAAACAAATTTAAAGTAAAGTAAAAGGAAAATAAATAACAAAAACTAAATTAAAGGGAAACTAAAAAATAAAAAAATAAATAAAAGGAATTTTTAAAAATCAAAAAATCGAAAGTGAAAAAAGGAAATTAAAGTAAAAGAAAAATGAATAACAAAAGTAAAATATAAATAAATTAAAAAAAAAAAAAAATGAAGAAAAAATAGTTAAAAAAGAAAATTGAAATTGAAAAATAAAAAAGTAATGGAAATTGAAAAATAAAATAAATAAAATAAAAGAGAAAAAAGGAAATTATTAAAAAAAAATGAAAATTAAATAAAAAAAGAAATAAAGAAAAAAAAGGGAAATAAAAATTAAAATGAATAACAAAATAAAATTAATATTAATTTTTTTTTTTCAAAAAAATGAATAAAAAAATCAAAATGTGGGTTTGAATGGCATCTCCAAAGAAAATTCAAAATTTATATATTTCATCCATTCTTAACATACATCTACCTCAATCAATGTAATAAAACTAAAAGTTCACCGATTAAAACAAGATTGAATGTTAAAATCAAAGATCTATTTACCTATTCTTAAAATCATGAAATTTAAACAATATTTTTTTTTTTTTTTTAACCTTGATTAAATGTATAGAAGATGGTGATGAATAATTGAAGCTGGTTTCATCCCCCCCCCCCCCCCCCTCCCCCCCCCCGGGGGGATTTTCAATGCCCTTTTTTTTATTTAAATGAAGGATACTTGTGAGAATCCATTAGTTTTTTAAAAAATTACCTATTTTTTTTTTATAAATTAAATATGGTCAAATGCCATTTTCAAAATTGGGCCAAGTCAACCGGTCATTGACCACTATTTCCACTAAAGAAGATGACTTTCGTTTTCCTTTTTTTTTTTTTTTTTTTTTAACTATTTTATATGATAATATTATAAAGTTATCATTTTGTCATTTACTTAATTAGTAAAAAGAAAATAGATTTTATTTTGGTGATCAACTGATGACATTTTGGATGAAAATTGTCAAAAGGGCATCACATACAACGATTGAAAGATTTGAAAAATGTTTGCTAGTATTTTAAATGTTTGAGTCTTTTGTTGCTATTATTTCTAATGCCTTCTCACTAATAATTGCGTTCTTTAAAAATGAAGGCATCGTTTGTTTGTCATTTTCAAGTCGATTTTTATTTTTGATTTTTCAAAATATCAAAACTGTTTCATTTTCGAAAATAAATTTAAAAAAAAAAAAAATTATTTGTGAAGAAAATGCAAAACGTAAAAGCCACGTTTTGGACGTTTTCTCCACAAAGCACGCGAAAATGGCCAAAACACGGAAAATGTCATTTCTAGTTCCTCTTTCATTTTGTGTTCTTTCTGCAGAAAATACAAAGCAAATCTTGGCTCCTTCCTCCTCTTTCTGCTTCATCTTCATCAATCTCTCTTCGAATTCTTTTTCTCTCGTCAAAATTGTATATCATCTTCCTCTACCATTCCAGAAATTATAGGTGTACCCAGTCCCAATCCTTCTGGTATTGACACCAAGCGAACCTCAGAGTCCGAAAATTCAGGCAAGATCAAAACTTTCCAAATTCCTATTTCAGAAAACCCAGTTTTAACCCAAACCCATGTAATCGAAACTCTTTTATCTCATAGGAATGACCTATTTTCAGCTTTGCAGTACTTCAAATGAGTAGAGAAACAGAGGGGTTTTGCACGTGGAACGGATATGTTAGAGCACGGAGATGTGAAGATGCTGTTGATTGTTTTAAAGCAATGGCTTCTTGCGGTATAGCACCATGCCATGGGCGTTGGTAATTTGAGTACTTTGGTTAAAAGAGATATGAATGAGGAGGCTTTTAATTTGTTTAATTATGTGATTTTAAATAAATTAAGTTATGATTGTGCAACTGTAAATGTGATGATGGGTGCGTATTTAAGGGAGGGTAAAGTGGAGGAAGCTAAGAAGGAACCAGTTGACTCCTAGTGGGGTTAACTCTTCTGTTGAGTCATTGACAGGAACCAGTTTTCATTACCAAAATTCCTCAGTATTTCCACTGTATCACGTTTAGAGTACCCTAAACTCTATATAGCACCATATTAATAACTAGCATCAACAGCACATAGTAACTCATGGTAAAGTTAGGTCTATTAAGTTGGTGGAAGTTATCTTAACGTTTTTAATGAAAATTGTCGATTTTTTATACATTTGTTCTATGTTTGGAAGACATAATTAATTTTTTGCTTCCAGTTTCTCATTATAATTTTTCTCCCCAAATTATATGTTTATGATTCGGGTGGTGTAGGTATCCATATGTGACAGGGACTTCAGTGGTTGGCATCAAATACAATGATGGTATACTATAGGCCACCGATATGGGAGGTCAGATCCTGAATCCACATTTTATTTTGCAATTTGTAATCAGTCAGACATAATTGTGTGGGCATGCATGTGTATATGTATTCCTGCATATGTATTGAGGCCTGCACATGTGTATGCAATAATCTGCATTTTCTTTGATATTGATCTTCTACCAGTTCAATGCTGGCCTGGTTGGAGTTTATAATATTAGTTCAATGCTGCGAGTGTGCCCTTTTATTCTCTGAGCTGGAAAATGAGTTGGACATTTGATCAATATAGATGTGTTTGCTTGTACTGTGCTTGAAATGCATTTTGAACTGTTATACTCTCTCATGAGTTGTGAACACATTTTCTTCGGTGAATTGGTTATTCTCGTTTCACTGTCTTTTGGTTGCGTTTTCTTGAATTATTGGTTGAAGGTGTTTTTCTTAAATGACATTGGGTAATTGATAAGTGTTAACATAATTTGAATGTAGTTGGTGAGAGAAAGTTTAGATGGACTTGTGGTTTTAACAAACAGCTAGAAGAAGAAAAGAATATATGCAAGCTGGATAATGTTATGCCAGAGTGTCCTTTATGAGAGAATTGAGTAAGGTGGTTTAGGCATATTAAAGAAGGCTACTAGTGCTTGGGTTAGAACTGATTAAGATGGAAATGAGTTTTATTACATTAATGCAAAAGTCAGCAAGCTGCGTTGGATGGAGCTAGAGGTGGCAGATGGGAACGAAATCACAATTAAGCATTATACGTGAATTTGGCATAACATTACCTAGTCTTATAGAAATTGGCATATCTTTGTGTGAAAATTCGACTCTTTTTTTATTCATGCTTTGTGTATGTAGCTTGTCGGATAACATGTGGGATGATGGGAATTCACTGGGTTCTAAAGAGGTGCACAACTATTTAACCCGGGTCATGTATAATCGCCGCAATAAGTTCAACGTGTTTCTTTGAGTACTAAATTTGTGTAGCTCCATATTACAGTGAATAGAGGACCTGGAACTGAGAGCTTATTGGCCATTATATTCATCTGTTTACCATTCTCTCCTGTTAGTTTTGATTAAGATTTCACATTTAATGCCTAGTTTGGATTTTGATAAATGGCAAAAATATAGAAGCAGAAATAACCTTTTTCTTCTGATTCCTTTGGTTTATACTGGGTAATCTAATTGTTTTGGTTCTCACTGCTTGTTTATATTTCCCAGAATGACTATTAAAGAAGTGGGATTATCTAATGCTGCGTTGGATTTTTTGGCCCAGTGCCTATCTAGAAAATCTTCCGAAATCAAGGTATGCAGTGCAACTACAGGTTGACCAATGAACTGGTCATCTTGATTAGTTTTGCTTTGCATTTATCATCTGAAAAGAAACACTGGTCATAGTGAGAAACTTTGGTCCAGCTGTTTCCCATTTGCTTTTTGCTGGCTCTACAGATATATACTACCATCGAGCATTTTATACATGCAAGACATGAAGGCCCTGTTTGATTAGCCAAGTTTTTCGTGGAAGGTGAAAAACGTTTTCCTACTTTTTACTATTTATCTGTTTGATTGCACTAATTTTCCAGGGAAAACGTTTTCCAACGTTTTCCAATGTACAAGCGGTTGATGCACAAAAACTAGAAAACGTTTTTTCACCATAGTGGTGGGAAAACGTTTTCCAACTTTTTGACAAATTTTTTTTTTTTTTTTTAATTTTATTTTAGCAATTGGAACACATTCCAAAGTCAATGGTAAAAAAATTTATCCATTTAATTGACAATATGTGAAAAATAAAACCAAACGAAAAATTTGCCAGGTGGAAAATTATACCAATCAAACACCATTAATTACAATTCCCTGTAAAACGTTTTCTAGGCAATTCAATTCCCTGTCATTCATTTTCTTTCCACCTGTTTTCCACCCTTGCAATCAAACAGACCCGAAGATCTTGTTAAGAGTGAGAAATTCCACATGCCATGAAAACAATGGAAATGTTCAAAGCTTTGTGAATCGTAGATACAGCTCTGGATTCATTTGACAATCTGTTTTGTCGCCACTGTCTTGTAAGTATGAAATGTTGACATCATTTGTTCTATGACTGGAAGTGCAGCATACACTATTGTTGTGCATCCTGTATGACTTCTCATGGTTTTCTTTCATCTTGATTTTCCTTATATTGAAGAGAAAACCAGAAGGCAGCTGCAAAGAAGGCTTCCGGTGGTGATGGCGATGAAAATGATGAAGAGTGAAATCTCAATAGTTTATGTGGTTAATGGTAATACCAGGAAGTTGCATCTTAGTTTGTCTTAGCTGTTGTAGTAGTGTCCTAAATATTGTTTTGGTTTAATTGGTGTATCGGTGTGTAAATTCGAGTTAATGATCATATAAACATCAATCTTAATGGAGCTTGGTGAAGATGAACTATTATCAAGGATGTATTTGATGGATGTTTGTAATGTATTCATTTTGCATGGGCTATCTCCTTTTTGTTTGTTTATGTGAAAATACTTTATAAATTCTTTTTAATTCGTTGAATTAATTTCAATGGCCATTACTTATTTGTAAAAACACCATATTGCTTGTTATGTTACCATTTTCTAGTTTAAGTTGCACATAAAAGTGAAAAATAATTTTTTTGTCTGAAATCAAATAGCTCGAAAGATATGTTATCTTTATATAAAGAATGTGATGATGACAACATATGTATTTTTTTTTTTAGATAGAACATAGAAATACGATAAAATATTTGAATTAGATGAGAGAATTTTAGCAACGTTATCTCATTAATTTTTTTATCAATCAATTAATATTAAATTATTAAAATTAATTGAATAATCAGATTTTTTGAATAAAATGTTATAAAAAAATATTTTCAAAATTTCAAAATAAATGCGTTTTTCAATTTTATGTTTGAGAAATAATTTTTCAAAATGAAAAAAAAAAAATGTAATGACCAATGAAAGAAGAAGCATTCAATGCTCCAAAAATTGCATCAGCGAGTGGGGTAATGATGACCAAAGGGAGCAAATTACCCTTTGTGGTCCCCTGGCATTATGCGTCCTTGATGTGTTGACTTTTCATTTCTTAGCTAGAGCAAATTTTTTCTGAGATCTGAAATGGCTTATGCTGCTGTTCTTTCTCTTGCGCAAACTCTTGATCAGATCTTCGATCGTTATCGAATATTTATTCCTCATGATGATTGGGAACAAATTATTCCTCCAATAAAAAGGGTCAAGGAAATCCGACGTTTGCTGGCAAAATCATCCCAAAATAGCAGCGAAGAAGTGAAGTCGTTGGAAATAAAAATCAGAGATATGGCTCATCATGCTGAAGATGTCATTGAAGTCTTGCAAATAGGCTTGCAGAAAAGATCTGATTCTAGGATGGAAGAGGATGTAATAACAGAAATGGATACTATCAAGGACTTGCACGAAGTATAACAGAAATGGATACTATCATGCAAGAGATGGAGAAGATTAAAGGCGGGAGTGGCGAACTAAATCTTCTGCAAAATTGGAATTATTTTCCATCAAGTCCAGCTCCTGGTGGCCAGACTAATATGGTGGGATTTGCTGAAGACTTGATGCAGATAAAGGATCGACTCTGTGATGAACAACAATCGACACGCCAAACCATTCCAATTGTTGGGATGGGAGGCATCGGTAAGACTACTCTGGCAATGAATGTTTATAATGATCCATTTATCGCGTATCACTTTTATACATGTGCTTGGGTAAGTCTGTCTCAACAATATCGTATTCGGGAAATTCTTCTCAGCCTTCTAGATGACATTGGTGTTCTAACTGATGAGATACGCAAAGAGAGTGATGAACAACTAAAAGAACGTATATACAAAAGTCTCAAGGGCAAGAGATACCTACTTGTAATGGATGATGTGTGGAGTATAAATGCTTGGAATGACATACAAATGTTATTTCCCGATGACAATAACGGGTGTCGAATCCTGTTGACGACCAGACTAACTCATGTAGCTGATTATGCCAGTTCAAGTAACCTTCATCACCTGATGCGTTTTCTAACTGAGGAAGAAAGTTGGAACTTATTTTGTCAAAAGGTCTTTGGAGAGGCAAAGTTCCCTCCTGAGTTGGTGAATGTCGGAAGGAATATATCAAAAAACTGTCAAGGACTTCCATTATTAATTGTCGTGATTGCTAGACTTCTTGCAGAGAAAAATCAACTAGATTACTGGGAGTATGTTGCCATGAATTTAAGCTCAATTATAGCAGAAAAAAAAGATCACTGCTCGGAGATATTAACTTTAAGTTACAATAACTTGCCTCCTCGTTTGAAACCATGTTTTCTTTATATGGGAGTTTTCCCAGAAAACTATGAGATTACTGTCTCTAGACTCATCAAATTATGGGATGCTGAGGGTTTTACAGCCAAATTTGAAGCTAAGAGCTATCTGATGGATCTTATAGGTAGAAATCTTATTTTGGTAGGTCAAAAAGGATCCGTTAATGAAAAAATTAAAACCTGCAGAATGCATGATCTTTTGAGAGAGCTCTGCGTGAGGATAGCTCATGAGGAGAATTTTCTTTACGTCAAGAGAAGGCATCCGTGCTTCCTTCCAGAAGAGGCAAGTTTCAAGCGCCGTCTGAGCATTCATGACGATGCTTCATATAGTGGCAGTGAGGAGGACGTCACAATGCAATCAATGGATCTTGTCCGTTCTTTTATATATAATGGTTGGGATGAAACTCAATTACATTCTTATTATTATTTTGGTTGTCGACTGCTGAGGGTATTGGATATGGTTGGAGTAGAGCTTAGCGGGTTCCCGGAGGAAATACTGCTCCTAGTTAAGTTGAGGTATATTGCTATCGCCTGTCATGCTGTGATTCCAGCTTCTATTACTGTACTTCGGAATCTACATACTTTAATTGTTGAAGACTCAACGGGAATTGCAAGTCAACTGCCCATTGAGATTTGGAATATGCCACAATTGAGACATCTCAAATTCTCTCGAGTTATCCTGCCTGCTCCTCCCCCAGATGCTAGAAATGATTTCCTTCCACGAAATCTAGAGACACTGTCAGTGTTAGACAGTTTGGATTTTGACATCAGCCAAATAACTCCATTTTTAATGAAATTGGGAATTCATTATAATTCCCAGTCATCTCACTCTCATAACCATTTTGCCTATCTCCGATACCTACGAACACTGAAGATTCTCTTTGACTCGCCAGCAAATTCTACATTCATTAACATTGCTTTGCCATCAAGTCTCAAGAAGATAACTTTGGAGCGTGGCAGAATTGGTTGGGAAAACATGAAGATTTTTGGTTCCTTGCCCAATCTAGAAGTGCTAAAATTGCTTGAGTATGCCTTCCAGGGCAGAGAGTGGATACCAAATGAAGAGGAATTTCTCCAACTAAAATTCCTGCTAATTTCGGAGACAGATTTGCAGCACTGGAGAGCCAACGATACCCATTTTCCAAGTCTCGAGCACCTAATCCTCAGGAATTGCTCAAATTTGGTAGAGATCCCATCTGATATTGGAGAAATACCGACACTTGAAACAATTGAGATAGATAACTCTAGTCCTTCCGCTGTGCATTCGGCAAACAATATACTGGAAGATCAACGAAGCCAAGGAAATGATGGCCTTAAAGTTTTCTTCCATCCAACAAAAACAAAAGTCTATCCACTAAAATTTGGGGTAAATCAATTCCTCATCCTATACTTGTATTTTACTTTCTTAATTTTTGGATACATCAGGGCAGATATTGATTAACCTGCCAACAGATCCAGCAAGATGAATTAGGTCGCCTCTATCGAAGGAAAACCAAACTCGATGAGTTCGAGGTAAATCATTTCCCCAACTAAACTTATTTAATACTTGTGAGGTAGAATATATAATGCCATGTCATACAATATACATCATGTTTAATTGCTGTTATCTTTGGCACATATGACTCATTATGGAAATAAATTTAAATTGATGTTTTTCAATAACTGTCTTATTTTAGTTAGTAACTTCTATGTTCAAACTAAATTTATCCCCGAAAAAATTTAGAACTTCTTTTCAATATATTTTCTTTCTAAACTTCCTTTGAGCTTTCGGTTCACTAAAAACATGTTTGGTACATCATATATTGAATTATGGTGAATTGTTCTACTGCAGTGCTTGGTGTATATCGTATTAGAAAAATATACAAGCACTAAACAATAAAAAAATATTAAAATATTTTTTGGTTTTATAAATAATTTTCCTACATATGCATAAATGTACTCATAAGTGATTATATTTCTTATACGTGAATTTTTTATTTATTTTAGTATTTTTTTTTACTTATTAGCATATTTTTCCTTATAAGTGACATTTTTAGTTATAAGTTGATTTTTTTTTTTTTTACTTATAAGTGAAATTTTACTTTTACTTGTAAGCAAATTTTTACCTATAAATGAATTTTTCACTTATAATTAATTTTTTTAGAATACGTACTATTTAGAGTGAAGTTTATTATTAAAAAATAAATTTTCTATTTAAAGTGAAGTTTTTAGTTTTTACTTACTTTTGAAATTTCTGCTGATGTTTTACTAATAAGTAAAATAATAATATGTGAAATTTTTAGTTTTTATTTACTTATAAGTTAATTTACGTAATTTAGTGCAACTAATTTCATAAATGGCAACGAATAATGGCTGGAACTTCCACTGCATTTGGAGGGGCTGGATACACAGCCAAAAGAACAACTAAACCTATTAATTTTATAGAAAATGCTGGTTATACATCACCGTTTATATAATCTTTTACAAATTGATGAGGTGTCAAGAAGAAAATGGAGGAAATTTCTTTTATTTGGTTGATGCCAACAGATTCGGCATTATGAATCAGGTCGCTATTATCAACCCGAAACCAAAATTGATCGGTAAAAGGTAAATCAATTCGTGAACCAATAACTATATGTTACTTCCTTAGCTTTTAGATACATGAAGCAAAATTGTCATCAAAAAAATTAGGATCCATTCTGAAGTAGAATAGCCTCATTTTAGTTAATAGTTGAAAACTTTCATTGTCGTCTTGTTCACAAGTCTCAATTAAGCAACTACTCACCAAGGATTATGTATTGTCAGGCTAATGTGAAGTCTGGAAGCAGCTCCAATTCTTAGGAATTTTTTCTTGTGGATTGACTGAATTCTGAAAACGCATGAACACTGAGAGGTATCTCAGGAATCAACTCTACCTTCTTCCGACACCATAGATGCCTTTTTGAGTTTCGTCACTTGTACAATTGCAGCTTGTTTGTTATTATTGAGATTGTATTTTACTTTTAAAGCGTTTTTACTTTTGGATTGTATTTTACTTTTAAAGGCTACTTTGCCAAGAGAAAACTGTCAGAAGCCTAGATGGAAGGAAGTGATTTGATGGAAAATATGACATAAACAGTCCAATAATAAATTATCATGTTGTATTTTGACAATATAGCATAATTGTTGTTCTGTACAACATTATTGATTACAGTCGTCTTTACCGTATTTTTTACCTTGGTAAAACGATTGATTCAGCATTTACTGAAAAGCAAAAGACTTTTTAAATAATATGGATTTGAGCATTAAAAAGGGCACATTAAGTCTGGAAATTTAAATCGTTTAACCGAAGGCAAATCATTTTTCACTATTTCAAGTTGCACAGTTTGTCTCTAAAAATTATTTTCCATCCTTTTCACTTTTTAACAATTCTAAAATTTAAACGGTAGTTAAATAAGTTATTTAAGCGCAACATATCAAAGTTGCATAATTTATCGAAACCCATTAGTGTTCAAGTTGTTCAGAGAAGTTGCACGTAGGTAGACACTACTAAGTTGACACTATCGCAACTCATGAAAACAACAATAACTATTTCTATAGTCCTCCGATTGAAGTGATTCCAAGTCTCAAACATAGCCAACTCAAAAGGGTTTACAAAGAAGCGTGAAAAAAATTGACTAAGATGATTGTTTGAATTAGGTGTTAGAAGGTGCAAGTTGGACTGAGTACTAACTTCATATTTCAAATAATAACCAAACAGCCCAACTATATTATTCATAAAAAATTGAGGTTCTGAGTAATAATTCTTGATCAACAAAATAGTTTATTCCGAATAATATCTATATTTGACCATGGTTCCTATTGAGACAAATCCTAGTTTTAATAATGTTATTCAGTAATCTATCATCAATTACAATGACATCTTTAATACTTCAAATTTAAACATATTCGCGAGAAGTTCAAAGTCAAATCTATAACATAAACGATGCACAATTTTCTAAAAGGGTAATTAGTACAAAATGTCCCTTTCTTTTGTACTCATTGCACAAATTGTCCCTATTGTTTTAAATTTGACAATTGAACCCTCATTTTAACATTTTTTTTATTGTTCAAAATGTCCCTATCATTACCATCTATTTTTTTTTCCATTAAAGTATTGTAATGTTACTAATTTACCATTATCTTCAAATAAACAAATAGAGAAGAAAATAAAAGAATATTAAAAAAAAATTGCATCTAGATTTTTAGATTTTTTAAAAATTACAAACGAATCTTACGTAAAATAATTTAAAACATACTAATAAAAGAAAAATATTTCATCTTACCAATTAACCCCACCTACCCTTGCCCGTACCTCCATCCTCTACCCTCCACCACCAAAATAATTAAAAAGAGAAATAAATATATATAAAAAGTAAGAAAATAATTAAAAATAGAAAAAAAAAAAAAAAAAAAAAAAAAAAAAAAAAGAATGATTTTTCCCTATTCAATTCCGCAACTGGCCACCACCCATCCTCCTTATTCCACTATGGCACCATCCAGAGATTTAACTATTTTTCTATAATCAAGTTTCGTGTTCTAATATCTTTTTGTTTTCAACGAAGTTATACAAGTTTTTTTTTGGAGATTTAGATGTTTTCACCAACTCTTAATTTTTTGTTCCATATACAGCAAGGGGAATAACCTACATCCTCCCCTCAACGTGAATAAATTCAATAATTCGTCAACTCTTGGAACGTCATAACCTACATGATTCACACAACTAATTATCCAAAAATTCGAAAAATGTTACAAAATTTATATTAAATGAATTTAATACAGGTTCAAGACAAATAAGGGCTCTCATCATATTTCGACTTGTGATCAATTTGTAGATATTGATGAAAAATAAACACACTCAAAACAAGTATATATCTGAGCATCCTTATCCAACTACTTAACAATCTCGGTCCATTTCAATAAGAGCAATAATTTGAAAGATTCTGACAAAAGGCTTGTAAATGATAACTGCCTTACTTCAGTTAGTGATGGGATCTGGGATATCATGACAAATTAAGAAGTTAATAATATCCCGAGTCGAATCATAGACCTCTTTCATTTGTGATGACATCCCATAGAATATCAACTGATCAAAATAAGACAATTTTATGTTGATAGAGGAACAAACATCCTTTTTTGTTATGCTATTTACAAAAAGTTAAGTCTATTACCTCATTTTTGGTCGCGGTTGTCGGATAATGACACGTCAAACATTGAATACAAATAAGCTCCTTTCATTCCACTTCATTGACCATTACACTTTTCCGACTCGTAAAGACCATGTTTAAAGAATGCAATTATAGTATAATTGAGTGAGACTCAAATGCTTGAACACGATCAAGAATTAGTGGAGGAATCGATACAAAAAGAAAATAAAAGAGGAGCACAGCACAAAAGAATATTGGGTAAGATTGTTTTAGTTTGCGGGCAGTATATGAAAGAAAAGAGAGACAAATAAGGAAATAATCAACTGCACTTAATGTTTGAAGGATTCAAGAATGAATTGATTAAATCAATTCGTAACACTTTATTTTAAAATATATAGATGATTTTTTTTTTTATATTTCAACTGACAATGATCCATCGGTAGCGTTCTTATCATTTGTTAAGCAAGAACAAGGTAATTCCTAGCCCGTATTCTGTTCCACGAAAAAGACTAATTAAAATCAAAATCAAAATCAACAATTAATATTAACCACATATTTCATGGAACCCACAACTTTGCAACCACATGTTCCATCAATTTTTTTTAAAAATCTACTAAAATTTTGATTATATCTAAATCAAACAGGGGCCTAATCTCTACTTAGGCCAAACATGTTCATCTTAGTCTCAACTTCTAATAGTACGTGCATCATATCAATCTCAACTTAGAACCACCAATCCAATCTCAACTAATGATATTACACCCTTATTTGACGACCATTAAAATGTATTTTTTGAGAAAAATGAGTTTTTAAATAGTTATTTTTTGGAGAATGTGTGATTAAAAAATAGGAAAAATTTTGGATTTACGTGCAGAATATGGTTGAAAATGAGTTTGAGCAAAAAAAAAATTTATTTTAATGGTTGTCAAACAGGTGCACATAAACATATCATTACATACATCCAATTAAACATGAAATTAAACCACTTACCATGCGTATCCTACACTATAGATGCAACATAAACTAGTAATTAAGAAAGGATGAATCGACCAGTTTAACATCCACAAATTTTCTTAACTTAAAGAAAGAAATTTAAAGGAAAGATTATGGGTAGTTGTAGGAAAATACGCCAAATAAAAGAAATGTATGAACTAAGGAAAAAAGAGTAATCCTAAATTAATCGTATCTTAAAGCTTAATATATTAGTCGAATCAGACCTCAACATGCAAAATAGTTTCACAACAGCACGATTGCCCAAAAAGCCCCATGTAAAATAGAAACACAGAAGGTCATCGTTTCCTTAATGGTCGTGAACAAAAACATAAAACGAAGATAAAGAAATAAGGTTTCTCGTTAGAAGTACCAAAATTCACTATCAATGGTTTCGAACGACTACTTGACAACATTGTTTCCACTGTCGAGGGATCTGTACCTTAACCTTAAAAGTACTTTCTGATGTCGTTTAATCCAGAATTTTTTTAATTGCAAGAAAGTGACATGCAATCGAGCAGCATAACAGAAATAAAATAGCACCTTTCAACTCAGTTTAAGCATACGAATGATGTTTGCAGCAATCCTTCTCCCTTGATGAGGAAGACGAGCTGTGGTATTCTCGATCTGGTAAAACAAGACAATTTGCTTATTTAATAACTCAATTTCGATAAAAAAAAAATAATCAAATAAAATAATGAAATATTTATAAACTTACCTCGAGAAGAGTGATGTTTTGATTTCTCAAAACGTCCTGCATAAGGTGATCGGAAAAGCAATTCAATACGGTATAAACAAAGAAGTGCAATCGAAACGTACAATGCAAGAAGAGTTATATCACGAAGAGTCCATGAACTGACCAGAGTCTTTTCCTTTGTCCCTAGAACGGTGGCCCCTTTCCTTGATTTTATCTCTGTCCCTTTCACTATCCTCGCGTCCTCGTTCCCTATCAGATTCTCGCCCTCTATCATGATCTCTGCTCTTTGTTCTCTCTTTCTCCCTATCCCTGTCCCTGTCTTTGTCCCTTCCCTTGTTGCTTTCACCACTGGCCTCTGTTCGATGATCAGACATCAATTTAGACTCTGGATCTTCCCTCAACTCTTCACCAGTGGGCATGCTTTTAGAGTCATCGGCACTCTTCAACTCCTTCATCTTGTCAAGAGCAGCTTTTACTAGTACATTCTTACCCACTTCCTGATTTGCAGCTGAAGAGGAGGACCCTTTTGCAGAACTACCATCTTCATTTGCAACTGGTCCAGTCAAGGAACCATCCTTAAAATAAATAAAAAATAAAAAAAAGGGGATTTAAAACTTACCCAGATATTCCCGTCAGAAGCAAGTCAATTATTTCATATTTCTTTAAAATACACTAATGAAGTAAAATGATGAATTATTCCCCCATTGCCTACTCAATGTGTTGTCCTGGCAATTCGATTGGTAGTTGTCTATACAATAGAAGCATAAAGCAAACAGGAATAACAAATTGGGGTTGCACATCAAACTGAACCAATTTAGTTAAAGCGTGATGTTTACCTTGGCAACTTCACATGGATCGATTAGATGTTGCAAATGAACCCCGTTCCTTGCATACAGGTATATACTGTGCCTTTGGAAGGGTGTATAGGTGAGCCAGAACTCTACAAACCTCATCTATACCAGACTTATCAGCATCAAATGCTTTCCACCATGGAGGATTCTCTGGCAGTGGCACTTAAAATCTTCGGGCTGCAGCATATACAACACTACAAGCCACAACTTCACTCTTGAATGTAACACACAAAGTTGTGCACAAGCTGTTCATAAGCAATGATCATTAGAACTGATTAGAAGACTTTGAGGACAAGAGCAGTGTTCGTGAGTGCATGAGAAAGAAATACCAACCAAATATACCAGATCATCAACTGATAAAAGAAAGCAGAAGACCCATGGTCAAGCTACTGTACATTCAATTCGATGCTAATAATCTTAATGCTAGGTTAGCTTCTTAAACTAAACAGATGGTGAAGATCCTTACGCTTGTGCAAAGTAAAAATTACAGATGCAGGTTTCCCAAATGTTGAAATTCATCTGGTGGAACATTAAAAGAAATTGTTTCGAATAGAGACTAATGAGAACTAAATCCACCAAGAAGTTGAAATTTACATGGACGTTGCCTTACTATAATTCTCATGAAGTTTCAGTCTGTGTCATCTTTTTGGAAAAAAAATGGATGGCATTCTCATAGTTATGCCCTGCCATTGGGACTGTGATCCAATGCCACTATGAATATTATACATATAATCCTGCTTTTGTAGCATAAATATCATAAAGGAATGTATTAATATAGAATTCAAAACTACAAAGGAAGTGCTGAATGGATATAAAGAATTTCCACTATGTCCAGAAGTATGTGAACCAAATACTCAACAGCTCCACAACAAACTATGCTTATTAGTTATTTCCAATAAGTTTGAGCTCCACTACATGATCTTTTTTCGCCACTCTTTTCATTTCATTACTACATCCACAGAAACATTGTAGACAAATATATTATTTACAACCACACAGAACACATGCCTTTAGTGTATTGTCCCATTGGGTTGTGATAGCTGTCATCATAATCCCCTTAGTTAATTAAGTGCTTCTGTTTGATTTTCCACCAAAATCTAGGAAAATGATGGGTACAGTTGAATAATTTCTGCAATATTACAATTTCATGAACCTTTCCATAACAATTATAATGCATGCTAAAAGCAAGGGGAAAAAAGGATTATTCACAGAAATCTCAGAACAGTATACGTGCTTTCGGGGATAAATTTTTCCTAGCTCCAAAAGTTTACCTATCATTTGCAAGATTACAAGCTTCTTGTTTCAGTTCTGGAGGAGTTCCAAGTGTAGCAAGATAATTTGATATAAACTTATGAGGATGCTCAACATGGCAGATGAAACCCATTTCTTTGAAAAGACGCCTCTCCATTCTGATCAAATCTGCCTTCAGATCCACATATTTCTGTTGACAAACATAACAAAAGAAAGTAATCCAGTTCCTACACCTGCTTCCGGTTAAAGGTAACGAAGACTTCTTCAACCCAATAGTATGAAATATAAGACAAGACAAACGATGATTTCACCAGACATCAATGAACTACAAAATTGATAGCACTGATCCAAAAAGTCAATACCCAATCTTAAACAACCACACCAGATAATGAAAAATAGTTATATAATAAATTAAAAATTAATAGCACAAATCCATGGGTAAGTTTTCCCTTAGAACACAAGATTAAAATTGATATCCAACCTTAGAATACATGTCCAGATGCTATATGGGTAAGTTTTCCCTTCTACATTCCATCCTGTGAAAAACAATGAGGACTCGCCTTGCTTTCCTAGGACTTTCTTCGAGTTTTGAAGCAAGCCATACACAACTCGCAGCAACCCTCTTTGTGCAAACCAAGTCTGGTACTATGTCAGAAGAGAATAAAGCTAATGAAATTGTGAAATGCAACTAAATTATTGTAAATTTGGGGAGTTTTAATAGGGGAAAAAAAGAACCTTCACGTTGAATCTAATCCAATCCATTTACATATTTACCTTTTTTTTAGAAAAAAAAAAAATATCAAAAGATAAGCTCGCTCTAATCTCATAATTGTGTCACGTTTCCCTCTAATCCATGACGTTGACGGTAAATAATAGCATTGAAAATTTTATTTCACAAGCTCATTACGTTATACTTGACATTTTTTCCCTACTCAGGTAGTCAGGCTATATAATGCATAAATATGTAGACAAAAATCTTACATTTTCTATTAATCTGTTTCTATTAACCTGATTTTATGTTAATCAATAATTCTTGTAATATAAAGTTATTTAGTTATTTTAGTTCTTGTAATTTAAAAGGATCCAAAACTTGGACAAATTGTTTAAAAAAAATTCAATTTTTTGGACTAAAAGTTCAAACCGCCAAACCAAACCAAACCAAACTGATTTGGTTCGATTTAAGAGTTAAAGTTGGTTGTTTTGGATTGAAATTCATCCAAACTGACTAATTTGGTTTTAGTTTCGGATTGGAATCGAAACCAACCCAAATCAAACCGCGTCCAGACCCTAAGTATAGCATAAGAAAATTAAAATAAATAAGGATACAGTTTGAGCAAAATACCGCTCTCTTGTATGAGATCACAGCCATAGATTCGAAGTGTCATTTCTGTACCGTCATCTATCCCATCTCTCCTAGATGGCGAGTTCTGTAGCTCTTGGTCTGTCAGATAAAACGTATCAATTGCTGTGTAAATCATAATTTTATATTTCTCCAAGTGCGAGAAGCCTCGATAACTGCTACAAATAAAAAAAAAAAAAAAAAAAAAACCCCAAACCAAACCAAGAAAATTGTTAATTGAAGATGGGAAACTCCTTTGACAACAAAAACTAGGGGAAGAAAAAAGAAAAGAAAAGAATCGAGTTTCAGTTTTTAGATATTATAGAATATATTAGAGTTTTACATTACTCCAAAAAAATGACCCCCCACCCAAAAAAAGAAGAAGAAGAGGATTTTGCAAGAAGAATTGGCAATGAATGTTACAAATAATTGAAAATTTATTGTTCCTAGGCGTGGAAGTTGAGCAACTAAGAAGAAACTTTATGCATCTTGTTGACTCAACGTAACTTTGAGGATAGAACATGTGTCATATGTGAAACTTAACCACAACCTTGTAGGTTGGAGTTTGAGGATGATATATATCTAATCTCAAATATAAATATATTAATCACAGACAAATAAGCCCCATATTTGTGCAACATCTTTCACTCACAAAAAACAGTTATATTTAAATCGATGGCGGTCATATTGTAAAATTGTATCCTAGATAACGACACACAATGTACAACCAGGTCAAAATGCTATCTGGATTCCGTGATCTCGATTTTATTTTGTTTTGGTCTTGGCTCTAGATATACTGGTGTGCAACTATAACTTTCTGGAGTTATTTACTGAATTATTTCTCGAATGAAATTGTCATGGAACTTCATAACGTTCAGGACTAATTGGTTTCTTATGGCAGAGCCATGCAGGCCTCTTCAGCCTCTGTATAGTGGTGCTTGTTACTGTAAATAGCCGACTTATTATTGAAAATTTGATGAAGGTGCGTCTTTTGGAACTGCACTGTGCTTTTTGATTTATGTGGATAGTTAATCTAATCGTCATTAATATTGTATGTATCTTTTATTAGTTAGAAGCTGTTGATGTTTACAGCATATCGTTTTCAGAAGATTAACACGCTTGTTATTATCGTCGGAGCTGTTGAGTTTAAGAGGTAATCTTGTATGTGGTTGCAGTATGGCTGGCTGATCAATTCAGGCTTTTGGTTTAGTTCAACATCACTCAAGGATTGGCCACTTCTAATGTGCTGGTAACCATATCAAGAACATTTTTAATCTAGTGATGGTTTAAGAAAACAATATATATATATATATATATATATATATATATATATTTATCAATGTGTTCTTCTTTTGTTGTGATAACTCTTCTTGTTCTATTTTGCAGCCTGAGTCTCCCAATTTTCCCGCTTGCTGCATTTCTTGTTGAGAAGTTGGTGCTACAAAAGTATATATCTGAATCTGTAAGTAAGAGTTACTTCTTCTTCTTCTTCTTTTTATCCTATTTTAGACAATGTTTGTGTTTCGCGTGGAAATCGAGCCTTGCTAACAATTAAAGAAGGTTCAGACGATTGTGTAAGGAACAACGACCTCTCGAGACAAAGTCCCAACGATGGATGTTTGTTTACGAAGATTACAATTCACAAGAAACGGAATGTCTTGAAGGGCACAAACACACAAAGTAATTGAAAGTTCACAATGAAAACTTAAAGAAAATGAAATTACATAATTCTATGTTTGAGAGTGGTTTATTCGGTCCATTCTTCTGTATTCTCTTTGCTCTTTTATACTCCTTGGGCAATTTCTCTTGTAGAACTGTCTGAAAATTGTTTGTCGCTCTATAACCACCACTTTCTCCATGATATACATTTCGCCAATAAACTGCTGTTTTTAACGGCTGTTCCTACTTCATCTAATCGCTTATAGCCGAGATTCTTGGATCGTGGAAAATGATAAGATCGTCAATTCTATTTTGATAACAGTTGCTCTTCAATAAGACACTATGCTCGCCTAGGTCTTGGGCGTTTCACAAGGTTGAGCGATGTCTCGCAGGCCTGGGTGGCCATAGGTCGTTGCAACATAACTCCTTCTTGGGTGATCTCATTTGGGCCTATTCTCCAAACCGGACTTCATTCTTTTCCTTCGAACTGGGCTTCGTTCTTTAGACCATTTAATTGGACTTCGTTTAATTGGCTGAGCTTCGTTCTTTGAACCATTTAATTGGGCTTCGTTTAATTGGTTCTTTTCTCGAATTGGGCTCTCTTTTTCGAGCTCTTTAATTAGGCTTCGTTTTTTTGTGTAACAGTTTGACTACTGTCATTACTCAGGGTTTGCTCTCAATAATACTTTCTTAAAAGTTAAGGCATATAAGCATATGACTCCAAATGAACTCAACCAAACAACTGATATCAGAGTGCATTGGCAAAAAAATCCATTCATGTCTAGACATGAGTTTTTAGGCTTATCGCCTAGACATAAGTGGGGGGTTTGGTATTGCCCCACAGCATTTGAATATGAAATAATATATCTATGCCCCTGTTTGGGCTCCATTAAAAATGCATTTTAGGGAGAAATATATTTTGGATTAGTAAATTTTTTGATATATGTGTGGTTAAAAAATAAGGAAAAATTTTGAGTGTACGTATAATATTATTTTATTGAAAAATGCGTGATTGAAAAGATAAGAGAGAAAAATACATTTTTTTTTTAAAGAATGGAGCCCAAACAAGGGCTATATTTTGCTCACTAGATTTTCTTGTCATCTGTTTGTTTGAAATTTTGCAAGCGTATGGGTTCGTTGACAAGTAATAGTAAAAGTCAGTAAAAAATATCGATCCACGAGAATTTAGATTTTATATTAAGTTTGACCAATTTGAGGTTAACACGAATAAACACACAATTGATGGATGAACTTGAGTAACTATGATTCTAACTAAGCGCCACTAAGTCTCTAAATTAAATGCAAATGAGAGTTTGTAGAAAGAGACCAATTAAAAAAAGCATGCCAGGAATCCAACTCCACTGTTAGTAACATAGTATTCATTATAATTCTAAAATTCTCATTTTTACTCCTATTTATATTTAGATTGACAATCAATTATTTAATGGGTTAATTTCACAAATGGTCACTGAATTTACATGAAAATAACAAAACGGTCACTGAATTTCAAAAGTTGCAGAAATGGTCACTGAATTTTAGGTCGGTTTCAGAAATGTTCACTCAACTTAGTTTTAGGATTTTTGTGTTTCAATTCAAACCTAAAGCACCAATAACACCTTGGCATAAAAGATGGAGGACATCAAGTGCAAAATTCACTTTAAATTGACCTTTTTGTTATTTTCATGTAAATTTAGTGTCCATTTGTGAAATTAACCCATTATTTAATATTATCTAGCAATCTCTCCAGAATAGAGTTGGATTTAATAATCACATATAACCCAAAATATTTGTATCCCGAATCCTAATATGTAAGAATGCGTTCAATAACAAGATTATCAAATGGAATGCATAAAGCATAAATAATTATTCGTAACTTTTATAGGACCTTCAGTTGATTGTCAATTATGAGCTATATCTACTTTGAACCTTCCGGGAAACAAAATAAGTCACAAACATGTTTAAACTTTGAACATTCATTCAAATCAAACTGTAATTTAAACATTGACATCAATTAATCGAACACAAATTGAGGAATTAAAACATATACTAAATGGTATACATTCATCATCCTAAGCACTAACGGATTTAATCTAGCATGTTCGTATTGCAAAAACATATTAATTGATAGTTCATCCCCCGACAAATCAAATTGCATAAAGAAGGTTAAGTTGAATTTTTGCCCCCTTGAATGTCTTTAATCGAGTCTCCCAAAAATTCCAATCCTTTTGCTTCAAATCTTCAATGCCGATTCAAGAATCTCGAAAAATGTACATATTTCTATATGTTTTGCTCTAAATAACTTTCTATTATCCTTGTTGCTAGATGAAGAATAATGTATCTGGCCTCCCAAATTAGGTTAAAACCGGACACTCTTTGCTTTCTAGTAAGAGTCCCACTTAAATTAGGAATTCTTTTTTGCTGTCGATTGCATGGGCTTGTGAGCTGCATCGCATGATTGTGCTATTGGTCTTCATCCTGAAACTTGACACCCTTGCGATTGCAAGCTTCACACTTTTGCCTCCGTTTCAAATCAGTCCACGAATTTCCCTTGTAGTTCATGTTAAGTCCTTCCTAAATTGCATTGATGGTCCTTCATCTTTCAATTCTTTGCAAGTTAGTCCCCATCTTCCACGTATGCTCCTTTTTAGTCTTTTATATTCGATTTCTGCTTATTTTCTCCATAAGCAATCCAACATCGAGTTTTTCTTAAAATAAACAATATACAAACAAAATTACTCCCAAACGTCCACTTTTGATAACCGTATAAGTGAAAAATTACACTTATATCACACTAAAATTGGCATAGGGGTCTGTTCCTTGAGTAGATATAAATTAGACACGTTGTCATAAGCTATATGACATTGGGAGAAACATGTCACCATGCAACCTGAATGATTGTTGGTGAGTTTTCATTTGTATATCTTTTCAATAAAGGCATTCTCTGTAAAATCTACGTATAAGAAGTTTTTATTGAAGGTTAGTCTATTGATATAAAAGCTGAGCTGTCAAATTTAATCATCAAATCTACCAGCAGGAAATTTTATGCCTACAAGTTTGTTGAGAAGGCAGCTTGTAGTTATGATGTGGTTAGATTTTGATTAACATAAATAATTTCAAACTAAATAGGTGGTGAAAGGTAAGAAATTCATGGATTTTGAAAAAGTGCAGAATTTTAATCTATCTGATTTAGCTGAGTTCTCTACTGTTCTAGTAATTTTGTATGTCTTATATGTTCTCTTGTTGTGACTCAGTTTTTATCTATTTTATAATGAATTGATGAATCATTTCATTTATTTATTTTTGTGATTTTTTAACTTCTTTATTGTCATGCTCCATATTATTTGCACTGGCAGTTCAAATTAGAGATTAAATTTCCAGTTGTCATGCAATTTGGTTTTTCCTAAACTATGCATGTTAAGTTCTTTCTTATGATCAGTTGTTACTTAATAGTCTGGGGGAATAAAATCTAAATATACTTTTACATTGCAGGTTGCAGTCTTTCTTCACATTATAATAACAACAGCTGCTATCTTGTATCCAGTTTTGGTTATTCTTAGTTTTGTCCTCAACTTCATTAAATGAGTATCTGAAAGCTGTTCATCACATTTATTTATTTCTTTTTGTCTGGTGAAGAATTTCACCCTCGACAATGGAGAAACTTACATATTTAGATTCAAAATTTTCATTTGAAACATAGCAACAAAAAATTGCAAAAATATTATGTTTACATATTTAACTCATCGCAAACATATGGTGAAAAGTGGAAGGTATATTTGAAATATATAACAGCAGCGTTAAGTTCACTATGTTAGACTTAGTGCGCTGATGGGTCAAGGGGCAACATGAGATTGGATGGAGCTTTAAGTTTATACTCTCTTTTTTTTTTGCTTCATTAATTTCTCGAAGTTATTGATAGTAATCCATATGAATGCATTTGATGATTACCCCTCTTGTCAATGCCCAAAAGGTATTTGTAAACTACTAGAGATAGGATTAAAAATCACGTAACAAAACCAGCATTTTTGAAGTTGGTTGCTGAAAATTTCCTTTGTGCCGGAGGTATCCACAATTTGTAACCAAAGAGGGTGTCATAACAGCTTCTCACTGGCGGACCCAGGGGGGGTCCCGCAGGGTCCTTTGCCCCTCCAGTTTTTTTTTTTTTTTTTTTTTTTGGGGTTAAATTACAAAGAGTGTCATAGGAGGACCCTCTAATTTTTAAGTTTCAGGTCAATTTTCATAGGCGGACCCTCCAATGTGAATTTATGGATTTTAATTTATATTTTTGTTTCCTGTTATTGAACAATGTGGTGCTTGTGGTTGTGGGATTTCTTTGCCTTGTTGTTTCTGTTCTTAGAAAGGAAGCAATAGTGGTTCTTGATTTGTATTTCGATTGTTGCAGATATGGAAGTGTAAAGAGAATAACAAGCATTAGAGTGGTTTAGTGTGAGGTAAAAGTGAAGAATTTTTATTATAGACAGAATTTTTCATGTGAGACAATTGAATTTTATAGTCCTATCCTGAATTGTGCTAATTAAAATTCATGTTAATAAGGTATTCAAAAAAAATAAAATTTCGGGGGCCCCCATACTCCCCCCCTTCACCTCTATATCTTTAATTTTAGGACCCCCCAAGTCCAACGGGCTAGTCCGCCAATGCAGCTTCTCTTCACATTAAAGGGAATTAAATCCTTTAATTTGGTCGGTGGGACTCTTTAGTGAAGTAGGTTACTAGAAATAAGATTGATTAGGGATGATTTTATTGGAAACTCATAATAGGTGGGAATCCTTGAGCAAATCACCAAAAAATAGCGGTAGGATCTATCTATTTTAAGCATTGCGTAGTTCCAACTATGATATGATATGATACCGGTTCGGGATTGTACACGTGTGATTTCGCTGTTGTGTCGGGTGTCACATTAATGCTCTTTGCTTGCATTGTGTGGTTGAAGTTGGTATCTTATGCTCATGCAAATTATGATGTGAGAGCACTAGCCAAATCACTTGATAAGGTAATGAGAAAACTTTAGTCCTTTTCTTATAAAATTATTTTTACATTTCTCCTTTATATGTTTGGTTGAATGAGTCAAAGGAATATAAAGGAGCATTTGGTGGTAAAGCTATATTTCTTAAATATTTTGATGGTTTTTGTTCATCTTCCCTTGCACTTTGTGTTTTATTCTCCGTCAACACTTTGCTTTGTGTTAAAATGAATAGTGGATGTGATGCTAGATTTGTCCATTTCCATTGTTTTTGCTGAGATACAAGTCATGTTCCGTATCTTCAGCTGTTATTTAATAAGAAGAATGCATTTCTGTTACTTACCCTCTCTCATATTTTAATAACTACAATGCTTATATGCATTTGTATTTCTCTATCACATAAACGCATGCATGTACTAATTGATGAATAACAATTCTCAACGATTGCTTTTTTAATCAATTCAATTCAGATCATTGTAGTTTGTTTTATAGAACTTTCTTTTGAGATGCCACGGTGAAGAATTGTCTAGTTATTGGAACATGGATGACTCTCACGGTGTTAGCTTTAAGAGTTTGATATACTTCATGGTTGCTCCTACATTGTGTTATCAGAAACGCATGGCTGAAGAATTTAATTATCAATGATCAAATTTTATACAAATTCATGAATACTTACAGCTTCTCTAGAGACTTCGTAAAATAGCTATTTGCCTGTTGTGCCGAGTCTGCAAATATACCTGAAGTTACATAGACTCAGAGTTAAGTGCCACCAAGTAATATGAATGCTTGAAACGTTCATTAAACACTGCCAATCTTACACGAGATATCACTGGGCAATGGGGATGGTTGAAATTCCCCAAAACTTGATTGGTTTTACCTTTTCTATTTTTTATGATATTCAAATAATGAACAATATTAATTGTTAGGTGAATTTAATTGTTGCAAATTATTCTCTGGAGTGAGAAGTTAATTATTCTCAGTAGCCCCTTTCCTGAAAAAAGGTGTTTTAGTTGAACTCAATAATTCTGCTCCACTTGCTTTATTCTGTTGTATTTAATATTTTCTCTAATCACCTAAGAATAGCCAAGCTATCCACGTTGAGCATACATTCGGAAGGGTTGGGTGGTACGTCAACTCATTATGTTGGTAATATTTACAGGATTCATGGGATTTATTGTAGAACAGGTGATCTCCTTTTTCATATAAATCAACTCACAAAATGGTTTTCTCTATTTCAAGGCAACTCGACTGATATAGCTCATTTCATTGTGCAGTACATAAACCCAATTGTGCAAAATTCTCAGCATCCTTTGAAAGGAAACCTTTTGTATGCCATGGAAAGAGTCTTGAAGCTTTCAGTTCCAAATTTATGTGTGGCTCAGCATGTTTTATTGTCTTTTCCATCTTTGGCATGTCTTTTCTTCCTCAAAATTGGAATAATTTTATTATTATTATTATTATGAACATGGAGACCCTTCCCGATAAAAACAAAACCCCCCAACCAGCACCATCACCCAACTATCCAATCACCACCAAACAACATGTCGGCGCCGAAGACGAGCATATGGCCCCGCCCGGCAAATCCTTGACCATCAGCCTCACGCCACATATAAGCCACATTTTAGCCATACTCAGGCAGCAACGCTAGGCGAAAGCTCCGTCGGTCATATTGAAGCAGCAATCAGAGGCGCGAATCACAGGGCCGATGAGGAAGGTTCTAGCGCCGGCAATCATGGAGGAAGAAAGGAAGAATCGGTGACTGTTAGATCTGGGATCTCGTGGCAGTTTACTCAAGTTTCGATCATCCCCTTGGCAGACACGCCCTACAAGCGGGTTGTGCAGGCGATTCCGACGCCAAAAGCCAGGTGGAGTGGAACACGCACCACTTCGATAGCGCATCTGTCAGCACATAAAACCCACGTGCCGCTGTCGACGACACTGAAAATTCCATTCGATGATTCAGGTCATCCCGCTTGCCTGTTTTGTTGTCAGATGCCCCTGCTACACACAATTAGGGCAAAAAGTTAGAGGATGCACACAAAATGTTGGTTTTCAATAGCCATTTTAGAGTAGAGGCAAAGGAGTTTGCATGTGTCCGTTAATGATTTTGGTATTGTTAGTAACAGAATGGGTTCAAAGATTTCAACCACAATCTGCATGGGGAGATTTGGTGCACTCTGGATGGTGAATAAGTTAAAGGCGACAGATAAGATAAAGGATTTCATTGCGAAGTTTAATGAGTTTTCTCGAGCTTTTTTTAGTACAACTATGAGCCAATAGCCATGGTAGGTATCTGATGATAGCACAGTATAAAGAGAGACATCGAAAATGAGTGGTGATGGTGCCAGAAGGGGCGAATGGAGAGGGCTAGACTTCGATTTCACATGTGCTTTAGAGAGTCATTGATTACTTTGTTGCTGGAGACAAGGCTAAACGTCGAATAATTGAAGTAGGAAGCCAACAATGGATAACTTATGCGAGAGTTACGGCAAACCTACAAGCCTCACAGAACGCCGAACTGCGGGTATTGTGGGATAAGAAAATGGAGGTTAATGAGAATAGAGACACGTACAAGTCTAAGGAAACATTAACAAGGGGCATACCCGATTGCTTTCTGAATAGTAGGGGATTAAGGGACCACATTAAGACCTTGAAAGGAAAATTTGATGAATTAATCAGGTTATTTGATAGTGGGATTTGTCATAAGTGTGGGGTGATTTTGGATGATTGTCTAGTCAATGGAACAAATGTAACAATCATGAACTCCAAGGAGATGACATTGAACCGAACTGACAGCAAGGAGGAGCTAATGAAGCAAAGTGGTGAGCCCCAGGTACCGACTATAGGGGTAGAGGTGGAACCTTGGGCTAAGGTAGAGGCCAAGTATGTTGAATCCAGAGTCGGAGATTATTGATGCAACCAAAGACAACTGCTTCATGATTGAGGGTACAGTGGACATGAATCTAGTAGAGGGGTTACTTGTGGAAACAGAGCAAGATATCAAAAATTGTATTGGTAGATAGTCCAGCTTCAATTATTAAAAAAATCAAGGAGCAACAGGTTGTGTAACTGTGGCAGTGAACACATACAAAAGGAGATATCTGAAGGCTACGAGTGAGAAAGATCAAATGAATGATAGAGCCTTGGTGGTTTGGGTAGATGACGCCAAGAAAAGGGATGTTAACAATGATGTGGTACAGGTATAGAGTAATGATGTACAATACTATGATCCTCTGTATGATGAGGAGAGAACGAAGGGCAATACATTTGACATGCGACCCCACCGTCGAATTGGCTTCTATTAAAAAATTCTTGAATTCAGCAAGATGGTAGATGTGTCATGTGATGGGTATGAAAATAGGCTCTTGCAATTATTTGAGGAATTAGAGGCTAGTAGAGGATAGGGATGGGTACACCAATAGATAAGACAAGAAGAAATGGTGATCGTGAGCTTAAGCGGCTTGAATGCTCAATGAAGTATGACGTTAAGGGAGGCGAGTCAAGGAGATGATTGATGGGGAGGGATGATGGAGTGTTAAGATGATCCCTAAAATAATTAGTTGGAATGTGAGAGGGCTTAACGAAGTAGAGAAAATGTTGGGTATTTGAAATTTGATAAGAGGTTGGAGGGCTGATATTGTTTCCTCACTAGAAACAAAGTTGGAGGTCATTTCGAGGGCTGTCGTGACTAGTCTATGGGGGGACAGCATGTCGGGTATCTGTTTCAGGGGTCTTCAGGGGCCTTCGGAGATGTGCTAGTTATGTGGGACACTAGACTTTTTGTTATGGAAGAGGTTAGTGAAGGGCAATTTTTTCTATTGCTTTTGTTTAGAAACATTGGGGATGGATTCCGATGGATGTTTATAGCAGTTTATGGGCCTAATGTTGATGAGAAAAAATCAGGATTGTGGGATGAGCTGGTTGGTATGATGGTTTGGTGGAACGTCCTAACGTTTATTGGATGAGATTTTAATGTGGTTCAGTTCCCTACCGAGAGGTCTAGTGGTGGAAGAGTAACAAGGGCTATGGAGGATTTATCTGATTTTATTAGGAAGAATATGCTAGTGGACTTGCTTATTAGTGGAGGAAATTTTACCTGGTCATCTAATCGGGATCAACCTATCTTATCCCGAATAGATCGATCTCTGGTATGTGGGGGTGGAAGACTAAGTATCCAGAGGTCACTCAGAGGAGATTAGGGAGGGTGTATTCAAATCATTTTCCTATTTCGTTATCTAAAATTGTGATGAGCACCAGAAGAAGGTGCTTTAGGTTTGAGAAAATGTAGCTAAAAGTAGAAGGTTTTGTTGAGCGTGTACGGATGAAGTGGGCGTCGTATGATTTCAAAGGGTCCCCTAGTTACATGCTGGATCAAAAATTGAGGGCTTTGAAAATAGATATGAAGAGATGGAATGAGAAGCAAGTGAGAGATGTTAACTATCGTAAAAATCAATGCATATTAGATATAACAGAGCTGGATAGAAGGAAAGAGAGCAGAGAATTGACAGAAGATGAAAGAGAGAGACGCGGGGAGTTAAGAGGAGAATTGGAGAGGTTGGTGGAGATGGAGGAGATTGCTTGGCGTCAGAAATCTAGGGTCAAGTGGTTGAAAGAATGAGACAAATGCACGCAATTGTTTCACAAGATTGCTAATTTTAACAGGCGAAATAATTCTATCACTATGTTGGAGGTAGATGATGTTACTTATGAGAACTCATAGGGTATCGGAACCTAAATGGTGAGCTTCTATCAAAATCTTTATCGGGAGTAGTTTAACTGGAGGCCAGAGTTTGAGGGGTTGGATTTCTCAATGATTAGTGAGGAGGAAGCCAGATGGTTAGAGGGACCATTTGGAGAGGATGAAATTAGGGAGGTGGTGTTCAGCATGAACGACGATAAGGACCCAGGACTAGATGGTTTCTCCTTTTCATTCTATAAGGTTTGTTGGGAAGTGGTGCGATCAGATATAGTGGATGTTCTTATATATTTCTTCTAGTATTGTAGGTTCTTGAAAAGCGTCAATGCTACATTTATTGTACTAATTCCCAAGAAACCGGGAGTGACAGACATCAAGGACTTTCGACCCATCAGTTTAGTGAGTGGGATTTAAAAAATTATTGCGAAGATTCTAGCGAACAGAATAAAGGAAGTGTTTGGGAAAATGGTATCTAAATTTCATAATGCTTTTGTTAAAGGATGACAAATTTTGGACTCCGTACTTATAGCAAATGAATGCAACGGGGGTTCCTGGAATGTTATGTAAGCTTAACATTTAGAAGGCTTATGATCATGTAAACTGGGGCTTTCTTCTATATATGCTCAGGAGATGTGGTTTTGGGGATAAGTGGTGCCAGTGGATCCAGTTTTGTATCTCTATAGTTTCTTTCTCAGTTATTATGAATGGTAATCCTGAGGGCTATTTTCGGAGTAGTAGAGGATTGAGACAAGGGGATCTTTTGTCTCCATTGCTGTTTGTTATCATGATGGAGGCTCTCAGTAGCATGCTTGAGAATGCGGTAGCGGAGAGATTGTTAATGGGCTTCTTGGTTGATCAGGTGCTGGTGTCTCATTTGTTGTTTACAGATGATACGTTGATCTTCTGTGATGCAGATATTGAGAAATTCAGAAACCTGCGTCGTTTGCTTCTATACTTTGAGGTTGTATTTAGATTGAAGACAAATCTGGAAAATTTGAGGCTATCACAATAGGAGAGGTTGAGAACATGGAGGAGTTGGCTGCTATATTGGGTGGTAGGGTTGCACAGCTTCCTATGTCATATATTGGGCTTCCTTTAGGAACACGGTTCAAAAGCATTCATATTTGGAACAACATTGTGGAAAGGGTAGACAAAAGGTTAGCAGGGTGGAAGCGCATGTACATCTCAAAGGGAGGCCATCTTACTCTCATCAAGTCTACTTTGTCGAATCTTCCTACTTACTTTTTGTTATTGTTCCCTATTCCTGTAGCAGTGGCAAAAAGATTAGAAAGGGTTCAGAGGAAGTTTCTTTGGGGAGATTTTCGGATAGATTGACTTTGTGGTTGGAAATGGCTTTACTATTAGATTTTGGGACGATTGTTGGTGTGGAGAGGAACCATTTAGGGTGAGATTTCCCTCTTTGTATCGTATCGCTATGGTATCGTCTATTACAGTGAGTGAGATTTTAGATATACACAACAAAAGTCTTAGTTGGAACATTATTTTTGGGCGAGATTTACAGGACTGGGAAGTGGATGATTATGCGTTACCTCTGACATCTTTGTATAAGGTGCACATCAGGGTTGGGGAGGGAGATTGTAGCAGGTGAAGGTTGACACGTGATGGTATATTCTCAGTCGCGACTTATTTTAGATCCTTATTGGGATATGTGGAGAGTTCATTCCCTTGAAAGATGGTATGGAAATGCAAATTGCCTCCAAGGGTGGCATTTTTACTTTGGACGGTTGTCAGAGGATAGGTGTTAACGGTGGACAACCTTCGAATAAGAGGTTTTTATATTACAAAGTGGTGCTATGTGTGTAAAAGGGATGCAGACACAATTGACCACTTGTTTCTTCATTGTGATGCTGCTTGTTTGCTTTTGAATAATATTCTGGCGTTTCAACACATGAAATGGGTGTTTTCGTGATGTACGGAAGATGTGTTAAAGGCATGGAAGAGAAAGCTTCACAATAAGGGTAGCAAGCTTGTATGGGATGTTATTCCGAGTTGCATCATATGGTGAGTGTGAAGAGAAAGAAACAGCCACTGTTTTGATGATCAAACACGGACAACAGAGCAGATTAGAGAATTATTTTATTTTACATTGTATTCTTGGTATGTTGCAACTTCTAGGCATATAGATGAGTTGCCCAATTTTATGTTGTTTATTTCGGATTTAAATTTTTTATTATTATTACTGTGTAATCAGTTTGTCATTTGCGTGATGAAACTTGCTTCTTTGTTTCAAACACCCGACACTTATTTCAAATTTAGAAACTCATTACTGAAACAATGATATACCATATGGCTCTTTGCGTGTCTTGCTTTGGAAGTTTGTTCATTAGGATACCACGATATTTATTGGTATAAAGTTATCTATCATTATGAATTGTATTTTGGCAATACCAGATAAACTTTGGGCAATTTGGGAACACGATTGTTACCTATTGTGGATGTCTAAACATTCAGTGCGTTGGTATGTTGTACTGAACACCACTACACGGTGACTGGACATGATGATCCTTGAAAAAAATAGGACAGGACATGTATAAGACAACACCAGTTAAAATATATTTAAAATATTAATATTTTTGTAAGAAATTAAATGATTACTTAGTAAAATTAAATGCAAGCACTTAAATATTTAACATATAATTTGAACTAAAAAAGTGAAACTAATCAAGTAAACATCAATTGGTGCAATTCAACCAATTCGTTACCAAAGAGGTTGTACCAAAAGTAAAATTGGTCAACAAAAGCACACATCATGAATTGCTAGAGGAACTCAGAGCTCAACAAATGGAAGAAGCGCAGGGATTAAATTACCTAAAAGAAAAAAGAGTCAAGATTAATGTGTTGCTAGACTAGATAAGGAAAAGCAAAGATAGAAAACAAATAGGTACTCCAAATGGAATATAACTTTTGTTCTAATGGCAGAGTTTCATGAAAAATGGTGGCCAATATTTCAGATAAATGTTTAATAGCTAAGAAAGAATTCATTCTTGAAATGAAATAATTTTCTTCACAGCCTTTTTCTATTCATTGGATAACAGTTGATCTCATTTTTGAATTACAGTTGCTAGTAAGTGAATATATTTTACTTATCATGATCAGTTTTTAAAATTTGTAACTTAATGGATATTTGAAATTTACTTGTTCTTAGCAATGACACTGCAAGACTAAGCAACATGACCCAAGTAGAGAGGTTGTAAAACTGGGTTTGGGTTGTAGAAATATCTACATTTTGTTTAGTAACCGTCTGTATTAACTAAGATAAGAAAAGTAGCTCATATTTTTACCTTGACCTAGGGCAAATAATTATTTCTAAAATGCTTTGAGTATTAAAATTTTCTTCTAAAGTCCCATGCAAAACGAGTATATTCTATATTTTAAGCGTCTCTTTGAAAATGAGAACTATATTTATCTGTTAATCACATTACTTTGATCTTACTTACACACGATGCTGTGATATAGGATGAATATACTTGCGGAACTTCTCTGGTTTAGTGATCATGAGTTCTACAAAGATTGGTAGAATGCAAAAATAGTTGAAGAGGTAGACTTGTATGCATGGATAAGATATTATAGAATTGACAAAAAATCTGTATATTTTTGTATATATGAATTATGTGAATTACAATAGCTTTATAGGATGAAATTGAATTATTCTATTTACACCAAAGATTCTTTCAACATTTTCCCTCAAGTTGGCTTGAAAATATCTTCCATAGTTAGCTTGCCAACTAAGATGTCGAATCTCTTCTTAGGTAATCCATTTGTAAGTATAACTGCAATATGATAATCGGTTGGAACATAAAGCATGCAAATTAGAACACTCTCAATCTTTTCTTTGATGAAGTGTTTGTCATCTTCCACATGTTTCGTCCCGTCATGAAGAATGGGATTGTGAGCAATTGCAATAGCTGCTTTGTTGTCACAGTAGACTTTTATAGGTAAGGAGTTGGAAACCTTCAATTCTTCTAGTAGTTTTCTAATCCATATGACTTCACAAACGCCTTGAGAAATGGATCTGTATTAAGCTTCTGCACTACTTCTAGCCACCACATTTTATTTTTTGCTACGCATTGTGACAAGATTTCCACCAACAAATGTGCAATAACCTGAAGTACTTCTGTCTATTGTACTCCCAGCCTAGTTTGCATCGGTGTAGATTTCCACCTATTGATGTCCACGTCCTTGATATAGTATTCCCTTTCTAGGAATCCCCTTCAGATACCTTAGGATTCTGTAAGCAGTTTCAAAGTGTTCTGGACCAGGTGAATGCATGAACTGGCTAACCAAACTCAATGCAAATGCTATATCTGGCCGAGTGTATGACAAAAAAATCAATCTCCCAACTAATCTCTAATATTTTTCTGTGTCTATCACATCCTCGACTTTAGCAGGTTGTAGCTTCACATTTGGTTCACATGGTGTTTCGATAGGTTTGCAGCCAAATAATCATATTTCATCAAGTAGATCCGATACGTACTTCCATTTACTAACAAATATCCCTGCTTTTGATCTAGCAAACTCCATACCAAGGAAATACTTCAATGGACCCAAGTCTTGGATCTCAAAATCATCGACAAGGTTTTTCTTTAGTCTCAACAACTCAACACTATTATCACCTATCAAGATAATGTCATCTACATAGACGATCAGGATAGCAACTTTAGTGTCTATTGAGAACTTGTAGAACATAGTGTTATCAGATTGACTTTGAGAGTAACCATGACTTTTTACTGATGTCCCAAAGCGTTCAAAACATGCTCTAGGAGATTATTTAAGACCATATAATGACTTCTTTAATCTGCAAACTTTTTCTTGGCCAAACTTTGCTTCAAAACCTAGTGGTATACACATGAATACCTCTTCCTCCATATCTCCATTTAAGAATGCATTTTTTTACATCTAATTGGTGTAAAGGACAATTGGAGTTCACTGCAAGAGATTGAGTTTATCTTGGCTATAGAGGCAAATGTTTCTTGGAAATCTATTCCATTTGTCTGTGTGAATCCTTTAGCCACGAGTCTTTATTTATATCTTTCTATACTACCATCTGTTCTACACTTAACTGTGAACATCCATTTACATCCCACAGTCTTCTTATCTCTTGGTAAATCAACTACTTCCCAAATACCACTCCTCTTAAGAGCATTCATCTCTTCTACTACTACCAACTTCCAATTCGGATCATCTAGTGCCTCTTTAATGTCTCTTAGAACAAACATGTGGGTAATCTTAGAGGTAAAAGCTTTATGATTAGTGGAAAGATTTGATTAGGTTAGGAATTTTGCAATTGGATGGTTGGTGCATGATCTAACCCCTTTCTTGACTGCTATTGGCAGTTCAAGATCCAATGATACACTATTAAATGGTACAAAATGAGTGAAGGTAGGATTACGTGGACCATTGCTCAGTGATTCTGAGTGGTCTTGTGCTAGTATGATAGGTGAATTATTATTCTTTGTTCCTCTTCGAGTATAAACCAGTAACTTAGTGTTTGATTGTGGTATTTCTCCCCCAGTCCTTGATGTTTCTCTATTTGGCAACCGAGAATAAGTAAAGTCTTTGCTTTTAGAATTTGAATAAATATTTTTGGTTGAGAGACATTAAGGATATGAGGATTTAAAACTGTATAATCCAAAAAAATTCTTTTGCTCCTATCTCCCCCCTGAAGGGAATTTTTGGTAAAATATGATCGATTTTCGAAAAAGGAGACATCAATGCTGCATGTAATTTTTTTGTTGTAGGGTTGTAACACTTGTATTCCCTTTTGTTTGGTGCATAGCCAAGAAAAAACACACTTTTCAGTTTTGGGATCAAATTTGGAACGAAATTTTCTAAGTATATGGACGAAAACGGTGCAACCAAAGACTTTGATTGGGAGATCTGCATGTATCCTAGATGTCTTGAATTTTTTTGAACCTGACTAAAGTTGTTATATAGTTTAAAACACGTGTAAGCAGCCGATTAATCAAATAGGATGCTGATAAAATGGTATCACCCTATAGGTACTTAGGCACATGCATGGAAAACATGATTACATGTGCAACTTCAAGCAAATGTTTATTTTTTCTTTCGACAATTCCATTTTGTTTAGGTGTATCACGACATGTGGACTGATGTAAAATAATTTTTTCATCTAAAAATGTTCCCAAGCATTCATTAAAATATCCTATTCCATTATCTTTTCGAAGGATACTAGGCTTTGTTTGGACTTGATTTTCAATCATCGTATAAAAATCTTTGAACCATTTTATCACATTAGATTTTTCATGCATTAGATACACTAAACATAAGCGTGTGTGATCATCAATAAAAGTCACAAACCATTTTTTTCCGGGATACAGTAGTGATTTTAGGGGGACCCCAAACATCACTATGGATTAAATAAAATGGTTTTGATATATGGTAAGGTTTTGAAATGTATGTTGAACGATGATTTTTTGCTAACAAAAAACTTTTGCATTGAAAAGATGAACAATCTACATATTTGAATAAATGAGGAAATAATTGTCTAAGATAAGGAAAACTAGGATGTCCTAGTCTAAGGTGCCAAATCATGATTTGATCACGAGCAGATGTCGAACTCATACCACTTAGTCCATGAGTTATTTTATTCCCAGAGAGAGTATCATAGAAGTAATAAAGACCATCCACCATTTTAACACTGCCAATCGTCCTTCCCTAGCTTTGGTCCTGAAATAGGCAATGAGAATAAAAAAAGGTAACACGACAATTAGAATCGATAGATAATTGACTTACAGGTAAGAGATTACAAGTGAGTTTAAGGACATGGAGGACATATTTCAAGTTAATAAGTCCTGAAACTTTTAATATGGCCTTTTCCTGCAATTGCTGAGAAACTACCATCTACTATTCTTACTTTTTCATTACCAGGACAAGGTGAATATGTATAATGATGGGAAAAACTGGTCATATGATCCGATGCACCTGAATCTATAATCCAAGGTACTAACTTTAAAGAACTGGATTGAGAGCTATGATTACTACCTGTTTGACCTATAGAGGTATTAGGAATAATAGATGTTGAATTGGTTGTAAGTAGTTTAAGAAGTTGATCAATTTGTTCTTTGTTGAATGGGCTTTTCTCAGCCTCTTGTGCTGACAGGTATGCACGACTAGATTTTTCCTCTGGTCTTTTGCTTTTCCAGTTTGTTGGCCTTCTATGGATCTTCCAGCATGTGTTTTTTTTATGATAGGGCTGCTTGCAGTGATCACACCAGTCATGAGGTCAATCATCTGCACATCGTTAGTTGAAGCTACTTGTATTAATCTTAGAGACAGACAAAGCTAATTGTTCAAGAGAGTCGGCCATGGGACTAGCAATTTTTCTCCTTCCAAGCATAACATTTCTGCGTGTTTCTTCTCTTCAAACTTCATAAAATACCTCACCAATTGAGGGAAGGGGATGTCGTCCAATTATTTGGCCTCTGACCTCATCAAGATCTGATTTAAGTCTAGCAAGAAATTTGAAGATGCAATTATCCTCAACAACTTCTTGCAATGTTTGCAGTCATCTACGAATTTCCATTCATAATCGTTGAACATGTCCATGTCCTGCCAAATTCATTTTAGTGAGTTGAAATACTTAGTGACATTGTCCTCTCACGTCATCTCACAAAGTTTTATAGTCAACTCATAAATCTGAGATTGATTGCCCATATCAGAATACATTTGGTTAATGTTATCCTATAGTTCCTTAGCCGTATTGTAGCACATGTAGTTGGAGATGATCTCTTCTTCCATGGAGTTCACAAGCTATATCATGACCATAGAATTCTCGGCATCCCATGTTGCATTTAACAGATCATTGTGTGCTAGTTCCGTTGCTTCACCTATCAAGTAACCAATCTTTTCTCTTACACGAATATACATGCGCACAGATTAAGACCATCGCAAGGAATTTGATCCATTTTACCTGACTGTGGTAATTTCTATGTAGTGTGAGTCGGTATTGATGAGATCCTGGGAAGGGAAATTAGTTCGAAAACGTCGAGAAAGTCCAAATCCAGGTTGTAAATGGTAGAATCTTGACCCAAGCGTCACGAATCATGAACCTAAGGTATATTAAACCTTAGATCCATTGATATGCGAAAACAAGAACATCGATTTGCAAACGCCAAAAAGGTGTCTAATCCTTTGATAAGTTCTAAGATTTTGAATGCCACAAATATAAAAATATTTGATAAGTTCTAAAGTTCAATCAAGATCCAATGGAGAGAAAAATCTCAATTCATAATAATCAAAAACTTGTTTACAATGAAAAAATAAATAATAAACTCCTAAAATATGGAAAATTACCAAAATATAAGAATTTTAGGCTAAATAAAACTCTCGCGCGAAAAAGGAAAAATTTGTGCCAGAAAGTAACATGCGACCCCAAGGGCTTAATCCATGCGATCGCATGGAAGGTCTTGAGTCTGCCCTTTTATTCTTAGGTCTCCCTTGTGCGACTACATGCATCGTATAGCTATGCGGTCACATAGCTCTATGACTCAGGCCCATTTTCATTAGCTTAAACCAAGTTGACTCGGCTCTTCTCGGTCTTCGATCCCAGCATGAGACTTGCTGTTTTGCTTGTCAATTTGATAAGTTGTGGGGCATTCCAGATCATATCATCCCCTCTCTCTTCGAAAGGATTCGACATCGAATCCAAACCCAAGTTATAGCCTTTATTTCCAATCATGGCGAGAACATAGAATTGTCCATCTCCTCTAGGATACAGTTTGGACCTCTTTTGAATAATTTCCCGCCTCTTTCATATAAACACCCAGTAACCATCACGTAATTCAAAGTGTTCTCGTATCAATGGCTTCCTTTTGCAAGTTTAAGATGCTCCAAAGACTGAGTAACCGTGCTCCCTCCATGTCTTACCTGGCTTAGGTGCTTCTAGCAATGACACTGCAATTGGACTAATGTCTCCCATCTTATCACCTTGGTATTTCAATCTATTGCATATGAATTCCTTCCATGGTAGCTTCTTCACCTCTTTAGAGATCACAAAGTCAATCTCCGGTAGTAAAGAGATTTCCAAGCTAATGTAGGGTTGGTTAGCTTCTTCCACAAGTTATTGTTCAGTAAACTTGTTTCCATGAATCAAGCTTTCAAAATCCTGCAAGATAGAATTAACAAAACTAGGGAGTGAATCGTTAGTTCTCACTAAAGCCCTCTCAACTCCGCTTTCATTTTCATGCAAGCTCTCTTCTGTCTTTTCTTTTCTCTTCGAAAACTCTCTCTATTTTCTCTCTTGTGGCTCTTCTTTTCTGTTAACCACTACTCCACTCTCATTTTCTTTTCACTCTTTTGTGGCTCTACTCTTTTTTTCATCATACTTAGCCACCTCACCATTTTCTCTCTTCCTCACTTCTCACTTTGAGTTGATCCTCATACGTTTGTTGTGGTGTCAAGCTAGCCAGAGCTGAAGAAACCTATACACGTTCCTTCCCATATTATAAACAGTCTTCTTCTCATACCTCTACTACCTCCCAAACAAGTTATGAAAAGATTTTCATGGCAATACATCACACCAAATTTCATCACTAGATCTCCCAATGGTGAATTTTAATAGAACTTGCTTGGTTACATCTACCTTCCCACACTCCTTCACCCAAGTCATCTTATAAACCCTAGGGTATTGTTGTAAAGGTAACCCTAATTTTTCAATCATCGTGATACTAGCCAAGTTTGATATTTATTATTTATTCCTTAGCAATAGCCATACTGCATACCGTACTACCCACAAAATACCGAGTTTGGAAAATATGCCCCTAATCACCATCCACCATTTATGTAGTTTTTTTTACTCAAAAATTGAAACTGAAAACTGTTGATAATTTTCAGAATTAAATAATAATTTATTTTTTTCGAACTTTTTTTAACTCGAAAATTCGACGACAAAACCAACAAAATAGACGGAAGTTGATTTGGATACTAGATTAGCCCAAAACAACATTTGACTTTTTTTTTTTTGGAAATTTTTTTGGATCAAAAACTCAAAATATGTGCCAGAACGTAACCATGGAATGTCTTAAGTTTGCTATGTTATTCTCGAATCTCCCTTGTGCGACCGCATGCGTCGTATAGCTATGCGGTCGCATAGCTCTATGAATCAGGCTCATTATCATTGGCTTGAACCAAATTGATCCGATACTTATCCGTCTTCGACCCCAACATGAGACTTGTTATTTTGCTTGTCAACTTGATAAGTTGTGGCGCATCCTGGATCATATCAGGTATGGGAAGCATTTGGTTTGAAAAAAGGTTTGTGATTGAGCTGGAGGGATAGATTCTGATGTATATCCAGACATGGTTGAAGTAGAAGGGTAATTGGCGGCTGGGGTTAGGGTTTAGAACAATTTTGGCTATGATACCATATAGAATTGACAAGAAATCTGTATATTTCTGTATATATAAATTATGCAAATTACAACAGCTTTATATAATGAAATTACTATCTAAAATAGGAAGATTCCTAACCTAATAATTAGGAATATTGCTGTCTATAAATAACAATATACGAACCTAACGATCTGGAAACAAATTTATAATGTTACCAACTTTAACTGATTTACCTAATTGACTTATTCTATTTGCACCAAAGATTCTTTCAACATATATTTTACTTACCTTTTAACACACAAATAATTTATGTCTGATTAGTGATGTTGTTCTTTAATTTTATGTATGGTTGTCCGATTGTTGTTGCTGTCATCAGTATTGGAGGATGTGGAATATGATAAGTTTATGATGAGGACATCCACGAATATTTATTTTTAGTTGGACTCTTATTTATTTTCTTATTGGACTCTTATTTATGTTTTTCTATTGGGCTTGTATAAGGAGTTTGGCTCAAGCCTTTTCTCCTTGAGGTTTGTTTTTGGGGTTTTATCTTGCCATTTAAATTTAGTTGGTGGTGTAATTGGAATATTTGATGAATGAATAAAGTATTTGATGGCTTGTTGCAAAATTTCTCTCCTCCATTTTCGTATCTTTCTTCTGTAGTTTTTTCTTCTATCGTTCTTCATTTAATCTTCTCTTCTTTATAGATCTATTTTTCGTTCTCCGCTGATTGTTTCAGTTGGTCCAGCATCAAATTTTGTATCAAAGCCAAAACTAGGGCAATGCTTAAACTGCATTCCAAAAATTCTCATTGTCTTCTTCCCAAAATTTGTCGGAATAGCTCAAACAAAAATAATTTGTCATAACCGCAGCAATTTTCTTTTTAGTTTTCTTTCTTAGTTAAAAAAAAGTTATTGTTCACGGGTACTGTTTACACCCGAAAAAAATTTAGTTTTAGTACTTTTCGTTAGTTTAAAAAAAAAAAAAAAAAAAAAAAAAAAAAAATATATATATATATATATATATATATATATATAGGTTACTTGCAGAGATTTGTCTCCTTTTGGCTGTTGTTCCAAACCTAAATCCATATTTACGCCTATATGCAACCTAAATCAGCCCCTATTACCCAAACCTAGCCCATTAAAAACCTCAATTTAATCCATTTTTAAACACTGCCCAGTAGCCCAAACCCATTAGCCTATTCTATCAAAATTGTCCAACCCAAACCCAATTTACTCAGCCCATTACAAGACCAATACTACCCTAGCCCATTATATACAATACTCAAACAGGCCCAAATCTTCTAATTTTCTCTTCTCCAGCGCTGCGTTACTGTCGTACGTCAACCTGTCTCCAAACGTTTTGCAACCAAAACCCACCACCATCTTCATCAAATTTTCTAAACTCTAGTCTAACTGCTTGCCTCATGTTGATTCTAGCTGGACGAAAACACTCGTCAGCGGTAGCCACTCCATTTGCTTTTATCATCACCACAACACCACCGCCGATCATTTCGCTGCCTATCAGTCACCGTCGCAGCCATTCCACTATCTTCCAGTCGTCGTCGTTCATACCACTGCTTCAAGCCCAGCTTCTTCTGCACTTTCAATTTCATTCCTCAATTCTTCAACTATGTTGTTTCTGCCCCTGGAATTTCGTTCCTCACGACATCTACAATAATAGGGTGGATCCAACACCTGGCAAGCCCTCGCGGCTACGCGTGTTGAATCCGCCGGGAAGAATTTTTTTAAAAAAAATAAATAAAGGATTTATATTATATATCTGATAATTCATTTTATTTATTAACATCTTTGGTAGCTGAGTTGGTTGGCACCTGCACTATGTAGCATGACGTTTTGGGTTCGAAACTCGAAGTCTCCAACAGCAATATATTTTGTGATTTTTCGTATTTCAATATTTTTTTATCAAAACAAATGCAATTAGTGGGATTCGAACATGGCACCTCCCTTAAACATATTGCCAACTTCACCATCATGACAACCATAGATTTGTAACAATTAATGAAACAAAATAATATATGTTCAATATTATTGGGTTAATGACGAATTTTTTTTAAGGAAAATTGGCCTTAGTGTCATAAGGAGTCTTTCAACAAAAACTTATTTAATTAATAGAAGATTCCACTTTTCGTTCACAAATAATCGATTGTGAAAAGGTGAGATCACACAAACACACAAAATTGATATAAACACATAAATAATTTCAACTTTGTTAATTTAATAATAGTTGTTTAATTAACTTTAATTGCAAACTAAATATAGACATTTTTGTCAATAGATATTGCATGTTTGATTGAAAAATTTATTAGGATATTTTGCAAATTATAGAACAATTTTTTTCATCGTAATGAAAGTTCGTACCTAATTCTAGTCTAGTCCGTACAATTTTTTGAATATTATTTAATTAAATATTAATAAACAAAATCGCTATCACGGACGTTGAAAATAAGCATTCAACGTTCGTGGTCCGTCCTACCTGAACTGAAACCCTAGATTCTCCCCTAGGCACAAGCAAAACGAACCCGGAAACCTAATAAAATTTTGATTGTCTCCCTCTACCTATATTCCAAAGTCAATCAAAATTTGAAGGAGAGAGAGTGTTTGGTGGAGATTTAAATTAGATTTTAATTGAAAAACTTGCCGTTATTGGGTCCCATGCGTGAGATGAAAGTCAAGCATAACAACTATATTTTCAATTACAATTGGATTTAAATCTCTACTGAACACGCTCTTAGTCAATAGTATATTTATTACTGGAAATGTGATAGTACTTATGTGTTAAATGTATTAGGCTGATTCGAACATGGACGGGAGGGTCACGATGAGGACTGTCACCTCACCACCTTACAACTTGAGGGGCTAGCCCACAAAGCCTCGACGAGCACTAGTCGAGCTTGACATGCGACCAGCCAGTGCTTGTTGGCAAGCAAGCAAACTATTTGTCGGCATTGGTCGGGCTTGACTAACTTTCATTTACAAATAGTCGAAGTGGACCATCCTCGTTCTCTTGCCCAATTTTTTCCCTTCGCGTTTCTCTTTTATGATGGAAGATACATGGGTGTACTGCGAACCATAGTAAGTAGCTCGGTTGGGTTTACTAGGTTTTTAAACTTATTCAATTCATCTTCTATTCACGAGTTGTCCAATTGCTCCCATCATAGATGCTATCGTAAAAGCAAGGAGTACACCATAGTAAATTCTGCCCCAACCACTCCTAAATGCGGCCCCCTCATGCAAGACGAGCCTCCTCCACAAGGATGATTGTAGTAGGCTATTCTTTAAGTCCTCGAGATATATTGATGGGTATCCAATGAAAGTCTTAAAGTAGACATGTGACTTTTACTTTAAGCATGAGACCCTGATTGCTTCTATGTAGGTTTTCTTCCCCTAATTACCAGTTTATATGCGAGACAAAGGTTTCTTGTTTGCCTTGTCTAAGCGATTTCCTTGAGGATTGATTAGGCCATCTCAAACTTGAGACAACTTAGTGAGACTAGGGGTGTGTTGAGGTGAATTTGGAGCTTAACTTGCCTAATAAGATTTGGATTGAGCACAATGGGGATCATGATTTTGGTAGGCTGTTGTGTATGAGAAGAGGCCGATGTTTTACTCATTTCGTAGACATTTGGGCCATGTTGATTAGTGTGTATGTGGGCAGGGGCGGATATAGCAGCCAAGATCCCACGGTCGTGGGTGCTGGATCTGGCGGGAATTTTTTTTTTTTTTTTTGACAATAGGTAAAATATATATATATTATATATCTGATAATTCATTTTATTTACAAACATCGCGGGTAACTCAGTTGGTTGAGTCTTCCACTATTGGGCTTGGAGGTTCTAGGTTCGAACTCTCCAATAGGGCGATTTGTTTTTGTAATTTTTGTTTTCAACAATTGTTACCAAACCAAGTGCAAAATGGAAATTCGAACCTGTGACCTTTTCTAAAAAGGCATTGACAGTTTTACCATCATGGCAAATATTGATTTCCAACATTTAATGAAACAAAATAAAATATGTTCATTTTATCGGTTTTGATGCAAATACAAACATTTTAACTGGTGATTTTGTCCCTCTTCTTGATTATTATTATTTTTCCTCTAATCAATTTATTTGAAAGTTTGGTCAATTAATGGTGAATGGATTTGTAGAAAAATTCGCCTTAGTGTCATAAGGAGTTTTTCGACAAAACTTATTTAATTAATAGAAGGTTCCACTTTTCGTTCACAAAAAATCGATTGCGAAAAAATGGAATCACACAAACACATAAAATTACTATAAGCACATAAATATTTTCAACTTTGTTAACATAATATTACTTGTTTAATTAACTTTAATTGTAAACTAAATATTGACATTTTGTTAATATTTATTGCATATTTGATTGAAAAATAAATTAGGACATTTTGCATATTGTAGAACGATTTTTCTTCCGAAATGAAAGTTGGTACCTAGTTTTAGTTCTAGTGGTGTATCTAGTTTTAGTGCGTACGATTTTTTGAATATTATTTAATTAAATATTAATAAACAATACGCTATCACCTACTTTGACTTTTGACAGTAAACGTTTAATGTTCGCGATTCGCATTAGCTGAACTCGAACCTCGAATTCGCCCCCGTATCTAGTACTGGCTTTGGCTCTGCTTCAGGGCCAGCATTCCATTTCCTATAGCTTTCAACTCTGCGTCATCTTCAGCACATCAATTTACAGTGCACCTACTTCGAAACCTGTAATTGGAGCCGTTTCTTCTATTCCTTTCTCCACAGTTACAATCGTTGTAGCTAGCAGTGCTTCTTCTCCTGCGGCAACTACCTATTCTTCTTAGATTGGAGTTAATTGAACAATAAGGGATAATAAGTCATCGGGGCTTATTTTAGAGAGGTGATTGTACGTGCACTTCATACATCGAAGGCCATTACTTCCGTAAATCAGGTCAACTAGACTACAGAGAGTCACAATCGGACTATGGGGAGTCATTGTTCTTATCTATCTTTGGTTTATACTACTGCTTCATTTAAAAATTGCATCATTTAAATTGTCTTTGTTGTTATCTCAGAAATTTTATCTTTAAACCACTTGACTGGAATCGTTGAATGATTAATTTCCAACGTTACCCCGCTTACCCATGTGATTAGAGATTTTGATTAGTCATTTGTACCATTACTTCTTATTTTAGTCGCACCAGCATTATTAGCTTGCCATATTTGGACTTACGTAATCCACAACTTTTACGTATTAAAAAAATCTAAAATAAAATAAAATAAATTATAAAATTTCAAATTACTATTTTAATTGTTGGCCAATTGATCTCTCAATTGCACTTCATTTAGTTGGTGTTGCTTTGTATGCAATTACGTAGTAGTCGCGTTACTACCTCTAGTTCCAGTACCTTTGCCATGGATCCTTCCCAACTTGAGACTCTCACTCGACAATTGGCACAACTTGCCACTAGCCAACAATAGTTACAGGCTGAATTAGTAGTTGTCCAAGCTGAGATGTCCGCTATTCATGAAGAGAATAGAACACTAGCTGCTAGGTTGAACACATTTGAGCAAACCACATATTCGACCGAAGCTGAAAACTCTAAAGTGTCCAGTAATAGACATTATTGTCGTCCACAAAGTGGTCGACCACATGCTAGATGCGATCGTAGGGATGAGAATCAGGTTCCTGAACAAGAGCGGGAACATCATCATTACGGTTGTCAATTTTTCCTCGCCACGAGGAGCGTTTCTTTAGAAACATTAAATTGGATGCCCCAACCTTTGATGGTTGCCTAGACCCTAGAGTGTTTACGCAATGGGTTAGAGATATGGATCGTTTCTTTTCCTGGTATGGGGTCCCAGAAGACCGGAGTTTTCAATATGCCAGTTTGAAACTAACCAGCACAGCCAAACTCTTTCGAGAAAGTGTTGAGGACCTCCTTGAGTGATGTCATACTCTCCCTATTGGGAGTTGGGATGAAATGAAGCGTCGCCTTCAAGAGAAGTACTTACCCCGATCTTATAGGGATAATTTGTTAGATCAGTGGAATGCTCTTACGCAAGGCACTCAGTTTGATGAATTCCAAATGAGATGTCAGATCGTTGATGTAACGCCCCGACCCCTAGTGGACCGGAACGCTACTACTTACTTTACTTAACTTAATCGGTGGTTTAGTAACAAGTGTACATATCTTAGCGGAAGCTTAAATCTTAACAAACATTCTTTTTGAAAGATATTGAATTAAAACACTTTATAACTTTCCAAAATAATGAAATATAATTTATTTGGTGAAATCATGACTTGTTCAAGATACTCAAAAGAAATAACATTGGAAATAATATTTGAAACATTAAAGACTTTAAATCTAAATCACTTGTTCACCGGGTTCCCATAGGCTTATTGCATCTCCTTCCATCTCTTTCATCATCCAACCCGGTGCATCAACATTTAATCTGTAGATATAGGGTAGAAACCCGTGAGTTGAAAACTCAATAAGCGTCATAGGTGCAATCGTGATTAAGCTAAGCATTTCATAACAATTAACATTAAAACTTCCATAAAACATGCCGTACCCGGAGGTACCATTTGACATGAAAATGTATGCCGTACCAACGGAACCATTTGACATGAAAGGTGCATGCCGAACCGAAGATACCATTTGACACACAACATTAACCTTTAAATGTATGCTGCACCGACGGAACCATTTGACATGAAAGGCACATGCCGAACCGACGATACCATTTGACACACAACATTAGCCTTTAACATAGAACATTACTTGCTAGAAATTATAACTTAAACACGTATAACAATTTTATGAACTTCTACCTACCTCGATTTGATGCTTGATGAACTTTGAAAAGAACCTTGAAAAACTTTGGATGAACTTCAAAACTTTGACGAAGTTTGGAGGTTTGGACCTTTCTTTGTTGTTTGAAAACACCTTTTGAAATCACAAAAACTTTCTTGCAGAATATTTTTGCCCACACTTAAAACTTCTGGAAAACACTTTGAAAAACCACCTTCCTTTTCTCCCAAACTCTCTATTTTTCTCTCAACTTTGAAAGCAAATTGAAAGTGCTTTTGGTGTGAAAAATCAAATGAGTGAAGAGGGTATTTATAGGTGAGGTTTGGGGTGGGTGAAAGGTCATATTAAATAGGGTAATTAAGTAGTGCAAGTAGTGGCCATTAATTCAAAAAAAATCGTGGGTTTCTGCTTTTCCGGTCGACCGGTTAGGTTCTCCGGTCGACCGGTTGTCCGATTGTCACTGCACAGCCTCCCGTATTTTTATCATAACCTTTTCTCCCGATATCCGATTGAGGTGATTCAAACTGAGTTGGAAAGATAACTCAAAGAGCTACAACGTTTATTCAGATATCATTTTCAAATTCAAATGTTTTCTATGTTGAAAATGGGTCGCAAAGGAGACTAAAAATATTTGAAGTGCACTTTTAGCCATAAAATAAAATACTTTGCATTCCGTCCAATCTTCATCAAATCGTTTTTAAGAAAATACTTTATAAACATCATTTTACCTTTAAACATGTATTGGACTATCTTTTGGGCTTATATTTCCTTTATTGGGCCTAATGTGAAGTTAATCATACAATTATGGGCCTAGCTTTATAGAAAAGATTCGGGTCTCTACATCCTTCCTCCCTTATATAAATTTCGTCCTTGAAATTTACCTTATAATTGGACAAGGAGTGCGAGATACTTGACTTTAACTTCTTCTTCCTTTTCCCACGTAGCTTCTACCATTCCGTGATTATTCCATTGTATCTTAACCAGTTGAATCTCTTTATTCCTTAGCTTATGAACTTTTCGATCCAGTATCTTAATTGGTGATTCCTCATAAGATAAATCCTTTTGTACTTCTAGGGTCTGATAACTTATCACATGATTAGGATCGTGCACGTATTTCTTTATCATTGATACGTGGAACAGATCGTGTACCGCTGACAATTCAGGTGGCAAAGCTAATCGGTAAGCCACGTTCCCAACCTTATCAAGTATCTCGAAAGGTCCAATATACCTGGGTCGTAACTTGCCTTTCTTTCCAAATCTAAGTACACCTTTCATTGGTGCTACATTTAGAAAGACTTTGTCTCCCACTTGAAACTCTGAATCCTTTCTTCTCGTGTCAGCATAGCTCTTCTGTCGATCCTGTGCTTCCTTTATCCTTGCTCGGATCTGATCGATCGCTTCAACTGTTCTTTCAACTATTTCTGTCCCAAAATTCTCTTCTCCCCGACTTCATCCCAATGAACAGGGTATCTACATCTTCTTCCATAGAAAGCTTCATACAGTGCCATTCCAATAGTTGCTTAAAAACTATTGTTATACGCAAATTCTACTAGGGGTAAGTATGACTCCCAACTACCACCTAGATCCAAAACACATGCTCTCAACATGTCATCTAAAGTCTGGATGGTCCTTTCAGACTGTCCGTCAGACTGCGGGTGATATGCTGTACTGAAATTCAGCTTCGTTCCCATAGCTGCTTGTAGGCTTTTCCAGAATTTAGATGTAAACCTTGGGTCTCTATCAGACACAATAGACACAGGTACACCGTGTATCCTTACTATTTTTTTATGTACAATTGTGCCAACTGGTCCATACTGAAAGTCATTTTCATTGGAAGAAAATGAGCTGCCTTCGTCAATCGGTCTACTATAACCCATATAGCATTGTGTCCGTTTGCTGACTTTGGAAATCCAACCACAAAATCCATTGTGATGTTTTCCCATTTCCATTCAGGTATTTCCAAAGGATTCAGCAATCCTGCTGGTCTTTGGTGTTCCGCCTTAACCTGCTGACATACTATGCATTTATGCACGTACAGTCCGATACTCCTTTTCATGTTTCTCCACCAGAATGTATCTCGGGGGTCTCGATACATTTTCGTACCACCGAGATGTGCGGTGTACGGGGTGGAATGAGCTTCTTTTAATATCTCGTTCCTCAAATCCTCATTCTTAGGCACGCAGATTCTTCCTTTAAACATCAGTGCTTGGTCTGCGGCTATTCCAAAATCTTTTCTCTTATCTGTTCCAACTTCTTCCTTGATCTTCATCAAGAACAGGTCCTTACCTTGTGCTTCTATAATTCGCTCTCGAAGAGTAGGTCGAATGGTCAAAACTACTAATCTCCCTGTGACTTGTCTTGGTGTGGTAACCACCTCAATCTTCAATCTTTCCAAGTCCTTTTCTAACTCCATTTGACAAGTGAGTAGTGACGTCAACTGTCCTGTCAATTTCCTACTCAAGGCGTCGGTCACCACATTTGTCTTACCTAGATGGTAGTGAATGGTGCAGTCGTAATCATTCACTAACTCTAACCATCGTCTTTGTCTCATGTTTAGTTCCTTCTGTGTGAAGAAATATTTCAAGCTCTTATGATCCGTATAAATTTCACACTTACTTCCGTACAAGTAGTGTCGCCATATTTTCAATGCGTGTACTACCGCCGCAAGCTCTAAATCATGCGTCGGGTAGTTCTGCTCATGCTTCTTCAATTGCCTTGAAGCGTAGGCTACTACCTTTCCATTCTGCATCAGTACACATCCTAGCCATTGCTTGGACGCATCACTGTATATAACAAACCCTTCTGTTCCCTCAGGTATTGTTAACACAGGCGCAGATATCAGCCTCTGCTTAAGTTCTTGAAAACTCTTCTCACTGATATCCGTCTATTGAAATTTGACTCCCTTTCTTGTAAGTTGTGTCGTTGGGCCAGCTATCTTGGAAAATCCTTCAATAAACCTTCGATAATACCCGGCCAATCCTAGAAAGCTCCGTACTTCACCAGCATTAGTCGGCGCCTTCCAGTTAGTTACTGCTTCCACTTTTGCTGGATCTACTTCAATCCCTTGGGTAGTGACTACATGTCCAAGAAATCCAACTCGTTAAAGCCAGAATTCACACTTCTTGAATTTGGCATAAAGTTTCTCCTTGCGTAGTACCTCTAGGGCTACTCTTAGATGCTCTTCATGTTGCTCCTTACTCTTGGAGTATATCAAAATGTCGTCAATAAAGACTATGACAAATTGATCTAAATACTGATGAAATACTCGATTCATCAGATTCATGAATACTGCTGGTGCATTGGTTAATCCAAATGACGTCACCGTAAACTCGTAGTGTCCATAACGAGTCCTGAAAGCTGTCTTAGGTATATCCTCTGTCTTCACTTTTAATTGATGGTACCCAGATCGTAAATCGATCTTGGAAAATACCTTGGCTCCTTTCAGTTGATCTAACAGATCCTCGATTCTTGGGAGTGGGTACTTATTCTTGATGGTTAATCGATTCAACTCCCTGTAATCGATACACATCCTCATGCTTCCATCTTTCTTCTTTACGAACAACACTGGTGCACCCTATGGAGATACGCTTGGTTGTACGAATCCCATATCAATGAGTTCCTGTATTTACTTCCTTAACTCTTGTAGTTCCTTCGAAATCATTCTATATGGGGCTTTCGACACTGGTGCCTCTTCAGGAATTAGCTCTATGGTAAATTCCACTTGTCTATCTGGTGGAATACCAAATAGCTCTTCTGGAAACACATCTCCGAACTCCCGTACTACTGGTACGTCCTCAATCTTTACTGTCTCCTGTTTCCCTCCTAGGATATGTACCAAATATCCTTGACAAGCTCCTTTTCTCAACATCTTCTCAGCTTGTAAAGCCGATATTAGTTGAATAAAAGGTTTCGTCTTGATTCCAAAGAAGGAAAATGGTTCCTCTCCTGGTTTCTGAAATAATACTTCCCTTTCCTTACATCAGATGGTGGCATAATTACTACCCAACCAATCCATGCCTAGTATTACATCGAAGTCATTCATCTCTATCATGTATAAGTCTGCTTCCATAGGTTTTCCCTCAACTTCAATACTAACAGATTTGGCTATCTTATCAGTACTCAAAGGGTTACCTGTAGGGATACTTACTTCTAATATACCTTCTGATTTATCACAGGTAATACTAGACTTAGCCATAAAAATCATCGATGCAAAGGAGTGCGTAGCTCCTGAATCAAATAGTACATAAGCAGGCATATTGGCTATCAATAGAGTACCTGCTATGACATTCGAGTTCTCCTCTGCCTCTCTCTAAGTCAGTGCAAAAACTCGTGCTTTCCCCTTCTGATCTTGATCCTTGCTGTCATCCTTTTTCAGTGCAGACATGGGACAATCCCTGATGATATGTCCTGGCTTCCTGCATCGGTAACAAACATTCTTCCCTTGCAGACATTCGCCACGATGCGTCCTTCCACACTTAGCACATGGCGCAATGATCGGCACTATGCTCTTATTGGCATTGGCTCCGCCATTAACCCTCTTGTTCTGTCACTTGCTTTTTCCTTTATCTTGGTCGTTCCACCTTCGTTTTCCAAACTGCCCTTTATCCCATCGGTTGTCCAATTGAACCGATTTCTCCTCATTGGCCTTTTGATACCAGATTACATGAGCTCGTTCCAACATTCCTTGGTAAGACGTGAAATCATGGGACATAAAGATCATACTCATGTCCGAGTTCAGCCCTTGCTCGAACCGTCAGACTTTCTTCGCCTCCGTGTCTAGCAGGTGTGGAGCATACCTCGAAAGCTGGTCGAACTTTCACTCATAGTCCATCAAGGTCATACTTCTTGAAATCAGGATACATAATAGTTTGATAAACTTAGCATGAAAGAAGACATCATAAGGAAATGGGAATATCTAGATCTCTAATCCCTATGAGTTTTACGAAGCTTCCTTGGTGGAGTTTCATTTTCGGAAGAATCTTCCGCCTCAGGCCCGGACTCTATATCTATCACCACTTGTGGTTCTAGTTCAGGCTCCTGCTCCTCCTCGAGTTCCTCTTCAGGGTCTTCTTCCTCAGCCACAGGTTCTTCCTCAGGCTCCTCATGGATTACATCATCCCATAAATCTATCAGGGCATGGCAATATCTCTCGAACTCGAACAAGTTTGGGTTGCCTTCTAACATTTCATCTCTAACTGTGACTCCCATATCTCCCCATTGAGGTGGGAGGGAATGTATGAGGTTATTTTTGGCTTCAATATGGGTGATCTCCATACCAGCATTAACCGCCATCATGCATCTCTCATAGATGTCATGCACATGATCGTTAAGCGATCGGCTAGGATCCGTTACATAGTTCTCGTAAGCATGGATAGCAATTCTACGGTTTAAATCTGCCCTATATGCCCTAGCAGTAGTCTTCCTTGCCGTTTGTAAATATCTAACCATTCTGTCACATAAATGCCCAATTATGCCTTTTATCACGTAACATCATAACATACATTTTCTTTATGCCCATAACTTTAAGTTTTAGCCCAAGTCCAATACATATCTTTGAAATAACACATTTAACTTTAACATAAACATATACTTGAAAATGTGCCATAACTTATCAAAGCATCAAATCATAAATTCCATAAACATAACTTCCATAACTTTAAACTTTGCACATACCTGGGCTGTAGGATGAGATTCGATGGATGAATGCAATATGCCATGGAATACCTTAAACTTTCAATTTTTGTTTTTTGTTTTGAAAACATACTTGGTCTACAGAACCGGTTTAAAAATCATTGCTCTGATATCACGTTGTAACGCCCCGACCCCTAGTGGACCGGAACGCTACTTACTTTACTTAACTTAACCGGTGGTTTAGTAACAAGTGTACATATCTTAGCGGAAGCTTAAATTTTAACAAACATTCTTTTTGAAGGATATTGAATTAAAACACTTTATAACTTTCCAAAATAATGAAATATAATTTATTTGGTGAAATCATGACTTGTTCAAGATACTCAAAAGAAATAACATTGGAAATAACATTTGAAACATTAAAGACTTTAAATCTAAATCACTTGTTCACCGGGTTCCCATAGGCTTATTGCATCTCCTTCCATCTCTTCCATCATCCAACCCGGTGCATCAACATTTAATCTGTAGATGTAGGGTAGAAACTCGTGAGTTGAAAACTCAATAAGCGTCATAGGTGCAATCGTGATTAAGCTAAGCATTTCATAACAATTAACATTAAAACCTCCATAAAACATGTCGTACCCGGAGGTACCATTTGACATGAAAATGTATGCCGTACCAACGGAACCATTTGACATGAAAGGTGCATGCCGAACCGAAGATACCATTTGACACACAACATTAACCTTTAAATGTATGCCGCACCGACGATACCATTTGACACACAACATTAGCCTTTAACATAGAACATTACTTGCTAGAAATTATAACTTAAACACGTATAAAAACTTTATGCACCTCTACCTACCTCGATTTGATGCTTGATGAACTTTGAAAAGAACTTTGAAAAACTTTGGATGAACTTCAAAACTTTGACGAAGCTTGGACGTTTGGACCTTTCTTTGTTGTTTGAAAACACCTTTTGAAATCACAAAAACCTTCTTGCAGAATATTTTTGCCTACACTTAAAACTTCTGGAAAACACTTTGAAAAAATCACCTTCCTTTTCTCTCCCAAACTCTCTATTTTTCTCTCAACTTTGAAAGCAAATTGAAAGTTCTTTTGGTGTAAAAAATCAAATGAGTGAAGAGGGTATTTATAGGTGAGGTTTGGGGTGGGTGAAAGGTCATATTAAATAGGGTAATTAAGTAGTGCAAGTAGTGGCCATTAATTCAAAAAAATCGTGGGTTTCTGCTTTTCCGGTCGACCGGTTGTCACTGTACAGCCTCCAGTATTTTTATCATAACCTTTTCTTACGATATCTGATTGAGGTGATTCAAAGTGAGTTGAAAAGATAACTCAAAGAGCTACAACGTTTATTCAGATATCATTTTCAAATTCAAATTGTTTCTATGTTGAAAATGGGTCGCAAAGGAGACTAAAAATATTTGAAGTGTACTTTTAGCCATAAAATAAAATACTTTGCATTCCGTCCAATCTTCATCAAATCGTTTTTAAGAAAATACTTTATAAACATCATTTTACCTTTAAACATGTATTGGACTATCTTTTGGGCTTATATTTCCTTTATTGGGCCTAATTTGAAGTTAATCACACAATTATGGGCCTAGCTTTATAGAAAAGATTCGGGCCTCTACAGTTGAGGATGAGGCCATGACTTTAAGTAGGTTTAGGTAGGGCCTAAGAGTTGATCTTAAACGTGAGCTTGTCCTTTGGGGTGTTACTTCTCTTGACCATGCTTATTCCTTCATTCGAGACTATAAGTTAATTACTAGGACTCCGTATAGAAATCGTGGTGACAATCGTGTCTCCATATCTTTAGCATTCACTCATTCCCCTACGTCTATCCAGGGGCCTCCCCAACTAAGGTTCATCTTAGACGGGAAATTAAAGGTAATGGTTAGAAAACTTCAAGGGCGTCCTCCCACTTGCAATACTATAACTGTAAGGGTTTTGGTCACATTTTTTTCTAAATATCGTAGTCGAGCCCTAGTTATAGAAGAACGCTAGGGTTTAGTTGACGAATCGTTAGATGACCAAGTTTATGAACCTAAACTGGAAGAGTTTAATGACTTGGATGATAGTGTAGATATATTCTTAGGTAGTATTCAGACTTTTCCCGTTACTCCCAGCACGCCTAGAGTCGGTGTCGTACGTTGTACCCTTACCCAACCCAAGGATACTGATATTGGCGTCATCATGCCATCTTCCATACTTATATCAAGATCAATAACAAGGGTTGTAAAGTTATTGTGGATAGTGGTAGTTGTATTAATGCGATTTCGATGACTATTGTATCCCGTTTTGGGTTGAAACCAATTCATTACCTTCAGCCGTATAGCGTCTCCTAGGTTGATAATTTTTCTATAGCTGCAAAGAGTGTTGTTTAGTTCCTATTAGGCATGGGCAAAACCCGACCGAACCCACCTAACCCGATCGACCTAACCTAACCCGACTAGGTTAGGTTGGTTTTGTGATTTTTTTGGTGGGTTGGGTTTTTTTTTCTAAGCTAAACGGGTCAGGTTGGGTCGGGTGATGGGTTAACCCATCAAACCCGATAAAAACCAACCCAACCCAACCCGCCTATTTAAAATTTAAAAAAGTGAACAAAACGCAGATTTATACAAGGCTTACAAGTCAAAAGCCTGGAGCCCTAATTTTTCTCTCTCTCGTGCTCTCCCTTTGACCTTAAATCTCCTTCGTCGTCGAATCAATCTTCAATAATCGAAGGATCAAGCACCTTGATCCAAAACGGAGTTCACCCATTTCTACCTGTCTGATGATTTTCACTAAAAAAATGTACCACAAAGAAAAATCCCAATTTCTAGTACTCAAGAGCCAAAATAAATCCGCTCTCTTCAAAAACCTGATCATTTTGCAGTGATATGGCCATATGGAGTCCACATAGTCGAGGTACTTTTCCATTGACCAGCCTCTCAAATCTTACAATTTTCATTTGGTTACCTTTTTATAATCCATATTTTTTATACCCACCACTACCAGAGGTTTCCATGTATGTGCTAATATGTCTTTTTTATGTTTCCCACAAATCTGTATTTGAGAAATTCAGAGGTGAGTTCGCTTTATGTTAATGTAGCAATTTGCGTATGTGTATCTATAAGAGTGGTTTGTATGGCGAACTTTATCCCAGTCTTTAATTTCTTTTAGATAGAATTTTTGAAAGAGTCTTCCTTTTAACTTGACAGTTGCCTACTCCTAATTTAAATTTGGATTTCTCTGTATGCCCCATATTTTTTTTTTTGGGTAAAAATGTGTTTATGTGATTTGTTGTTGTTATTCCAGGTTGCAACACAACAAGGTTCCTACCTTGCTGATGGTTTCAACTGCATGGAGTGGTGTGAAAAAAAAAATTCAGAAGGTCCTCTTTTTTTCAAAAGATAAGGACGTTATCTTTTCTAGTGGCTTTGGTAATCTGTGGATGCAAGGTGAGGTCTCTACTTTTCTTCATTGGAAAATTAGGATTAACTTGTAAATAAATAAATTGAAACATGTACGTATCTGTTCGCTGAAAAATGTACCGCAAGCGCACGGATCGTGAACAAGTAATATAATGGACCTTTTAAGTCCGAATATCGATCCCACGAGGAATGTTACTTTGAAACTACGTACTCTAATCAATTTTAGTTCTAACAACGACTGACGCACACACACAATTAATATTGAAATTAAATTATAAACTAATAATTATAAAACTAAACTAACAAACTAAAAAAAATAGTTGAATCTTTGATTTGAAAGTGGTTGGAATTTATGATTTCACTTAACCTTTATTTCATTAACATCAATTCAATAACGTGCATGCAAATTACCAAAATAAATGATTAGACCCGATTCTCCAATTTTAAATTAATATCCTCTTTCGAGCGATATTAACCCTAATTGACTAAATTATACCACATATTTCTATGTCGATACAAAATTAACCAATTGCATTAACTTGCTGTGAAAATACTCAACGGGTCACATAGGGTAGATGTCTATTTCTAGATCATCTAAACGCGTATAGTCGGAACCATACAAACCTATGGTATCAATTATTTCGGCCTAATCAGTACAGCTATTTAATTGTCAGATAATAATTGTACGAATTAACGAACTACAACATTTAATTGTCAGATAAATATTATAATTTCAACCTAATAATCAATACACCATTATTTTGATAACAAATGCATTTTCAACAACATATATCAATATTAATGAAATTAAAGTTAAGATACTCCATAAATTCCAAACACAAATATATTTAACTCATTTTATAAAAGTGATAACAAAGAGATTCTTAATACAATACATATCAAACTTGGTAAATAATGAAAATAAACAAAGATAAAGATAAAACCCTTGTAGTTTGACTTTGTCTTCTCCACTTTTACCAAGTTTTCTTCTTGTTATCTCCTTGTTCTACTTCATTTCCTTCTCAAAATGAGCTAATAACTCAAAGAAACAACAACTAAAAAAGAAGAAAAAGAAAAAGAAAGAAAAGAAATGAAAAATGGAAAATAAAATGAAAAATGGGAAAAGAGAGAAGAGAGTTCACGTCCCAGGCAAGGGTATATATAGATGGGGATATTTTTTTTTTTTTGTTTCTTAGCCATTAAGCAAACTAAAATATCCTAGGGAAAATTTGCATGTTTGGTCCCCAGACTTTCGGTAAATGAGCAAAATGGTTCCTAAAGTCTTGGAAGAAAACAAAAAGGTCCCCAGCCATTAAAAAGTGGCGCTACAGGAAAATGGGATGTTTTGTCAAATTGCAGCCAAGTCCCTCTAATAATTGCGCACAAAGTCCATCAACTTTGATTTTGTACAAATTGGTCCTCGAATTTTAACTTTCATTCCAGTTACGCCCTCGATAATTTGCACTTCAAGTCCTTCAATTTTTTTGGCATGTTCACTTTGGTCCCCAACTTCACAAAATGTGTACACTTTAAGTCCATTTTCACTCTTTTTGTCTCGTTTGACGTCAAATCGGGGTTTTCACCTAAAAATGCCAAAAGTACATAATTATGTGTAGAAATATACTCAATTTCATCAACAATAAATCCCTAAAAAGTGCCAAATAAGTGTGCAAACGCACACTTATCACACCCCCAAAGTTGAGCTCTTGCTCGTCTCGAGCAAGATTACTTCTAACATAATCATGCACATGTAATAATGATCAACATATTGGACAACTTGCCATCAATATCAATGAGTTTAAAATTGTAAAACAATTCACAGCCATACATCCAAATAATGCTATCAAAAATATTTACAGCTTATCCAATGATCGATCTGTGTATGTGTGCATAGCCACTTTCAATCATTATCTAAACTAGGAAAAGAATGTCAAGATGGAAAAATATGTAAATTGGTCACAACCCGACCCTCAGTGGTCAAATATATCCTTACACGCTCATAAAATTCACACTAAAATAGATAATTCATTTCAATCCCCCAGGTGTAAATCTAAGGTTGCTCTCAATCACTCTTATCTTTTAAAAGCTCAAAAATATAATCAACTAGCATGCATTTTCAAGTGAAAATAGAGTAACCGAACAAGTAGAACCTCACAGAATAATGTAGTATGAACACTCAACTCTCAAGTGTATAAGATCAGGTACTGTTTCGCTCAAATCATTACAATGAAAATGTTCTACCATAAGCTTGCATATTTTCTCAATCGCCACCATAGATCACATGCATTACATAAATCATAAGGACTTTACAGGGTTTAAATGTGGCTTAAGGTAAAGGTGTGGAAATATATGGATAAGTGACTAAAAAGTCTCAAATAAATCAGCGGAGTAACATATATTCAAATCAGCTCAACTGAGATAGGATCTGTACACAATCCTATTACTCCAAAACAATAACTTCTCAATCAACATCAATTCAACTCAATCACCTTTTTTCTTTTGAATATCAGGAGGAATCATACATACAGACATACAAATCAGTCTCCTCAACACATCTTTTCTCTGTCACTCATTTTTTTTCATCTTTTTTCTTTTCATTCATTCATTTTTTTCTCATTTTTTCAACCACTGCACCAAACAGAGTACTTCAAAAACAATTGATACCCCCAAACTTATTTTCTATCGCCACCCACATTCAGATGTTCAACAATACTCCACTAGCTTAGAAGGCTGGTTAAGAATATTGTTTTTCAGTATATGAAAGCTTGTAATGTAGGTAACCAAAGAAAAGAATAATAAGGCACAAATGAGTTATCAAAAGGAAAGAGTAATATCAGGGTAAGCTATTTGGATAATGTGGTAAGTCAAAGATGGCCTTAATCATGTTCATGCATACATGTGTCAATGTGATCTTAATAAGAAGCAACGCAAGTTCTAGAGAAACACAATCATGGAATAATCACACATGAAAGAAATGAGACTGTAATAAATGTCAGTCCATAGGCTCAAAGTCTCACCAGTTTTTGTGTTCACACTATTCAGTTACTACCATTTTCAATGAAAACAACCAACTAGCTGATCCAAAATTTCTCAGACTATGGTAAAGTGAAAGAGAATAAGAGTATAGGTTGATAAAATTTTTCAAAACAACTCACAACCTAAGTTCTACCAATTCAAAACTTTCACATCTAACACTTATTTCCGCATCTAAATGATAATCAATCGTGACCATGTGCTCAATGTAACGTATGATCTCACAATGAATAAGCCATTTTTGAAAAAAATTCGCCACCAATAGCATATTTGGATTTGCGCATGCATAGCTCATGAATCAATAACAATTTCAACTCATGCAATCCTGAGTCGGCAAGGCTATCTAACATACCAATCATAATCACCAATGTAAGCTCAAAAGCAGCCGGCAAGGCTATAACATCAAATTAAAGCATACAATAGCCGGCAAGGCTCAATACCCCCAAACTTAATTCACATATTGTCCTCAATGTGTAAATTACAATATAAAGCAAAGAGGAATAAAGGAAACTTCCCTGAATCCATTGTGAAGAAGAACTAATGCATGTACTAGACTCGGAATGCAATTGAGTAGCTTGGGCAACAGACCTCATTGTACTCCAATTCAGCTCAGACTCGTGAGGAACCATTCAACTTTGGACTTCCAAAAAGCATTACCTACAAGAAGTTAAACTATTAAACAGAAATATAACTAAAAGCATAAAAAGACAGAAAAGTAAATAAAAACACAAAAGGTTTAGAAAAGTTGGGTTGCCTCCCAACAAGCGCTGTTTTATAGTCTTAGCTCGACTATGCAAAATGTTATGGGCCTAAAAAGGAAGCTCTGGATGCTTTGCCCATCTTTATTCGTTTGGCTTTCATTCACTCCTCGTTTGATCGCCAAAACTCATCTTTGCCCTTATCAACATAGAACCATCTCAGTCTATCCAAATCAAACTCAACTATGAAGACTTTTACCACTTCATTGGGCCTAATCACAAAATCAAACTCTATGCAATCACTGAAGTCGGCCGAATGATCTTCAATGATTTCTACATCTTCACTCAAGTCATTTGTGATTAAATCAGCACTCTCTTTAGGTTCTTCTACAATCGTTGATATCTCCTCGGATTGAATGACCGGTTCGCAATCCAATGCTACGGGCAACGAGAAGTCGGTCTCAATGACTTCCTCGAGTGGATAAGACCCCCATTTCCTAAATCCATCCCAATATTTGTAATCTCCCACCAGCATATCTTCTTCATCCAACTTGGCAAGCTCATTGTAATACTTTGCAAGTACCTTCTCATTCAAACATGGAGGACCATCTCCTAGGAATTTAATGTCCTCATCCCAATCATCAGGTACATAGTCTCCCGGGAGCATGTAACTTTCATCTAAATTGTCTAGTGCTTGTCTCCGGCATTTCAAATAATATCGAAACTTTAGAAGTTTCAACATTGCAGCTTCGGTACATGAATACAAGCACATCCTTGTACAATGCTCCGCTAAACAAATATCGCATCTTGGACCTCCAAGAATATTTGTATAGTCACCGTAGAGACTCGATAGTGCAAACATCTTGTTACTTTACCAAGGTTAGAAACCTGCAAATATCAGACAAGTGCAGGGTGCAGGAAAAAGACTACAGATACAAGAAAGATTAGTAATACGGGGTTAGCCAAAAAAAAACACAAACAATAAAAACAAATAAAAACAAATAATTACAAGTTGCTAAAACTAAAATTAACTAAAGCAGTAATCAAAGTGAAAACATTCCCCGGCAACGGCGCCAAAAACTTGTTCGCTGAAAAATGTACCGCAAGCGCACGGATCGTGAACAAGTAATATAATGGACCTTTTAAGTCCGAATATCGATCCCACGAGGAATGTTACTTTGAAATTACGTACTCTAATCAATTTTAGTTCTAACAACGACTGACGCACACACACAATTAATATTGAAATTAAATTATAAACTAATAATTATAAAACTAAACTAACAAACTAAAAAAAATAGTTGAATCTTTGATTTGAAAGTGGTTGGAATTTATGATTTCACTTAACCTTTATTTCATTAACATCAATTCAATAACGTGCATGCAAATTACCAAAATAAATGATTAGACCCGATTCTCCAATTTTAAATTAATATCCTCTTTCGAGCGATATTAACCCTAATTGACTAAATTATACCACATATTTCTATGTCGATACAAAATTAACCAATTGCATTAACTTGCTGTGAAAATACTCAACGGGTCACATAGGGTAGATGTCTATTTCTAGATCATCTAAACGCGTATAGTCGGAACCATACAAACCTATGGTATCAATTATTTCGGCCTAATCAGTACAGCTATTTAATTGTCAGATAATAATTGTACGAATTAACGAACTACAACATTTAATTGTCAGATAAATATTATAATTTCAACATAATAATCAATACACCATTATTTTGATAACAAATGCATTTTCAACAACATATATCAATATTAATGAAATTAAAGTTAAGATACTCCATAAATTCCAACACAAATATATTTAACTCATTTTATAAAAGTGATAACAAAGAGATTCTTAATACAATACATATCAAACTTGGTAAATAATGAAAATAAACAAAGATAAAGATAAAACCCTTGTAGTTTGACTTTGTCTTCTCCACTTTTACCAAGTTTTCTTCTTGTTATCTCCTTGTTCTACTTCATTTCCTTCTCAAAATGAGCTAATAACTCAAAGAAACAACAACTAAAAAAGAAGAAAAAGAAAAAGAAAGAAAAGAAATGAAAAATGGAAAATAAAATGAAAAATGGGAAAAGAGAGAAGAGAGTTCACGTCCCAGGCAAGTGTATATATAGATGGGGATATTTTTTTTTTTGTTTCTTAGCCATTAAGCAAACTAAAATATCCTAGGGAAAATTTGCATGTTTGGTCCCCAGACTTTCGGTAAATGAGCAAAATGGTTCCTAAAGTCTTGGAAGAAAACAAAAAGGTCCCCAGCCATTAAAAAGTGGCGCTACAGGAAAATGGGATGTTTTGTCAAATTGCAGCCAAGTCCCTCTAATAATTGCGCACAAAGTCCATCAACTTTGATTTTGTACAAATTGGTCCTCGAATTTTAACTTTCATTCCAGTTACGCCCTCGATAATTTGCACTTCAAGTCCTTCAATTTTTTTGGCATGTTCACTTTGGTCCCCAACTTCACAAAATGTGTACACTTTAAGTCCATTTTCACTCTTTTTGTCTCGTTTGACGTCAAATCGGGGTTTTCACCTAAAAATGCCAAAAGTACATAATTATGTGTAGAAATATACTCAATTTCATCAACAATAAATCCCTAAAAAGTGCCAAATAAGTGTGCAAACGCACACTTATCAGTATCCTTACTGTCTTTGGATAACGGTAAGAGGAGATAGGCCTCTTCACATATCTGCTCTCGCCAAGCAAACTGCGATTGTCTCAAACCGACCAACCCCACCCAACCCGACCGACGCATGATTGGGTTGGGTTGGATTTTGAACAAACAAACAATGATGGGTTGGGTTTGGGTTAGGACAAAATCGACCCGACCCAACCCAACCCATGCCCACGCCTAGTTCCTATCCAGTTCCTCGAGTATGAGGATCATATATGGTATGACATCTTTTCAATGGATGTCGAGCACATCATTCTGGGACAACCTTGGTTGTTTGATCTGGACATAACCATCTACGATCGATCCAATTCTTGTTCCTTCATGTTTAATGGAAAAACGATTCACCTTAATCCACTACCCTCGAAACCTATTGGCTTGCAGGAAACAAAGAAAAGTGTGGAGCAAAATGGGTTACATATCATTAGCCCTATGGAGTTTGAGCGCACACTTGCAGACAATTCTGTTGTGTTTGTTGTGGTTGTCATGGAGGTTCCATTAAACTCCCCAATAGCAGCCCCCGCTGAAGCCCAATCGTTGCTTCAGGAGTTTCAGAATGTCTTTCCTGATGACTTACCTGACCAATTACCTCCTCTATAAGACATTTAACATGGCATAGATTTGATCCAGGGAGCGTCCTTTCCAATCTTACCTCATTATAGAATGAATCATAATGAGCATCCTGAACTTCAGAGACGAGTAGCTGAGCTACGTCACAAAGTATTCATTTTTTAGAGTTTAAGCCCTTGTGCAGTACCCGCCCTATTAACTCCTAAGAAAGATGGTTCTTGGCAGATGTGTATAGATATCGTGTCATCAATAGAATCACGGTGAAGTGTCCCTTTCCCATTCCTAGGCTTGACGATATGTTATATATGATGTTGCGACAACATTTTCTGAGATCGATTTGAAAAGAAGATATCACCAGATTAGGATCCACCCAAGTGATGAGTTGAAAATCGCTTTTAAAATGAAATATGGTCTTTATGAGTGTCTAGTCACGCCTTTTGGCTTAACCAATGCCCCAAGTACTTTTATGTGTACAATGACACAAACTCTTCAACCTTTCATGGGTAAGTTCATCGTCGTCTACTTTGATGACATTCTCGTTTATAGTAAAATTAAGGAACAACACCAAGATCATCTCACGCAGGTTTGTTCCATCCTTCATGCAACACAACTGTATGCTAACGTCAAGAAATGCTCATTCCTCATAGATAGAGTTGTTTTCCTAGGATTCATTGTGTCATCTATGGGGGTATCTACCGACCCTGCTAAGATTCAGGCAATTGTTGATTGGCCTAAGCCGAAGACTATACATGACGTCAAGAGCTTTCATGGCCTAGCTACCTTTTACCGTCACTTCATCAAAGGGTTTAGCACAATCATGACACCTATTACAAATGCATGAAGATATGAGAGTTTTATTGGACACAAGAGGCGGCTAAGGCTTTTAAGCTAGTCAAGAAGAAAATGACAAAATTATCTATCATGCGTCTTCTCGACTTTTCCAAAGTCTTCGAGGTTGAGTGTGATGCCTCCGGCATATGAATAGATGGAGTCCTTAGTCGGGAACACCATCATGTTGCTTATTTCAATGAGAAGTTAAATGACGCCAAACAACGGTACTCAAGTTATGATAAGGAATTGTATGCAGTTGTACAGGCTTTGCGCTATTGACACCATTATCTTATGTCCCAATAGTTTGTTCCTTATTTAGACCATGAAGCCCTCCGTCTTCTCTACTCCCAGAAAAGGTTGAATTCTCGACATGGTCGCTGGATTGAATATTTGTAAGACTAGTCTTTTGTTTTGAAACATAAGAAGAGTGTGGAGAACCAAGTGGCTGATGCATTAAGTCGTTGTACCTCACTTTTGTCGATCATGAGCATTAAGGTCATAGGTTTTGAAAGACTTAAGGCAGAGTACAAAACGTGTCCTAATTTTAAGGATATCTTTCTTAAGTTGCAAGGTAGACGATCAGATACTACGGATGATTTTCGTCTTGAGGAGGGTTACCTTTTTAGAGCCAATAAATTGTGTATCCCTCGGACTTCAGTGCTGGACTTAATGGTGTGGGAAGTTCATACGGGAGGCTTAGCTAGTCACTTTAGGCGTGACAAGACCATCGAAGAGATTGAACGTCAGTTCTATTTGCCTAGTTTGAAAAAAGATGTGGCTAAGATAGTTAGTGCATGTAACACTTGTTAGGTGGCCAAACAAAAGAAACAAAACACTGGTCTATACGGATCTCTTCCCGTTCCTAATTGCCCTTGGCAGAATGTCAATATGGATTTCTGTTAGGACTTCCACACACCCTGAAGAAACATGATTCTATTTTTGTGGTCATCAATTGTTTCCCGAAAATGACTCATTTTGTCCCTTGTAGCAAGACTTCCGATGCATCCAAAGTTTCCACATTGTACTTTAATGAAATTGTCAGGTTGTATGGGCTTCCTAAGACCATTGTGTTAAATAGGGATGTTCATTTCACTAGCCATTTTTGGAGAACCTTATGGCAAAAGGTTGGTACTAAATTGAAATTTACTACGGCCTACCCCCCCTCAGAGTGACGGTCAAACATTAGTGGTTAACCGTAGTCTGGGTAATTTGTTAAGATGTTTAGTCTAGAAAAATCTTGGAAATTGAGATTTGATTCTTCCTATTGCTCAAATTGCATATAACAGTTATATGAATCAATCATTAGGTACAAGTCCATTTGAAGTTGTTCATGGGGTTAAGCCTAGGAAGCCTTTAGATCTCATTTCCATGTCCCCACATTCTAAAGTGTCTGTGTCAGTCAAGGCATTTGCACAAAATTTTCATGATTTGCATATTGAGATCAATAAACAACATGAAGCTAGAATTGCATCATGTAAACTTCGAGCTTCTTGCATAAGCGACATGTTGAGTTTAATATTGGGGAATATGTTATGGTTCGAATTAGACCAGAACGGTGTCTACCTAGACCCGCCTCCAAATTGCAAGCCCGTAGTGCTGGTCATTTTAAAATTTTAAAGTAACTTGGCCCAAATGCATATGTTGTTTACCTCCCACCATACCTTGGATACTACTCGACTTTCAATGTTGAGGATTTTGTTGCTTATAAAGGTCATTTTAATCCCTCCACATCCTCTTTTGCCTCCATCTGCGGACCTTAACCTTAATTATCTCCCCACTTCTAACCCATTACCACCTTTCACATCACAAAAATATAAAATTGATGCTATTTTAGATGAACATGATGTGTTGACTAATGATTGAGAGATTCAATGCTTCCTTGTTCGTTGGGTTGATCGACCTAATTCTAACTGCTCGTGGATCCCTAGAGAGATGCTCCAGCAACTTGATTCAGACTTATTGGAGCTCTATCGGAGTCAGCAAAATCTTTCTTTGCCCATATCTCATTTTCCTCACTCAAGGGGAGTTGGTGGGGACGTCGGAAAAAGCTTGCTCAACCACTCAGCTTATGGTTAGGAGATTGATTGTAGCCTCTTTTGATCTGTCCACTTGATAGGGTTGAGTTTTCTCCAACCCAGGGAGAGTTAATGAGGACATACACCTATATTTATTTTTATTTGGACTCTTATTTATGTTTATATAATTGGACATCCACCTTAGGTTATTTTTTTTTAGGTTTTGTCTTGCTATTTAAATTTAGTTGGTGGTGTAATTGGAACAATTGATGAATGAATAAAGTATTTGATGGCTTGTTGCAAAATTTCTCTCATTTTCCATTTTTCGTCTATTTCTTATGTTGCTTCTTCCTCTACCGTTCTTCCTCTAATCTCCTCTCCTTTATAGATCTATTTTTCGTTCTCCATTAATTGTTTCAGTTGGTATGACATCAGTTTACTTGAAGAGTTTTTTTATGGGAAAATTGGTTGCAAGATTTTTACTTTATTTAATTTGTTATGAAATGGAGCTGTAATGAATATGTAAATATTTCTTCAATTAGAGGTTGCAAAGTGTAAACTTTGACATAATGCAAAAAAATTTCTCTGTTTCTATTTGACTTGGTTATTAAGCTACTTCATTCATCATCTTTGAATGTATCCTGCTTGTAATCTCTGAATGCTTGTAAGATATATTGTTAACATAATAAGAAACTAGCTTTTGTCGTTTGACCTAATTATTGGTCTACATTCTTCAGCAGCTATGAGCACTGGTATAATCTGATTTTTATCTATTAATTTGTGCAAGAATTTAATTAATTTTAGTCTTTCCCAGCACCTGATTGAAAAAATTCATGCACGAAGATTATCTTTTATGCCTTTCAAGCAGGGACGGATCCAGAATTGGACATAACACCGGGCTACAAAATTTTAGGCCGGGCTAATATGCGAAAAAAAAATTTACATGAAAAAAAAATGTTTTTTGCCTCCAAAAAATTTAAATGGGCTAGGGGGACCGGGCTACTGCCCAACCCAGTCCCCCATCTATCTGTCTCTGCTTTCAAGTGTTCAATGGACTTATGGGAACTAATTTCTGAGTTGTGTTGAAGGATTTATATTGATTTATTGATCATTTAGTGTTATTTAGATCCAACATATATAGATTCATCAGTAGGCTAGATAGACACAAAATGATACAACATGATACAGATATTGGTACCTTACTTTGATTGACTCTCCAGGGATTAGAATAAGAAAAAGATGACCAAGATGAAAAAACCAGAATAAAGAAAAAGGAGAATGAAGGAGAAGTATCGTCTCCGCTTGCACCGTTCTGTAACTCATAGAAAAGATTAAAGGTCATTTTCATCCTGTTTCAGTTTTGCGTTTTGAGTTTTGAATTCATTTTGTATTTTGTGTTTTGAGTGTCTGTTTTGAAATTGTTAAAAATACGTTCTTTTTGTCATTCTGGAAAACTGTTTCTGAAAACATAAAACTCGATAACGTGTTTACTATCATGCCAAATCCAATCATGTATCTCCACTACGGCCAAAGCTAACACCATCACCTAAGACTGCACGTTCCATCAGTGTCAAACTATGGCTGAAGCTAACACCACCGCCATTATGGATCAAATTTTTGACAACTTTCGGCAACAAGACCACCAGATATTGGTACCATTGGAAAGCCATTAACCTCCTCTTCAATTATACCAACTTCTTCCCATAACTCCACTGGATTCGGCCAAAACCAATCCGCAAAGTAGGCTGCTCGAAAATCTGAAAATTGCCAGCAATTCCACCTCCGACCACCAACTTGATTGGATCCCACTACCGGTCGATTGCCCACCACAAATCAACCCCAACCATGGCCCTAATTTACCACAAACAACAATTCAAAAATCCGAATTTAACCCAAAATTTTGCAGATTCAGGTGCCATCCGGTCTATCCATGGTCGCTAGGTTGAACTCCTCTTCACCTGGGGCAACTTGTCCAGTCGTGCGTCAACCCTAATTTCGCCTAGAACTTGATGAATTTATGGGTGCAATTTGATTAGTTGTGCGAAAACTTCTTCTTATTTTGGTTGGTCCACTGATCACCCTTGCTCAAGTGTGGCTCCACTATTGGGGATGTGAGAGAGTTTGAGTGGTAGTGGAGTCTGGTTGTCTAGATGGTTGGTGGTCGTCGGTTTGACGAGGAAGAAAGCGGGGCTTGTGAAGGAAGAAGGCTGGTGGAATTTTTTTGAGTTTTGGCTCCTGAAGGAAGAAACAACATTGTGTTTTCCGGGTTTTGGCTGTTTTGGAAATTTTAGATTGAAAACGCCCAAAACGTGAAAATCACGTTTTGGGTTTCCTTCAAATTTTTTTTTATTGTTTTCAAAAATTCGTTTTCAAAAATGAGAAAGAGAAAACGTTTTCACTATTTTGAAAAATCAAAAACAGAAAATGGCTTGAAAACGACAAAGAGAACGAGGCCATAGTTTTCAATTATTCATCAAAATGTTTGACATGGGCATAAGAACAGACGGCAGGGGCGGATTCAGCATTTGGCGAGCCCCCACGGCTGCGCGTGCTGGATCCGCTGGGAAGAATTTTATTTTTTTTAAAATAGATAAAAGATTTATATTATATATCTAATAATTAATTTTATTTACTAACACCCTTTGTAGCTGAGTTGGTTGGCGCCCGCACTATGTAACATGACATTTTTGGTTTGAAGCTTCAAGTCTCCAACAACAATATGTTTTGTAATTTTTCGTATTTCAATATTTTTTACCAAAACAAATGCAATTGGTGGGATTCGAACATGGCACCTCTCTTAAACATATTACCAACTTCACCATCATGGCAATCATTGATTTGTAACAACCAATGAAACAAAATAATATATGTTTAATATACCGGGTTTAATGCAATTTAACCAATGATTTGTCTCTCTTCTTGATTTTTTTCTCTAATCAATTTATTTAAGAGTTTGGTCAATTAATGACTATTTTTTTAAAAGAAAAATTGGTCTTAGTGTCATAAGGAGTCTTTCAACAAAAAATTATTTAATTAATAGAAAATTCCACTTTTCATTCACAAAAAATCGATTGCGAAAAGGTAAGATCACACAAACACATAAAATTGATATAAGCACAAATAATTTCAACTTTGTTAATAAAATAATACTTGTTTAATTAACTTTAATTGTAAACTAAATATTGACATTTTTGTTAATAGATATTGCATGTTTGATTGAAAAATAAATTAGGATATTTTGCAGATTATAGAACGATTTTTTCATCCGTAATGAAAGTTCGTACCTAATTCTAGTCTAGTCCGTACGATTTTTTGAATATTATTTAATTAAATATTAATAAACAACACTGTTATTACGTACGTTGACCGTTGACAATAAGCATTCAACATTCGCGGTCCGTCCTAACTGAACTTGAATCCTAGATTCATCCCTGGGCATAAGCAAAACGAACACGAAAACCCAATAAAATTTTGATTGTCTCCCTCTACCTATATTCCAAAGTCAATCAAAATTTGTAGGGAGAGAAAGAGATATGCTTATATCTCTGAATAAACAGAGAGAAAATACTGGTCTTGGGTATATTTTTGTCTGGTACAAAAGGGTGAAATACAAATTGAGAATTAATCAATAAATAAATTTAAGAAATCGAGAAACAAAGAGAAAGGGGAATCTTAATTCAAATTAAAGCCGTTGAGTCGAGGAGAGAGAGAGAGGGTCGCTCCTCGAAAAGATACAAAACAAAAGAAGTTGAAAAAAGTTGAATGGTGGCCCAGTTTTACGGGTGTCAGGTAATTGAAAAGAAACAATACTTTGGCATATAAATTGACTAATGAGCGAAAAGAGTAAATTATTTGCAATTGTTGAAGCAAAATATAAAGAAACTGAAACGTGGGGCAAAAACACTGTCAATGGCATTAATAGTGCTTACAGAGGCCTTATGGAATTTAGTCAATAGTATACTTATTACTGGAAATATGATAGTATTGATGTCATGATGAGGACTGTCACAACCCTTCCATAAATTGGCCACCTCACCATCGTACAACTTAAGGGGCCAGCCCACAAAGCCTTGACAAGCACTGGTCGAGCTTGACATGCGACCGACTAGTGCTTGTTGGCAAGCAAGCAAACTGCTTGCCGACATTGGTCGGGCTTGACTAACTTTCATTTACAAATAGTCGAAGTCGACCCTCCTCGTTCTCTTGCCCAATTTTTTGTCTTCGCGTTTCTCTTTTTTGATGGAAGATCAATGGGAGTACTGCGAACCATAGTGAGTGGATCGGTTGAGTTTGCTAGGTTGTTAAACTTATTCAGTTCATCTTCTATTCACGAAGTTCTCCAATTGCTCCCATCATGGATGCTATCGTATAAGCAAGGAGTACACAATAGTGAATCCTGCCCCCAACCACTCCTAAATACGGCCCCCTCATGCAAGACGAGCCTCCTTCACGAGGATGATTATAATAGGCTATTCTTTAAGTCCTCGAGATATATTGATAGGTATCCTATGAAGGACTTAAAGTAGACATATGACTTTTACTTTATGCACGAGACCCTGATTGCTTTTGTGTGGATTTCCTTTCCCTTATTACCAGTTTATTTGCGTGACAAAGGTTTCTTGTTTGCCTTGTCTAAGGGATTTCCTTGAGAATTGATTAGGCCACCTCAAACTTGAGACAACATAGTGAGACTAGGGGTGTGTTGAGGTGAATTTGGAGCTTAACTTGCCAAATAGGATTTGGATTGAGCACAATGGGGATCATGATTTTGGTAGGTTGTTGTGTATGAGAAGAGGTCGATGTTTTACTCACTTCGTAGACTTTTGGGCCATGCTGATTAGTGTGTATGTGACCAGGGACGGATCTAGCACCTAGCAAGATCCCGCGGCCGTGGTTGCTAGATCTGCCGGGAATTTTTTTTTTTTTTGTTGACAATAGGTAAAATATTTATATTATATATCTGATAATTCATTTTATTTGCAAATATCGCTAGTAACTTAGTTGGTTGGGGTCGTCCACTATTGGCTTGGAGGTTCTAGGTTTGAACTCTCCAATAGAGCAATTTGTTTTTGTAATTTTTGTTTTCAACAATTGTTACCAAACCAAGTGCAAAATGGAAATTCGAACCCGTGACCTTTTCTAAAAAAACATTGGCAGTTTTACCATCATGGCAAGCATTGATTTCCAACATTTAGTGAAACAAAATAAAATATGTTCATTTTACCAGTTTGAATGCAAATACAAACATTTTAACCGGTGATTTGTCCCTCTTCTTGATTATTATTATTTTTCCTCTAATCAATTGATTTGAAAATTTGGTCAATTAATGGCAAATGAATTTGTAGATAAAATCGCCTTAGTGTCATAAGGAGTTTTTCGACAAAAGTTATTTAATTAATAGAAAGTTCCACTTTTTGTTCACAAAAAATCGATTGGGGAAAAATAGAATCACACAAACACATAAAATTGCTATAAGCACATAAATATTTTCAATTTTGTTAACATAATAATGCTTGTTTAATTAACTTTAATTGTAAACTAAATATTGACATTTTGTTAATATATATTGCATATTTGATTGAAAAATAAATTAGGACATTTTGCAGATTGTAGAACGATTTTTTCATCCAAAGTGAAAGTTGGTAACTAGTTTTTGTTCTAGTGGTGTATCTAGTTCTAGTCCGTACATTTTTTTGAATATTATTTAATTAAATATTAATAAACAATACGCTATCACCAACGTTGACCGTTGACAGTAAACGTTTAATATTCACGATTCGCACTAACTAAACTCGAACCCCGGATTGACCCTTGACCCATGGGAGTTCGAATAAGAGGATGGTATAACTAAATGGCACTCATTCTCCGTATAGAAAATTGTGTGTAATTTGTATCCATGGACAAGGACGAGTATTATTTCTAGGGAGAACCTGGGTGGGGGCGAGTTGGGTAGTATTGTGCACACCATATTGATAGGGTAATTAGTTCTTCTTTCTTCCAAGCATTGATTGGATAATTTTTTTTTGCTCAGTGGGCTACAATTGCTGAATGGTCTCTATTCTATTGATTGTCATTATTTTATCTTCAACTAGACAATTGCTGACTGGAAATTTTTCCTCTATATATTACGCTTGTTGAGTTCTTCGTTTTGTTTTCGTCAATTCTGGCAGTTTTTTTTTTTTTACTTTGAGTTCTCAAGTTGCACGAATGTGCACTATGGTTTGAGGAATAAAATTTTCATTCAACTAGGGATGTAAAGTTACATCCTGTTAGAGCATCTCCAAGAAACACTTTAAACATGAGATGCTCTCTATTTTAAAGAGTCAACTCTTTAAATCATGCTCGAATATACTCTTTAAATTATTATTTTAATTTAGATAGTGTGTTTGACTCTCCAAATTTGAATAGTCGAACTCACTCTCTATAATTAAATACATTCAAAGTGTTTCAATTTTCAATGTAGGAAAATAATAAAATAATATAGAGAAAATCTAGTTAAAATAAAAGATAAAAGAAAATAATAAATATTTGTTGGGAGTAGTAAAATTAATTGTTAAATATAAAGAGTTTGTTAGAGTAATTCAAAATTTTAATTTTTATATATATTTTTGTCGGTCCGATTTGATTTTAAACCGCAATTAAAATTTTCAAATCTAAATCAAATCGTTTTTGAACGGTTTGGTTTAGCTCAAAAACATTTCGTTGACAGATCCACATGGCACCAAACCGACGATTTCTAAAATGAGGTTTCGCTTCGATTTTTTGGTTTGACGATTTTTACTTACAGCCCTAGTTTTCATCAAAGTGCTTAAGTAAGCTGCATTTTTGTAACACCCCAAATTTTGATAAATCTTGAAGTATTACCAAAAAACTCATTTTTCCTTTGTATTAAATAAGAAATGATAAAAATAAGTTTTTTTTTCCAAAAAAAGAAAAATAAAATAACTAAAACTTTCACAATTTTAAATTAAATCATGGAAATTGTATCTTAAAAAAAAATAAACACCTAACTAATTAAATAACAAGTTTTTGAACAAATTAAACAAACTAATAAATTGAAGGACGGAAAACTTATTGTTTTTCATTTTTGAATCCTTTTAGAAGTTCGCATCACCATCCCACCATCGTTCCAATCGACTCGAACTTACCTGTAAAATTATAGTAAGGGTGAGTATTTAAAAATCTTAACCCGGTAAGATACGTACAATTTTCATAGACAATTATATAACAATAAATTTAAACACTTTATACCACACTTCTTATATATTATATCGATGATCAAGTGACGCACTCATCATTAGTATTTTCAATTTTCGAAGGATTTCACATTTCGTTATAACGAGCCCAATAAAGTTCACATTCCGTTAGGTCGAATTTAGGGATGACAATGGGTCAGGTCGAGTCGAGCCAGCTCAATCCATCTATCCATGAGCTGAGGTCGAACTCTGCTCGTGTTCAAGGCCCGAGCCGATCTTGGCCCACGATCTTATGAGCCACGAGCCGATCCAAGCAGAGCTCACGAGATTTTTTTTTTTTTTTTTTTTAAATTTTAACTCTTTTTTAAACATTTTTTACTAGCTCATGGGCCTTGCCATGAGTCGCCCGCTCATGGGTGAGCCAAGCTGGTTCAGCTCGCCAAACGGGCTGACATGCTCGTCTCGGGCTTGGACTTGTCATTTGACAAGTCGAGCCGTCCACGAGCCGAGTTTTTATAGCCGACAAGCCGTTCGACCCGTTTGACATCCGTAGTTGACTTCGAAGGTCCACTTATAATTCATGCATATATTATTGTACATAAAAGTATGCGAAAACATCCACTTGCACCAAAGTGTCTTACCTCGATAGATGAAACGAATTTTTGAACAATTTGCAATATTTTTTGTAACTTTCTTGACTACAATAAAATCGTTGATAGCTTTTCGAAATTATTCTCTCTCTGTCTCTCTACTCACTGTCGTGTATTTATATATATTAAGTAGTGAATTTTTTTTTTCTTGACCTCATCGGGGTATTTATCAGTGTTCTAAAAAGCTCGCATGGGCTCGAAGTTAGGTCAAAATGCCTCGCTTCGTGTTTGGCACCGCCTAGACTCGAAGCTAGGTCAAAATATTCACAATTTTAAATTAAATCATGGAAATCGTATCTTAAAAAAAAAAACACCTAACTAATTAAATAACACGTTTTTGAACAAATTAAATTAACTAATAAATTGAAAGACAAAAAAACTTATTACTTTTCGTTTTTGAATCCTCTTGGCATTTTGTATCACCGTTCTAATCGACCCGAACTTACCTATAAAATCATAGTATGAGTGAGTATTTAAAAAATTTTACCCGGTAAAATATGTACAGTTTTCATAGACAATTATATAACAATAAATTTAAACACTTCATATCACATTTCTTATGAAGTATATTGATGACCAAGCGACGCATTCATCAGTAATACTTTGAATTCTCGAAGAATTTCACATTTTCGTTATAAAGAACACAATGCACATTCCGTTAGATCGAACTCGAAAATCAAATTAGTGAATATAAAAGTATATGAAAACATCCATTTGCACAAAAGTATCTTACCGCAATAGATGAAACAAATTTTTGAACAATTTGCAATATCTTTTTTAACTTTCTCGACTACGTCAATAAATCATCGATTGCTTTTCGAAATTATCTTCTCTCTTCTACTCACTGCCGTGTATGTACATATATTATGCGGCAAATTTTTTATTTTTATTTTGTTTTTTGTTTTTTTTTTTCTTGACCTCATTGGGGTATTTATAAGGCCAACAATATTCACAAATTGACTTCTGGTGAAATTCGAAGTATAATAGACGTGTACCACTAGAATTTTGAATACTAATAGGTTTCAATAGAAGAATTTGGATTGTGATTGATACTGAACTTATCAAAAGTAAGATCCTAATTATCTAATAAAAATACTCACGTCGCACCAAAAAGTGAACTGGCTTCGGTTATAAACTATTAATTAATTACTTAAAAATTCTATTAACCTTATTTTTCTTCAATTGGGTCTAACTTCACGTGATCTTATTCAAAACAACTTTTGCTCGACTCGAAGAGTTCTAATTAATTACGGCCTAGAGTCCAATATCGATATACTTATCTCTGCTCTATCAAAACCTAATTATTTTACCAAAAATAAAAATAAAATAAAAAATAAACTATTTCACTTTAGTCCCTCAACTTTCAAAATATAAATATAGCATAAAAAACAAATAAAATTTATTCTATAAAATTTTCGAGGCGTTACAATTTTTTTGTATTATGTCGCATCAGTAAAATGCCACAAGTTAGAATATATTGTGTGGTGGGTTTCTTCTATTTTCCTACTTCGGAGTTGGAATTAATTTGAAAAATTACAATGAGGAATTGTTGAGTTTTTCTTAGGACATCGATCAGTTTTGGCGGAGGAGATCTTCTCGATGAAGGAGCTATCTAGAGTGGAGGTGATTGTCATTTCACTGGATGGTGCTTCTATACAAATAAGAAGTAGTGGAGGTGATCGTCGGTTTGGGAAAAACTTGATTCACTTAAATTAAAGAGTTGCCAATGTCATTTTGTAGTATGGTTCTCATTCAAACTGAAAGAGTCCACAAGAAACACAATGTGGTTTTGCAAGACAAACAATACGAATTAAATTCCCTTGTCTGGCTATTTATGCATAACTAACCATGAGAAAAAACCATTTTCCCTCCATTATATGTATGCAACTTCTGCTCGTCTTGTCTGTAGGCAGCCCTTTTCCTACCATTATATGTATGCATACATTTGAAATTTTGTTGCTCAACTTAGTTCATATACATCCATCAGATGTTAATAGCTTATAGTATTTCTTTGTCCAACGTGTTTTATCAATTTCCACAACACTAGCACCGACAAGAATGACTGATATCAAGACTACTTCATTAACCTTTCCTACTATTCACAGTCTCAACTTGTCAAAACATAATTTCTACACCGAAAAATCATTTCCAAGCATTACACTTTGACTTTGCATTTTCACCATCATCAACACACGGTGTAATCAATCTTTCCAAAACCAATGTATCTAGAGCTGGCTACGAAAACAACAATAATAGTAACTAAGGAATAATCCAAATATTACAACTCACCGTCACCCTTTAACGAAGGGAGAGCACTGCTAGCTCCTTTAGCAAATGAACGGGCCGAAATCGCATGCTCCAATTGCATAATACTCTGCCCATTGTATATAAATTAGAAAAAACCCATTAATACAAAAAAGAAAATCTTCGCCGAATCATAGGGGAAAAACCTAGTTTTTAAAATTGCTTCGTCTAATAAAATCAAATCCCCCCATTGCGTTAAATTAGAAAAAGAAAAATCTAAAGAAATTCAGGAAATAAAAGAAAATAGTTCCAACTTTATTTTTCATTTTAAGACGACAAAAACCAAACGAAGAACAGTTCCAACTTACCGACGACCCTTGACTGTGGACACTCGACGACTGGCGTCGGCCGAGGTCGACGATTTGGTGATAAAATAAGAGAGGCGACATTGTGGTGAGTGGAGTTGGAGTAGGACTGGGACTAGGGGCTTTAAGGTTATTGTGTTTTGTTTGCCAGTAAATTTGGTTTCCCCTTTTCAATGATATTTGAGGTTTTTTTTCCTTTTAAACTAAGCAGGTTGGGTTGGGTTGGGTTTGTGCAGTTTTTTTGGACCAACCCCCAACTCGATCCAGTCTCTTCACCCAAAACTCGAACCCAACTATAAAATTAAAAAAAATCGACCCAAATGGGTCGGTTTGGTTTGGATTTTGCCCACCTCTAATAAGAAGATTAATAATTAATAATTTAATTAAAATATTACAATATGAAATTGTAATTAACTAATTACGTTAAATAAACATACTCTATCTCCATTCGGAATGGACTCAGACCAGGTTTGAATCCAAGTTGGGAGGTCAGCTAGAGCGGGGTCAACTGTTGACCGTTGACTCAAAGATAGTAATAGCGATGACTCAACTAAATCTTTTAACTTGGCAATAACCCCTTTCAAAACATTTGAATAAACAGTATGCAACTACAACATTTCATCCAAGTCTTTCTCTCTATTGCAAAATCTCACAAACATATTTATTTCAATTCTAACATTGAGCTTATGATCTAACAAAAACCACTGAAAATACCAAATTGGGCATCTCAGAAATTACAATGACTAATTATTAAATGATATAATTTGTGTTAAAAAATACGATTTCATTGGATCATTACTTATAAAATCATCATTCTATTCTTGCAGCACGTAAACAAGAAACGAGAATAAAAATTAGATGAAAATCAAATTAAAATGAATAGAATGCCATATTTTAAACCAACGTTTCATAATATCAGACATTTTAATAAAAATTAGAAAAAAACTTATCTCATGATTAAAACTGGATTTGCTCCAATATCCAAATATTAGAGAAAACGTGATTAAAAATTAGACCCGAGTTTTCCAAAACTCCATAAATTAGGATCAAATTTACACGACTATAACACAAAATAAGTATTTAATTTTAGCAAATGAAAAATCTATGTATTTAAAAACATAATTATTTACCTATAAGTAAGTTTACTTATAATTTAAGTTCTCTTATCCAAACATGCACTGAAAACGTTGGGGAAGAAAAGCTATTATTGGCTGTTGGAACTTTGAAGTCTTCCTAAAGTCTTTTCTTTTCTTCAATATTCAAATTGTTGTATCTACTTTACTCTCTTCCTTATCAGATGCAGGCAGGCAGGTAGGCAAGCTCATCGATTTACTGCTAAAATCTTGAAAATCCATTTGTAAGTCTGAATAGGATCATAGAATTACCCCTCATTTGTGCTGTTCAAGTTGCTGATTTCTTCATTCTCTGCTCAATCCTACCTGGGATAGACATCGAAAAATTCTCAAGTATGCCCACACCCTTCTGGTAAACAAGGACGATCGCACCGCTGCACATGAATGCTTATTCATGTAGACTCTCTAGTGTTGTATTCGGACACCTCCATAGAGTTGCTAGCTGCAATAAGCCCAAGTCACAGAGCCTTTCTTCCTTTCCTCCCTCCCTCCCTCTCCCGGTCGACCCTCCACACTGTCACTTAGCTCAAACTTCCGGCGGATCCAGCTAGAGCAGTCGCTCTAACTCGCTACTAGCTGGATCCGTCCCTGACTCAGACAATGGATCGTCTTCAGTAGTTGGAATAGATTAGCTACGCACGCATATTTGATCATCCTCCTCCATTGACGCTATCAACTCGATGTGGACTTCGAGTTGACATATTGACATTTCATAGAGTTAATAGTCATATATTAAGCTAATAAATATGCATCACAAATGTATAGTACTCAATTGAAGATCATCGCGAATAGATGCAAATTCTTTGGCGTTTGGCTAATCTCGTGCTCACAGTGATGTATTCGAAGACAACTTGTCTCATTTCTGATCACCCACTTGCTACCCAAAACGGGGATAGCCTTATACACCCATATTTGCAACACTTACAATTATTATGTATATAAATTTAATAAAACATTTGACATCCATTAGTTTAAATATTTACATGTAAAATCAATAAAAACTCATATGCATCATATTTATTCTCGGGCTTCTCCAACTTAGGCGTTGAATGTACCCTACTGTAGACGTGTAGTATATCTGTATAATATCTCCGACCCTGTGGATAGTTGTTGAAGGCATCAATATCATCAACAACGTCCAACGTAAAAAGGCCAATCAACGTCTTACGATGTCGACACCTCCGTACACTCTCTAGAATAAACACAAATCCCAACTTTAATTTGTCCAACATGTGTTAGTGTAGAAGCGTGGAAAACTTAATTGAAGTAGGCTCATAAGGAAAGAAAGCCCAATAATAGTCCAATATATTTACAAGTCATGAAAATTCAAATTTGCAACTCGAGCTTATTTTTAAAGTTATTTGAGGAAGTTGGACGAAATTTAATGTCTTTCTAAGGTCTAGGTCGACACTTTTATGACTAAAATTGCAATATACCATATTTGGCACTCACAATACCGTATTTGACACTTATCGTATTTCGCCGAGGTTCGGTCGACCGACTCCAGAGTCCGGTCGACCCTCCTTCAGACGAAAGCTCCTACAGCTAATTGGTTTCGAACCTGCAGAGGTGCGGTCGACCGAAGTTGGCTGAAAATGAAGAATTCTCGTGTTCTTTCTAGAATTTAGACATTTACTCTCTTCAATTACCCTCTTCAATGTCCAGGGAGTGTCCACCCACGTTTTGGAGAGTTAAACCCACCAATTTGTGCATTTAACCTCCTAAATTACTCCTACACACATAACTCCAAGAAAGTGAAAAGGCTCAACCTTTAAGAATGCATTTAGTGACCCCAACCAACATGTTCCTACATAAGAGGGAGGCATTTTCGTGGTTCACCACACCATTTCACACAAGAAGAGCTTTCAAAAGAAAGAAGAAAGAAAGTAAGAGAGAAGATAGAATGTGAGAGAAAAGAGAGAGAGAAAAACTAGTTTTTCCTAGAAGTTTTGGTGCTAACAAGAAGTGTTTTCCAAGCTTAAATTCTCAACGGTTTTCAAACATCAAAGGAGTAAATTTTTCAACAAGTTTCAAAGTATTCAATCAAGGTAGATAGAGGTGCAAAGTTGTTTTGCATGTCAAATGGTGCCTTCGGGTACGGCATGAATGTCCGGTCGAGGCGTCGTGCTAAGTCATGACTCTACGTGATTGAGATTCTACAGAAAATCCTGTATGAAAAGGTTTTAAAGTTACAAGTTTTGAAATGTATAGCTTAATCACGAATGCACCAATGACATCTATTGAGTTTTCAACTCACAAGTTTAATCCCTTCTCTACAGATTGAAAGGTTGCTACCTTGGGCATGGATAAATGAGAAGATGGAGAGTGATGTAACGAGCCCATGAGAATCAGGGAACAAGTTATTTAGGTTTATTTTTATGAAACGTTTCCAATGTTATGTCTTTAAAATATTTGAATAACATTAAATGCGATGACACATTATATCTTCTTCAAATAAATTACATTTATAAGTTTTAGGAAATTATTGAGTGTTCTATTAAAAGCATTTGAAGTATTGTTTTTAAAAATAATTATTGTAAGATTTAAGCTTACGCTAAGAAAATGTGTACACTTGTTACTGAACTACCGGTTAATGAAGTAAAGTAAGTAGCGTTCCGGTCCACTAGGGGACATGGCGTTACAGCGTGGTTTAACCGGTTATGTGGACCAAGTATTTTTTTTAAAAAATAAACGAAAATGAAAAATCTAAGGTACTCCATGTCATCGTGCATCCATCCATCAATCTCATCCTACGGCCGAGGTATGTTTAAAAGTTTATGTTTATGAAAAGTTTATGCTTATGTGATGCTTTGTTGTGTTATGGCATATTTTGAAATTATTTTTCAAGTATGTGTTAAAATCAAGGATGTACTATATAAAAAGTATGTTAAGGACTTGGGCTAGTAATTAAGGGCAAAAGAATTATATGATATGACATGAAAATGCATAATTGGGCTTTATGTAGCAGATATGGTTAGGACTTATCAAACTACTAGAAAGACCACGACTCGTGGAACTACTAGGGCTTATAAAGCAGCATTGAAACTAAGAACTGTTATTCAGTCTTACCAAAACTATGTGATTGATCCACTCCGTCCACTTGACGAACACGTATATGACATCTATGAGAGATGCATGGTAGTGGTGAACGCTAGAATGGAGATCACGCATGCGGAGGCTATAGATAACCTCATATACTCCCTTCCACCTCAATGGAAAGATATGAGAGTCATTGTTAAGGATTCAATGCTAGAGGAGCACCCAAATTTATTCGAGTTTGAAGTATATTGTCATTCACTCCTAAACCTATGGAGGGAAAACTTAGAACCTCAACCCGAGGTAGTAATTGAACTCGAAGAGCCTGAAGAAGAGAATGATTCTAAGCCCGAGCCACAGGTTGAGATGGACATAGAGTCCGAACTTGAGGTGGAAGACTCCTTTGGAGATGAGGCTCCACCAAAGAAGATCCGTAAAACTTATAGTGATTAGATTTAAATCCTTGTAATAGTTGCCTTATGTCAAGAAATAAATTTTTTATCTTCTTTGTTGGTATTCGAAATGTGAAACTAATAAAAGAACCATATGTTTTGTCTAAAAGAAAATGGCCCGCGCAAACCAAACCAATTTGATAAGAGATCTCCTCTGAGCAGTTCAAGACCTTGGCAGGCAGAACCCGAACCAAGTTCAACCCCTACCATTAGCTCCTAATGCTTCTCCAACTCATGCCTCAGTGGTCGAGCAATTTCGAAGGCACAAGCCCCATACATTCAATGGAGCAGCTGATCTACTTGCAGTTGAAGAATGGCTTCGCAAGTTGGAGAGAATATTTCGATTAATAGGGTGCACGGACACCCAAAAGGTCCAGTGCACTGAGTTCATGTTATCTGGTAATGTAAGTCACTGGTGGGACTCGACGTCAAGGATGAGGACCCCAAAGCAACAAATGGCATTGACTTGGGAGCCATTTAAAGAGGAAGTAACGGATAAGTACTTCCCATAGTCTTTGAGGGATCACAAAGAAAGTGAATTCCTCCAACTTAAGCAAAGGACTATGTCCCTGACTGGGTATGAAAGGAAGTTCGACCAACTTTCAAGATATGCTCCACATCTGGTGGATACGGAGGACAAGAAAGTCAAGAGGTTTGAACAAGGGTTGAATCCAAATATAAGCATGATACTTATGTCCCATCATTTCGCCTCCTACCGTGAAATGCTGGAAAGAGCTCATGCCATCTGGTATCAGAAGACTAACGCCGAGCAACATAGTCAACTGGTCAAGCAACCAGACAGCAGTAATATGGGTAAAAGAAAGTGGAATGGCTAGGACAATGGAAAGGGCAAGTGGCAGAACAAGAAAGCTAATGGCAAAGCCAATGTCAACAAAAGCATTATGCCGATTATAGAGCCATGTCGTACGTGTGGAAAGACGCATCGTGGTGTGTATTTGCAGGGGAAGAATGCCTGTTTCCAATGTGGTAAGCCAGGGCATATTTCGAGGGATTGTACCACATTTATCCCGAAGAATGATGATAACAATGTCCAGAACCAGAAGGGAAAAGCACGAGTTTTTGCATTGACTCAGAAAGATGCAGAAGAAAACTCGAATGTCATAGCAGCTATACTATTGATAGCCAATACGCCTGCTATGTATTATTTAATTCAGGAGCTACACACTCTTTTGTATCAACAACTTTTATGGTTAAATCTAGTATTACCTGTGATAAGTCGGAAGGAACATTAAAAGTTAGCATTCCTGCATGCAACTCTTTTAGTACTGATAGAATAGCCAAATCAGTAAGTATTGAAATTGAGGAAAAACCATTGGAAGCTAACCTATTCATGATAGAGATGAATGATTTTGATGTAATACTAGGCATGGATTGGTTGGGTTGTAATTACGCCACCATCCGATGTAAGGAAAAAGAGATATTATTTTATAAACCAGGAGAGGAACCATTTTCTATCCTTAGAATGACAATGAAACCTCTTATTCGACTAGTATCGGCTTTACAAGCTGGGAAGATGTTGAGAAAAAGAACATGTCAAGGATGCCTAGTAAATATCTCAGGAGGGAAACAAGAGATGATGAAGGTTGAAGACGTACCAATAGTACGGGAGTTTGTAGATGTGTTTTCGGAAGATCTATTGGGCATTCCGCCAAATAGACAAGTGGAATTCATCATAGACCTAATTCCCGGAGCAGCACCAGTATCTAAGGCCCCATATCGAGTTAAAGAAGTAGTTACAAGAACTCTTATATATGGGCTTTATACGGCCAAACGTATCTCCATGGGGTGCGCCAGTGTTGTTTATGAAGAAAAAAGATGGAAGTATGAGGATGTGCATCAATTATAGAGAGTTAAATCGATTAACCATCAAGAATAAATACATACTCCCGAGAATCGAGGATTTGTTAGATCAATTGAAAGGAGTTAAGGTGTTTTCCAAGATCGACTTACGATCAGGATACCACCAATTGAAATTAGAGTCAAAGGATATACCCAAGACAGCTTTCAGAACTCGTTATGGACACTATGAGTTTACAGTGATGCCGTTTGGTCTAACCAATGCACCTGCAGTGTTCATGGACCTAATGATTCGTGTATTTCATCAGTACTTGGATAAGTTTGTCATAGTCTTCATTGATGACATTCTGATATATTCCAAGAGTAAGGAACAACATGAAGAGCACCTAAGAATAACCCTAGAGGTATGACGCAAGGAGAACCTATACGCCAAATTCAAGAAGTGCGAGTTTTGGCTTGAATGAGTTGGATTTCTTGGACATGTAGTCACTGCCCAAGGAATTGAAGTAGATCCAGCGAAGATAGAAGCAGTAACCAACTGGAAAGCACCAACTATGCTGGTGAAATTCGAAGTTTTCTGGGTTTGGCCGGTATTATTGAAGGTTTATAGAGGGATTTTTTAAGATAGCTGGACCAATGATGCAATTGACAAGGAAAGGAGTAAAATTTTAGTGGACGGACAAATGCGAACAAAGTTTTCACGAACTTAAACAGAGGTTGATATCAGCACATGTGTTAACAATACCTAAAGGAACAGAAGGGTTTGTTATATACAGTAACACATCCAAGCAAGGATTGAGATGTGTGCTGATGCAGAATGGAAAAGTGATAGCCTATGCTTCAAGACAATTGAAGAAACATGAGGAGAACTACCCGACACATGATTTGGAACTTGCGGCGGTAGTATACGCCTTGAAAATATAGCAACACTACTTGTATGGAGGGAAGTGTGACATTTACACAGATCATAAGAGTCTCAAATATTTCTTCACACAGAAGAAATTGAACATGAGACAGAGACGGTGGTTGTAATTGGTAAAAGATTATGATAGTACTATTCATTACCATCCGGATAAGGCCAATGTGGTTGCCAATGCCCTAAGTAGAAAGTTGATAAGACAGTTGGCATCACTATCCACTACTCAGATGGAGTTGATCAAAGATTTGAGAAGTCTGCGAATCGAAGCAGTTACCACACCAGAGCAAGCAACTGCTCGGTTAGCAATTTTGGTAGTTCGACCTACTCTTAGAGAGTGGATCATTGAAGCACAAAGTAAAGACTCATTCCTGCAAAAGATCAAGAACGAGGTTGGTACTAATAAAAGAAGAGATTTTAGAATAGCTTCGGATCATGCACTGATGTTTAAAGGAAGGATTTGTATGCCTAAGAATGAAGTTCTAAGGAATGATATACTGGAAGAAGCTCATTCTACCCTGTACACTGCACATCCTGGTGGTACGAAAATGTATCGAGATCTTCGAGATACGTTTTGATGGAGGAATATGAAAAGGAGCATAGGACTATTTGTGGAAAAGTGCATAGTTTGCCAACAAGTTAAGGCGGAACATCAAAGACCGGCTGGATTGTTAAATCCACTGGACATACCCGAATGGAAGTGGGAGAATGTAATGGACTTCGTAGTAGGTTTTTCGAAGTCAGTAAGATGACACAATGCCATATTGGTAATAGTAGATCGGCTAACAAAGTCAGCTCATTTTCTGCCAGTGAAAATGACATTCAGTTTAGACCAGTTGACACAGTTGTACATTAAGGAGGTTGTGAGATTACATGGCGTACTTGTGTCCATTGTATCTGATAGAGATCCAAGATTTACATCAAAATTTTGGAAAAGTTTACAATGAGCTATGGGAACGAAGTTGAACTTCAGCACGTCATATCACCTTCAGTCCAATGGTCATTCTGAAAGGACCATCCAAATTTTGGAAGATATGTTAAGAGCATGTGTTTTGGATCTAGGTGGAAGCTGGGAATCATATCTACCGTTGGTAGAATTTGCATGTAACAATAGTTTCCAATCAACCATTGGAATGGCACCATATGAAGCTCTCTACGGTAGAAGATGTAGATCACCCGTACATTGGGATGAAGTTTGAGAAAAGAGAGTTTTGGGACCAGAAATTGTTGAAAGGACAGTCGATGTAGTTGACAAGATCTATACTAGGATAAAGGCAGCACAGGATAGACAGAAAGCCTATGCCGATACAAGAAGAAGGGACTTGGAATTTCAAGTAGGAGAAAAAGTTTTTCTAAAGGTAGCACCAATGAAGGGTGTGCTTAGATTTGGCAAGAAAGGCAAACTACGACCTCGACGGACCTTTTGAAATACTTGACAATGTTGGAAATGTGGCTTATCAATTGGCGTTGCCGCTGGAACTATCGACAGTACACAACGTGTTCCATATATCAATGATCAAGAAGTACATACATGATCCTAAGCATATGGTAAACTATCAATCCTTGGAAGTGCAAAAAGACTTGTCTTATGAGGAGTTACCGATTTAGATACTGGATCGAAAGGTACATAAATTACGGAACAAAGAAGTTCATCTGGTCAAGGTAAAATTGAATAATCATTTTATGTAAAGAGACGAGGAAGTTAAAGACAAATATCCAACACTCCTTGCCCAATCATAAGGTAAATTTCGAGGACGAAATTTTATTTAAAGTGTGGGAGATATAAAAGCCCGAAAAATTTAATTGAAGTAGGCTCATAATATTTTTATGAAGAGCTTAGGGCCAGCCCACATAAGGAAAGAAAGCCCAATAATACATATGTTTACAAGTCATGAAAATTCAAATTTGCAACTCGAGCTTATTTTTAAAGTTATTCGAGGAAGTTGGACGAAATTTAATGTCTTTCTAAGGTTTAGGTCGACACTTTTATGACTAAAATTGCATTATACTGTATTTGACACTCACAATACCGTATTTGACACTTATCGTATTTCGCCGAGGTTCGGTCGACCGACTCCAGAGTCTGGTCGACCGGTTGGTCAGTTTGGTCGACCCTCCTTCAGCCGAAAGCTCTTGCAGCTAATTGGTTTCGAACCTACAGAGGTACGGTCAACCAAAGATGCGATCCGGTCGACCGAAGTTGCCTGAAAATGAAGAATTCTCGTGTTCTTTCTAGAATTTAGACATTTACTCTCTTCAATTACCCTCTTCAATGTCCAAAGAGTGGCCACCCAAGTTTTGGAGAGTTAAACCCCACCAATTTGTGCATGTAACCTCCTAAATTACTCCTACACACATAACTCTAAGAAAGTGAAAAGGCTCAACCTTTAAGAATGCATTTAGTGACCCAACCAACATGTTCCTATATAAGAGGGAGGCATTTTCGTGGTTCACCATACCATTTCACACAAGAAGAACTTTCAAAAGAGAGAAGAAAGAAAGTAAGAGAGAAGATAGAAAGTGGGAGAAAAGAGAGGGAGAAAATCTAGTCTTTCCTCGAAGTTTTGGTGCTGTCAAGAAGTGTTTTTCAAACTTAAATTCTCAACGGTTTTCAAACATCAAAGGAGTGTATTTTTCAACAAATTTCAAAGTATTCAATCAAGGTAGGTAGAGGGGCAAAGTTGTTAATTCGTGTTAGGTTGTAAATTTCTTGCAAATGACGTTTCCATGTCAAATGGTGCATTCGGGTACGGCATGAATGTCCGGTCGAGGCGTGGTGTTAAGTCATGACTCTACGTGATTGGGATTCTACCGAAAATCCTCTATGAAAAGGTTTTAAAGTTACAAGTTTTGTAATGTATAGCTTAATCACGAATGTGCCAATGACATCTATTGAGGTTTCAACTCACGAGTTTAATCCCTTCTCTACAAATTGAAAGGTTGCTACCTTGGGCATGGATAAAGGAAAAGATGGAGAGTCATGCAACGAGCCCATGGAAACCGGTGAACAAGTTATTTAGGTTTATTTTTATGAAACGTTTCCAATGTTATGTCTTTAAAATATTTGAATAATGTTGAATGCGATGACACATTATATCTTCTTCAAATAAATTATATTTCGAAGTTTTAGGAAATTATTGAGTGTTTTGTTTAAAGCATTTGAAGTATTGTTTTTAAAAATTATTATTGTAAGATTTAAACTTTCGCTAAGAAAACGTGTACACTTATTACTGAACTATAAGTTAATGAAGTAAAGTAAGTAGCGTTCCGATCCACTAGGGGACAGGGTGTTACAGTTCGCATCTCTTGAATGCGTCATCTAATTGTGAAGGTATAACAATCCCTTTACCTCCAAAATATTCATTTGGCAACCTTTCATTTGTTGTAATACAAGCATTCACCTTTTTTAATAATACACTTCAAAATCGTAATGAGGACAAACTCAAGGATCGAGAATCTTGACACATTCCCGTCCCTTAGCCCAAAATGCAGCACATCGTCGTCGGCTGATTTAACCAGTCAAAGAAATAATGAATTGACAATCCGACCATAAAACTTCACGTCCTCCAATGAATAGAAGGACCATAGGAATGACTGGCGTAGTATAGCTACATGCTTCTCATTGAGTCCCTCTAAGATCTTCTCATAACTAGAAAAGTTACAATACGATCTTGACGTCAGGGTGGTACTCCCTTCTGCAATAATTTCAAATGCTAAAACCATATACAAGATATTATGGAATAAAGCATAATATTTTAAATTAAACCAAACAGATTGTATGCTACTATATGTAAGAAATAAATTCATTTAATCGTACATTAAAAAGAAAAACAAAAATGAAGTTAAAATAAAAAGGAAATAGAAATAGAAAAAAATAATTTAAAGTAAAGTAAAAGGAAAATAAATAACTAAAATAAAATTAAAGGGAAACTATAAAAAAATATATTAATAAAAAAATTAAAGAAAAAGAATCTATAAATTAAATTAAAAATAAATTTGAAAAAAGGAAATTAAAGTAAAAGAAAAATAATAACAGAAATTAAATATAAAAAATTAAAATTAAGAAAAAAATAATTAAAAAAGAAATTTGAAATTGAAGACTGAAAAAAGTAATTGAAATTGAGAAAAAAAAAGTCATATAAAAAAAAATTAAAGAGAAAAAAAGGAAATTATTAAAAAAAAGAATAAAAATGAAAAATTAATTAAAAAAGAAAAAAATAATTAAAAATAATGGAAATAAAAATTTAAATGAATAAAAAAAAATTAGTAAAAAAAAATAACAAAAAAATAGATATTAAAAAGAATTAAAAAAAAAATCAAATATGGGTTAAAACGACAGCCTTCTTCTTCTTCAAAGAAAGCATCTCCAGAAAAAGTTCAAAATTTATATATTTATTCCATTCTTAACATATATCTACCTGAATAATTGTATTAAAACTAAAAATTCATAGATTAAAACAAGACTCAATGTAAAAAAATCAAAGATCTTTTAACCTATTCTTAAAATCATGAAATTTAAACAATAATTTTTTTTTTTGTTTTTGTTTTTGTTTTTGTTTTATAACCTTGATTAAATGTATAGAAGATGGTAATGAATAGGGTTGGGCAAAAATTTCAAATCGAACTGAACTGAACTGAACTGGACCCGAACCGAGTGGTTCTTTGTAAGTGAAATACTTGAATGGGTATCTGAATCGAGAACCGACGCATTTAGTTCAGTTCTAGACTCAGAACCGAAAAATCGAAAAGAACCGAATTTTTTAAAATTTTTTAATTTTTATATATGAGATAAATCAAATTATTTTAATTTTTTAAAAATAAATTAGTAAAGATAGAGTTTGCATTGAAAAGACTGAGTTCTATGAGGGCATTGAGACAGATAATAAAATATATATTATATTTTTTCTTACTAAATCTTATTAGTTGAACAATTTTTAGTTTATTTATATTAGTTAATTGTGATTTTTCAATATTTTTGTAGAGTTTCTTAGTATCTAGTATGGCAAGTTAAGCAATTGATGATTAAATCAAATAGTTGGTCAGTACTACTGTATTATCAATACTTTAAAATATTTTATCTCTATGAGTTTATAACTTCTAATTTATATGGATCACCGATATTTTAGTATTACTAATTTACTATCTTTTTTTGTGATTGGTATACATTAGTAAATTAATTTTATTGGACAACTTTTTATTTATGTGTTATTAATCTAAAATACGTTAATTTGTAAAAATCAAGATTGAACATGTCAGACTGTGGTGTTGTTATAAATGTTAAAAAATTTAATTATAGTATGGAATCGAACCGAACCGAATAGATCCGAACCCGAACGGTTTCAAAATTATATTTAAACCCGACATTTTTGTTTACTAACTACCCGAAAATTTTCGATTTGATTTTCTTGAGGACCGGACCGGACCGTGCCCAAGTCTAGTAATTAATAATTGAAAACCGATTTCATTGGCTCCCCCTCCCCCTCTTCTTTTTCTTTTTTTGAAATGTAGGACATTTGTGAGAATCCATTAGTTTTAAAAAAAATTACCTTTTTTTATATATTAAATATGGTCAAATGCTATTTTCAAAATTGGGCCAAGTCAATCGGGTCATTGACCACTATTTCCTTGAAAGAAGATGACTTTCGTTTTCCTTTTTCTTTTTTCTTTAATTATTTTATATGATGATATTATAAAGTTATCATTTTGTCATTCACTTAATTAGTAAAAAAAAAAAAAAATTACTTTTGGTAATCAAGTGACGACATTCTGGATGAAAATCGTCGAAAAGGACCTCACATACAACTATTGAAAAGGTTAGAGGTGCTGCAATGATTGAATGATTTGGAAAAAGTTTGCTATTAATTCAACTGTTTGAGTCTTTCAATCATGCTAATGGTACATCGGGGTGTATCCATGTGAGGGGACGTACATTTTATTAAATACTACTAGCATAATTGTTGAGTCCTATGTTGCAATTATTTCTAATGCCTTCTCACCAATAATTGAATTCTTTAAAAATGAATTTGCTGTGTGAGTTGGATTATCGAGGATTTGTCAAGAGATAATCCAACTCACAATTTAATGACCAATGAAAGAAGTATACAATGCTAGACGACTATTCCAAAAAGAATAATGTTATTTGTACACAATTATATGTAGACAAGAATGTCCACACCTTTATATGGGATGGATCTCACTTGAACAAAATATTCCAAAAATTGCATCGACGAGTGGGGGTAATGATGACCAAAGGCAACAAATTACCCTTTGTGGCCCCCTGGCATAACCCCTGGTAAAGGAGAATCTCGCATTGCTTGCATTAACAATGCTTCCTTTATGTGTTGACTCTTCATTTCTTTGCTTGAGCAATTTTTTTCCTCGAGATCCGAAATGGCTTGTGCTGCTGTTGTTTCTCTTGTGCAAACTCTTGATCAGATCTTCCTTGTAGATAGATTTTTTATTTTTTATGGTAAATGTGATCAAATTCCTTGTCTGCTAGAAAAGGTCAATGAAATCGAACGTTTTCTGGTAAAATCATCCCAAAATTGCAGCGAAGAAGTGAAGTCGTTGGAAATAAAGATCAGAGATGTGGTTTATCATGCTGAAGATGTCATTGAATCCTGGCAAATCGGCTTGCAGAAAAGAGTAACAAAATCTGATTCCGAGATGGAAGAGGAAAATGTAAATATTACGGACTTGCAGAAAGTAATAACAGAAATCGATACCCTCAGGGAAGAGATAGAGGAGATTGAATTTGGGAGTGGCGAACAAAATCTTCAGCCATATTGGAGTTCTTTTCCATCAAGATCAGCTCCTAGTGGCCAGATTACTATGGTGGGATTTGGTGAAGACTTGATGCAGATAAAGGATCGACTCTGTAATGAACAACAATCGACACGCCAAACCATTCCAATTGTTGGGATGGGAGGCATCGGTAAGACTACTCTGGCAATGAATGTTTATAATGATCCATTTATTGCGTATCACTTTTATACTTGTGCTTGGGTAAGTCTGTCTCAACAATATCGTATTCGGGAAATTCTTCTCAGCCTTCTAGATGACATTGGTGTTCTTACTGATGAGATACGCAAAGAGAGTGATAAACAACTAAAAGAACGTATACACAGAAGTCTCAAGGGCAAGAGATACCTAATTGTAATGGACGATGTGTGGAGTACAAATGCTTGGAATGACATACAGATGTTATTTCCTGATGACAATAATGGGAGTCGAATCCTGTTGACGACCAGACTAACAGATGTAGCTGATTATGCCAGTTCAACTAAGCATCATCACCTGATGGATTTTTTAACTGAGGAAGAAAGTTGGAATTTATTTCGTCAAAAGGTCTTGGGAGAAGCAAATTTCCCTTCTGAGTTGGAGACTGTTGGAAGGAAGATATCAAAAAATTGTGGAGGACTTCCATTATTAATTGTAGTGATTGCTAGACTTCTTGTAGAGGAAAAGTCACTAGATTACTGGGAGTATGTTGCCGTGAATCTAAGCTCAATTATAGCAGAAAAAAAGGATCACTGCTCGGAGATATTAACTTTAAGTTACAATAACTTGCCTCCTCTTTTGAAACTATGTTTTCTTTACATGGGAGTTTTCCCAGAAAACTATGAGATTCCTGTCTCTAGACTTATCAAATTATGGGTGGCTGAGGGATTTGCAAACCACCCATTTGAAGCTGAGAGATATCTGATGGATCTTATAGGTAGAAATCTTATTTTGGTAGGTAAAAAAGGATCCGTTAATGGAAAAATTAAAACCTGCAGAATGCATGATCTTTTGAGAGAGCTCTGCGTGAGGATAGCTCACGAGGAGAATTTTCTTTACGTCAAGGGCAGGCATCTGCGCTCCCTTCCAGAAGAGGCAAGTTTCAAGCGCCGTCTGAGCATTCATGACGATGCTTCATGTAGTGGCAGTGAGGAGGACGTCACAATGCAATCAATGGATCTTGTCCGTTCTTTTATATATAATGGTTCGGATGAAACTCAATTACATTCTTATTATTATTTTGGTTGTCAACTGCTGAGAGTATTGGATATGATTGGAGTAGAGCTTAGCGGGTTCCCGGAGGAAATCCTGCTCCTAGTTAACTTGAGGTATATTGCTATCGCCTGTCATGCTGTGATTCCAGCTTCTATTACTGTACTTTGGCACCTACAGACTTTAATTATTGAAGACCCAACGGGAATTGCATGTGAACTACCAATTGAAATTTGGAATATGAGACAGTTGAGACATCTCCAATTCTCTCGAGTTATCCTGCCTGCTCCTCCCCCAAATGCAAGAAGTGATTTCCTTCTAGGAAATCTACGGACACTGTCAATGATAGACAGTTTGGATTATGACATCGGCAAAATAACTCCATATTTAACGAAATTGGGAATTCATTATAATTCCCAGTCATCTCACTCTCTCATCCATTTTGCCGATTTCCGAATCCTAGAAACACTGAAGATTCTCTTTGACTCGCCAGCAAATTCTACATTCATTAACATTGCTTTGCCATCAAGTCTAAAAAAGATAACTTTAGAGCGTGGTAGAATTGATTGGGAATACATGAGGATTTTTGGTTCCTTGCCCTATCTAGAAGTGCTAAAATTGCGTGAGTATGCCTTCCAGGGCAGAGAGTGGATACCAAATGAAAGGGAATTTCGCAAACTAAAATTCCTGCTAATTTGGGAGACAGAATTGGAGCACTGGAGAGCCAGCAATATCCATTTTCCACGTCTGGAGCACCTAATCCTCAGGAATTGCTCGAATTTGGTAGAGATCCCATCTGATATTGGAGAAATACCGACACTTGATACAATTGAAATAGATTACTCCAGTCCTTCTGCTGTGGATTCGGCAAACAAAATACTGGAAGATCAACGAAACCAGGGAAATGATGGCCTTAAAGTTTTCGTCCATCCAACAAAAACACAAGTCTATCCACTAAAATTTGGGGTAAATCAATTCCTCATCCTATACGTGTCTTTTACTTTCTTAATTTTTGGATACATCAGGGCCGATATTGATTAACCTGCCAACAGATCCAGCAAGATGAATCAGGTCGCTTCTATCGAAGGAAAACCAAACTCGAGGAGTTGAAGGTAAATCATTTCCCCAACCTATATTTGCATGAAGGCAAATATTGGTCCCCAATGCTTGGAAAAAATTTATGATCTCGAGACAACTTCTGATTCAACTAAATTCATATCTCTGATCCATCGCTTAATATTTGATATAGATTGGTCTCATTTTAGTTAATAGTTGAAAACTACCATTGTCATCTCATTCACAACTCACAAGTCTCAATTGAGCAACTACTCACCAAGGATTATGTACTGTCAGGCTAAAGCAAAATCTGGAAGCAGCTCCAAATCATAGGAATTCTTTCATAAATGGATTGGCATTCTGCAATGCATGAACATTGGGAAGTGTATCTCAGTTATCAAATCAAGTTTTTCCAACACCATTAATGCCTTTTGAGTTTGAAACTGTTTGTTTGTTATTAGATAATATAGAAAGTATTTTAGCTTAAAAGCGTTTTTAGTTTTGGATTTTACTTTGTTATCTCGATTGTTCTGTACGACATTATTGAGAGTTCACGATTGATTCAACATATGATGTGTTATACTAAAGTTCCAACTTTCGTGATTTCCTCTTCTTTCTATTGCACTCAACAAAATATGTGCACTTTTTTCATGATCATGTCCTTAGTATATAAATCTGTTATTTCATGATTCTCGTGTTATGAATACGATGATGTTAACCACTTATTTTAATACTTGTGAGGTAGAATATATAATACCATGTCATAGAACTTTTTTTCTATATATTTTCTTTCTAAACTTCCTTTGAGCTTTCGATTCACTAAGGACGTGTTTGGTACATCATATGTAGAATAATGATGAATTGTCTACTGCAGTGTTTGGTGTATATCGTATTAGAAAAATATACAAGCACTAAACAATAAAAAAAAATATTAAAATATTTTTTTAATTTTATAAATAATTTTCCTACTTATGCATAAATCTACTCATAAGTGATTATATTTCTTATATGTGAATTTTTTATTTATTTTAGTATTTTTTTTTTTTTACTTATTAGCGTGTTTTTCCTTATAAGTGATCTTTTAGTTATAAGTTGGTTTTTTTACTTATAAGTGAAATTTTACTTTTCTTGTATGCAAATTTTTAACTATAAATGAATTTTTCACTTATAATTTTTTTTTTTTAATACATAAGGCTTTTTTTCTTTAAAATGAATCTACTATTTAGAGTGAAGTTTTTTGTTTTTACTTACTGTTGAAATTTTTGCTGATGTTTTACTAATAAGTAAAATAATAATATGTGAAATTTTTAGTTTTTATTTACTTGTAAGTTAATTTACGTATTTTAGTGCAACTAATTTCATCATAATTCATAAATAGCAACGAATAATGGCTGGAACTTCCACTGCATTTGGAGGGGCTGGATACGCAGCAAAAAGATCAGCTAAACCTATCTTATATAGCTATTAATTTGATAGAAAATGCTAGTTGTACATCACCGTTTATATAATCTTTTACAAATTGATGAGGTCTCAAAAAGAAAGTGGAGGAAATTTCTTTTATTAGGTTGATGCCTGCAGATTCGGCATTATGAATCAGGTCGCTATTATCAACCCGAAACCAAAATTGTCATAAAAAAAATTAGGATCCATTCTGAAGTAGAATAGCCTCATTTTAGTTAATAGTTGAAAACTATCATTGTCGTCTCGTTCACACAAGTCTCAACTCACCAAGGATTATGTATTGTCAGGCTAATGCTAAGTCTGGAAGCAGCTCCAATTCTCAGGAATTTTTTCTCGTGGATTGACTGAATTCTAAAATGCATAAACACTGGGAGATATCTTAGTAATCAACTCTATCTTCTTCCAACACCATAAATGCCTTTCTGAGTTTTGTCAATTGCAGGTATCTTAGTAATCAACTCTATCTTCTTCCAACACCATAGATGCCTCTTTGAGTTTCGTCAATTGCAGGTTGTTTGTTATTAGAAAAGGTGAGTATAGAACCACTGGATCATTTCGATTCTCTGTGAGATGTGGATGTAATAATGGATACATTGTGCGCTTGAATGATAATACATGCACGTGTAGACAATTTCAACTAGAGAGTTTGCTATGTGCGCATGCAGACTCCGTGGCTATACTTAGAGGATTTTTATCACACATCTTATGCAGTCATTATTACATGACTGATTATTGGATAACAGTGTATGTCGAAATTGTATTTTTTTTCTATCGAATGAAGTCAGTAGAAAGTTCCTGACCACATTTTATCACTTAATAATTTGTTGTCACACGAAATCAGGTTGCTTACTATTGGGTGTAGATGTACGTTAAGAATACCATTCATCGAAGAATTTTCCCAACCATGTAAGTACGGTAGATGCGATGCAATAGAGCATAATCGCCAATTTTGTGCAAGTCAGATCCCACTGCATAATAATTTGAAGAAACGTTACAATACAACGCAATTTTCCCATAATGATCTCATCATGACGTCAGGGTGGTACTCAATTCTGCAATAATTTCAAACGCCAAAACCATATACAAGATACTATGGAACAAAGCATAATATTTTAAATTCAACCAAACAGATTGTATGCAGTATATGTAAGAAATAAATTCATTTAATCGCACATTACCACAGGAGGACTGCGATCGACCCTTGTCATCTAGAGATTGTCGATGATCTTGATGCTTTTAACACATATCCGTGGGGACAGAGATATTTTCAGGATACGGTACATGATAAGTGCGTTTTACGCACTTATTTAGATCATAAAATATGGACAATTGATTGTAATTATGTTGAAATATGGCTTAATTCTATGTAAATTGTGTTTGCAGGACAACATTGATGGATATAACGAAAAGTATGTGAAAACGAGCGAAAAATGACCAAAACGGAAGAAAACGAAAGTTCGGGGATCAAAATGAACAACATGAAAACAATCCGTAGATGTGACGGATGATGGAATGAAGATTCAAAAGTACTAGGAGTCAATTGGTTGAAAGAAGACATCAAAGGGATGAAATATCGTCAAAGTATGATCATACATCAATTTCTAATTGAAAAGTTATGCACCGATTTTTAGTCTCATATTACGACCCCTATTTGACATGGTAAACGACAGAATTGGAAGATGATATATGAATCAAAGTTGTTGATCTTTGAGTTATCTTTCCAACGCACTTTGAATCACTTCAATCGGATATCAGTAGAGAAAGTTATAACCAAAATACTAAAAGCTATCTAGCGGAGAAACAATTGAACCATGCGGTCGCATGGTGTTATTTCCATGCGGTCGCATGGAAGAAACCGAGAGCTCCGGGTGCCAATTTCAATTAATCATGCGGTTGCATTGATTATAACTATGCGTTCGCATGGTACAATCCCGACGCAAAAATTCTGATTTCCTTATTTGATTCAACCTCTTATGGAAATCAATCTTTGACCTCTTTTTAACCCTAAACTCGACCAGAAAAAGGGGGCTACGCACTTTTAGAGATTATTTTGACATTGGAGAGCAAGAACACAAGGATTAATGTGAAGATTCATCAAGCACTTCAAGGAATTAATTGAATATTTATTCGGGTGATGACGTTTCTTCATTTATTCTTTTGTTTTTCTTTCTTTAGCATGTTAGGCTAGTTTTTCTTGTATTAGGAGATCGATGAATCTTGTAACATGATATTTTAATCTTTAGTTTTATATTTTTAACATTAAAACACGTTTTTGGATGTTTGAATGATTTATACGTATTTCTTCCATATAATTATTTGTGCGCGCGTTAATTATATGAATGTGGTTATCTATTTTATGCATTCGAAAGAAGGGAAATAGATTCGACGTAGTATAAATTTTCATAGGGTCCAATAGGGGATAGAAATATACCGCTATACTCTATGTGAATTTTTAAGTGTTCATAAAAGTTACTGCGTTCTTTTATGGTTGTATTCGTCATAGAAATATAGTCGGATCGCATGATAGAATATGTTTAACATTACTCGAAAGAGATTATTAAATTTAATAGGAACATTGATTCTTCAATATTTAATCGTGTTGTCAAATTATAAAACTTGAATTTAAATGGATTGTTGCATAGGGATTCGTGATCCTAGTGCGTTTTTCTCATCTTAAGTAAATCAATTTGCATTCAATTTCATATTCATTCTAGTATAATTTGCATTTAGTTTAGCCAATTCATCCATAATAGTTTTCATAATTTAGTTTGGTTAGCATTTAATACAAAACTCATCTAGTTTCGGTTAAGATCGAGATAATTATCATTGAACTACTCAATCTATGTGGGATCGACAAAATTGGAGTTATTTTCCAACAAGATCAGCTCCTGGTGGCCAGACTAATATGGTGGGATTAGCTGAAGACTTGATGCAGATAAAGGATCGACTCTGTAATGAACAACAATCGACACGCCAAACCATTCCAATTGTTGGGATGGGAGGCATCGGTAAGACTACTTTGGCAATGAATGTTTTATAATGATTCATTTATCGCGTATCACTTTTATATTTGTGCTTGGGTAAGTCTGTCTCAACAATATCGTATTCGGGAAATTCTTCTCAGCCTTCTAGATGACGTTGGTGTTCTTACTGATAAGATACGCAAAGAGAGTGATGAACAACTAAAAGAACATATATACAAAAGTCTCAAGGGCAAGAGATACCTAGTTGTAATGGACGATGTGTGGAGTACAAATGCTTGGAATGACATACAAATGTTATTTCCTGATGACAATAACGGGAGTTGAATCCTGTTGACGACCAGACTAACTCATGTAGCTGATTATGCCAGTTCAAGTAACCGTCATCACCTGATGCGTTTTCTAACTGAGGAAGAAAGTTGGAATTTATTTTGTCAAAAGGTCTTTGGAGAGGCAAATATCCCTGCTAAGTTGGTGAATGTCGGAAGGAATATATCAAAAACCTGTCAAGGACTTCCATTATTAATTGTCGTGATTGCTAGACTTCTTGCAGAGAAAAATCAAACTAGATTACTGGGAGTATGTTGCCATGAATTTAAGCTTAATTATAGCAGAAAAAAAAGGATCAGTGCTCGGAGATATTAACTTTAAGTTACAATAACTGAGCATTCATGACGATGCTTCATGTAGTGGCAGTGAGGAGGACGTCACAACGCAATCAATTACATTCTTATTATTATTTTGGTTGTCGACTGCTGAGGGTATTGGATATGGTTGGAGTAGAGCTTAGCGGGTTCCCGGAGGAAATACTGCTCCTAGTTAACTTGAGGTATATTGCTATCGCCTGTCATGCTGGGTTTCCAGCTTCTATTACTGTATTTGGGAATCTACATACTTTAATTGTTGAAGACTCAACGGGAATTGCAAGTCAACTGCCCATTGAGATTTGGAATATGCTACAACTGAGACATCTCAAATTCTCTCGAGTTATCCTGCCTGCTCCTCCCCCAGATGCTAGAAATGTTTTCCTTCTACGAAATCTAGAGACACTGTCAGTGTTAGACAGTTTGGATTTTGACATCAGCCAAATAACTCCATTTTTAATGAAATTGGGAATTCATTATAATTCCCAGTCATCTCACTCTCTCAACCATTTTGCCGATCTCCGATACCTAGAAACACTGAAGATTCTCTTTGACTCGCCAGCAAATTCTACATTCATTAACATTGCTTTGCCATCAAGTCTCAAGAAGATAACTTTGGAGCGTGGTAGAATTGGTTGGGAAAACATGAAGATTTTTGGTTCCTTGCCCAATCTAGAAGTGCTAAAATTGCGTGAGCATGCCTTCCAGGGCAGAGAGTGGTTACCAAGTAAAGGGGAATTTCTCCAACTAAAATTCCTGCTAATTTAGGAGACAGATTTGGAGCACTGGAGAGCCAAAAGAATCCATTTTCCAAGTCTCGAGCACCTAATCCTCAGGAATTGCTCAAATTTGGCAGAGATCCCATCTGATATTGGAGAAATACCGACACTTGAAACAATTGAGATAGATAACTCTAGTCCTTCCGCTGTGGATTCGGCAAACAATATACTGGAAGATCAACGAAGCCAAGGAAATGATGGCCTTAAAGTTTTTTTCATCCATCCAACAAAAACAAAAGTCTATCCACTAAAATTTGGGGGTAAATCAATTCCTCATCCTATACTTGTATTTTACTTTCTTAATTTTTGGATACATCAGTGCAGATATTGATTCACCTGCCAACAGATCGAGCAAGATGAATCAGGTCGCTTCTATCGAAGGAAAACCAAACTCGATGAGTTCAAGGTAAATCATTCCCCCAACCAAACTAATTTAATACTTATGAGGTAGAATATATAATGCCATGTCATACATCATGTTTAATTGCTGTTTAAGTTCACTCATAAGTACATCATGTTTAATTGCTGTTATCTTTAGTTTTTATTTACTTATAAGTTAATTTAAGTATTTTACTGCAACTAATTTCATCTTAATTCATAAATGGCAACGAATAATGGCTGGAACTTCCACTGCATTTGGAGGGGCTGGATACACAGCAAAAAGAACAACTAAACCTATCTTACATAGCTATTAATTTTATAGAAAATGCTGGTTGTACATCACCGTTTATATAAATTCCTTGACCAATAAACTATGTTACTTCCTTAACTTTTAGATACATGAAGCAAAATTGTCATAAAAAGATTAGGATCCATTCTAAAGTAGAATAGCCTCATTTTAGTTAATAGTTGAAAACTTTCATTGTTGTCTCATTCACAATTCTCAATTAAGCAACTACTCACCAAGGATTATGTTTTGTCAGGCTAATGTCTGTCTGGAAGCAGCTCCATTTTTAGGAAACTTTTCTCGTGGATTAACTGAATTTCGAAAACGCATGAACACTGGGAGGTATCTCAGGAATCAACTCTACCTTCTTCCAACACCATAAATGCCTTTTTGAGTTTCGTCACTTGTACAATTGCAACTTGTTTGTTATTATTGAGATTGTATTTTACTTTTAAAGGGTTTTTAGTTTTAGATTGCACTATGTTATCCCGATTGTTCTGTGAATAGTGCTACTTTACCAGAAGCCTAAGTGGCGGGAAGCGATTTGATGTAAAATATGATCGTGTTTTAAGCAGATCAATGATAGAGTGTCATGTGGCATTATATCAACTATTATGTAAAATATTCTAACATTATAGCATGGTTATTGTTCTGTACGACATTATTGATTTCACTCTTGACAGTATTTTACCTTTGTAAAATGATTGATTCAGCATTTGATGTGTTCTGCTAAAGTTCCAAGTTTTGTGATTTCCTGTTTGTATACTTATCTTTCTATTGAGGTATAAAAATTCTTTAACTGTTTCACTCAACAAAATGTGTGCACTTTCTCATGATCCTGTGGTGATTTTTTTATGATATTGACATGTGAATCAACATATTACTTCTTTGCTTAAAAGTACATTTTCAGGTGCTTATTTGTACAATACATATTATCCTTTTAAGTGGTGCTAAGGGTGAACACGGTTCGGTTGGTTGATTTTAAATCTATTTTCACACTAAATCATTTAAAACAGTTTGGAAACCAAATCAATTTAATTTGCAAATCAAATTAACTTTCAAGGTTCCGTTTGGTTTAAACTACTGTTTATTTAGTGATATAAAGTTTACACGTCTCAAATAAAATAAAACATAAATATTCATTACTTAGTAATAAATATAATAATATGCATAACCAATTCATAAGTATCAGTTCAATAATTCAAATATCGGTTCTTGATGCCATTGATAATGATTTTATCTATACGTACAGGGGGGGCTACAGGTCACTCACCCCCCCCCCCCTACGTGAAGAACTGCTCATTGATAATACCTTGAAGCCATTGATAATAGCTGCATATGTTGTATTGGAGATGAACTTTTGTTAATATTCTCTATTTAGCTTATATAACAATTCTTTAGTGCTATTCATATTCATATTACTATTTACGTTTCTTTCAATCCAATTACTGAAAAGCGGAAGACTTCTTAAATAATATGGATTTGAGCATTAAAAAGAGCGCATTAAGTCTGGAAATTTAAATCTTTTAACCGAAGGCAAATCATTTTTCACTATTTCAAGTTGCACAGTTTGTCTCTAAAAATTATTTTCGATACTTATCACCTTTCTGCGATTCTAAAATTTATCGAAACCCATTAGTGCTTCAAGTCGTTCAAAGAAGTGATTAGTACAAAATGGGAGACCTTTTGTACTCATTGCACTAATCATCCATATTGTTTTGAATTTGACAATTGCACCCTCATTTTAACATTTTCTTGTAGATTTGGTCATTTTCCGTCTCATTCCTTCTGTCAAATATGGATAATTTGTGCAAAAAGTCCCTGTTGTATTCCTTCATTGCTCAAAATGTCCCTATCATTTGCCTTCATTGCGCGATTCTTACCATTTATTTTCTCCAATAAAGTATTGTAATATTACTAATTTACCCTCATCTTCAAATAAACAATAGAGAAAAAAAAAATGAATATAAAAAAATTGCATCTAAATTTTTTTTTTTTTTTAAATTACAAAGAAATCTTACATAAAATAATTTAAAACATTCTAATAAAAGAAAAATATTTCATCTTCCCAATTAACCCCACTTACCCCTACCCCTACCCCTACCCTTACCCCCATCCTCCACCATCCACCCCACCACCAAAATAATTAAAAAGAGAAATAAAATTATATAAAAAGTCAGAATAGAATTTAAAAAAATGGTTTTTCCCTATTCAATTCCGCAACTGGCCATCAGCCACCACAACCATGTATCCTCCTTATTTCCACTATGGCACCATTCAGAGATGTAACTATTTTTCTATAATCAAGTTTCGTGTTCCAATATTTTTTTTTTTTTTTTTCAACTAAGTTATACAAGTTTTTTTTAGGGATTTAGATATTTTAAGCAAATTCTTGTTTTTATCTTCTTGTTGCTAATTACACACACATACATGTACCATTGCACTGACTTCAAAATTTTCTCGATTTTGTTCAAGTTTCTTTTGCCTCACTAAATGATGTTTGAAGATGGGATTTCGTGTTCTAATAGAGGGTTCATTCAATATCTTAATTCAAATTCCAATACTATTAAAATTCAAACCCAGCTAAGAGAGAAAGAATTTTTTTGGAGGGGGGAAGATGAAATTTTTTGTTTGTTAATATGTTTTAAATTATTTTAAGTGGAACTCATTTTCATTATTTGAAAAATTAGGACTTTGACTATTGTTATCTATTTTTTATATTATTTCTTTCTTTTCTATTTATTTATTTAAAGGGGAGGAAACTTATTTTACAATACTTTAATTGAGAAAATAGGCAATAAGGACCTTTTGAACAATGAATGCAAACGATAAGAATGTTTGTTGAATAAAGGCAATCGACAGTGATGTTTTGCATCAATTACCCATATTTATTGAAAAGAATTAACGGAATGAGATGAAAAAGACCAACTTCGCAAGAAAAGATTGAAATGAGGGTATAAATATCAAATTTGAAACGATAAGGATGATTTGTGAAACAAGGGCAAATGATTAGGACCTTTTTTGCTAATTACCCATTTTCTAACCCATTAAAATTAAAGGACATTAAATTGCGTTGGCTATTGATTGTTATACCAAAATATTGAAAAATAAAATAAAATATTTTATAGAAATTCATCAACTCATACATAAAATTACTTATGAGCGAACTTTTTAGTTGTAATTTTTTTTTGGATTTTGCTACATGTACCCTTTGCCTTACCTTTTAGTTTACTCGATCTCACTTTCTCCCTCACATAGAGGTCGGTTCCACGCATTTATTGGAAGTGGGACTCGACCTTCATGTGAAGGGAGAGGTGGGGTCGGGTAAGCCAAATGGTAAGTCAAAGGGTACAAATAGCTTAATCATTTTTATTTTTTTTTACGTATTTAGTAATTTTTAATTTAGTAGTGTATTTTTCTTTATAAGTTACTTTTTTTTTTTACTTAGAAGTTATTATTTTGCTCAAGAGAATTTTTTTATTTATACTAAGATTTTGTACTTTATTTATTATTATTATTATTATTTTCACTTACAAGTGATTTTTCTACTTTGCAGAAATTTTATTTCTTTGTAGCCGCCCAGCCCCATGAGATACACGACTTCCCGTGGTTCAATAAAACTAACTACAAAACAAAAACTGAAGTTAAAAAGTAGTAAAAATAGACTCATCATTGGATTACGTTTTTCTTTTCTTTTCTTTTTCGTTTTTTCTTTTCTATTATAATTTTTGCTTCTTTCTCATTACATCATTTTGACATGTTAGAAACAAGCATTTAATTTTTTTTTTAAGATCCAGCAAGGGAAATAACCTAGCTATGACAACGAGTCGAGAAAAAAAAAGCTCGGACTCGACTCGAACTTTTTTTGGCCTGGCTTTTTTGGCCTCGAGCCGAGCCGAGCAAAGTCCGACCAAAAAAATGAGGCTCGGCCCGGGACTTAGCGGACCGAGCCGGGCCGAGCCCGCTCGAATTTCCCTTTTTTTTTTTTTTTTTTTGGGATAAAATTTATATTTTTTCACGTACCGGCCCGGGCTCGGGCCGACGCCCCAAAATAGGGCTCGACTAGAGCCGGACTTTTTCCGAGCCGAGCCCGGACCGTTCGAAATTTCGGATTTAATTGCCACCCCTAGAATAACCTACATCCTCCCCTCAACGTGAATAAATTCAAAAATTTGTAGACTCCAAATACCTAGAAATTCGGTAATCAAAATTTTTGTTGATTGGAACGTTGTAATCTACATGATTCACAAATCAGATTATCCAAAAAATCGAAAAATGTTGCAAAATTTATATTAAATGAATTTAATACAAGTTCAAGACAAATAAGGGTTCTAATTATTTTTCGACTTGTGATCAATTTGTAGATATCAATGAAAAATAAATAGGTACTCAAAACAAGTATACATTTGAGCATCCTTAATCAAATCCTTAACAATCTCGATCCATTTCAATATGAGCAATAAATCGAAAGATTCTGACAAAAGGCTTGTAAATGATAACTGCCTTACTTCAATTAGTGATAGTATATGGGATATCATGACAAATTAAGAAGTTAATAATATCCCAAGTCAAATCGTATAACTCTTTGTGATGACATCCCATAGATTATCAAATGATCAAAATATGACAATTAGGATCTATTTGATAGGAATATGAAATTTTGGTGGAAAGAAAAATGAATTATAATAAATTGAATTGCCTAGAATTTGTACTGAGATTTGTAATTAAAAGTGTTTAATTGGTATAATTTTTCACCTGAAAAATATAATATTTTTTATGTCCGTTTGACTTTATTTTTCATGAAAATTGTCAATTAAATGAATAAATTTTCTACCATTGGGGACAAAATTTGTTTAAATTGCCAAAAAAAAATTTAAAAAATAATTTGAATTTTTTTTTGTATTCGTTTGGTTTTGTTTTACATGAAATTTATCAATTAAAGGGATAATTTTTTTTTACATTTCATCTTAGAATTTGTTTCTATTGCTAAAAAAATAAAAAAAATTATATAAATTTTTTTAGAAAAAGATGAAATTTCAATTCCCACCAAAATGGTGGAAAAAAGAATTCCTTAAAATCAAGGAAAATTTCAAAAGTTGAAAAACATTTTTCACGAAAAATTTGGTCAATCAAATAAGCCAAAAGTGAAAGTTGAAATTCCAACTTTCAGGATACGTTATCAAACGGACCCTTATATGTTGATAGAGGAACAAACATTGTTTTTTGTCATGCTATATGCAAAAAGTTTAATCCACTATCTCATTTTTTCGGTTGTTGGATGATGACTCGTCTAATATCAATAAGCTCATTCTTTCATTCCACTTTATTGACCGTTACATTTTTTCCAACTCGTAAAGACCATAATTAAAGAATGCTATTATAGTATAATTGAGTGAGACTCAAATGCTTGAACGTGATCAAGAATCGATACAAAAAAGAAAATAAAAGAGGAGCACGACACAAAAGAAGATTGGGTAAGATTGTTTTAGTTTGTGGGCAGTATATGAAGGAAAAGAGAGACAAATAAGGAAATAATTAACTACACTTAATGTTTGAAGGAATCAAGAATGAATTAATTAAATCAATTCGTAACAATTCATTTTAAAATATATAGATGATTCTTTTACTTTTCAATTGACCATGATCCATCGGTAGTAACCGACATTCTTATCATTTGTTCAGCAAGAAAAAGGTCATTCCTAGACCATATTTGGTTCCACAGAAAAGGTTGATTAAAATCAAAATTAAAGTTAACAATTAATTTTAATCACATATTTTACGAAACTCACAATTTTTCGACCACATATTCCATCGATTTTTATCAAAATTTACTAAAAATCTAATTGTATCTAAACCAAATAGGGGCCTAAACTCCTATTGTCCAACAAAAATCTGCCAAGTGTATTCTGACAAAAATTTTATGTACAAGCAAACTTGTAAAATGATTTTTTTGAGAAAAAAGAATTTTGAAATATTATTTTTTGGAGAATGTGTAGTTAAAAAATAGGAAAATATTTTGGATTTATATGTAAAATATTTTATTTTGAGAATGTGTGGTTGAAAAATGAGTTTGAGAAAAAAAAAATTGTTTTAATGATTGTCAAATAGGTGTACATAAACATGTCATTGCATACGTCCATTAAACACATGAAAAATCACTTACCACGTGTATCCTTCACTCTAGATGCAACAGAAACTAGAAATTAAGAAAAGATGAACCGACCAGTTTAACATCCACGAATTTTCTCAACTTAAAGAAAAAAAATTAAGGAAAGACAATTAAGGAAAATGCGCCAAATGAAAGAAATGTATAAACCAAGGAAAAAAAGATTAATCCTAAATTAATCATAGCTTAAAGCTTAATACATAAGATTAATATATTAGTCGAACCACACCTCGACATGTCAAATAGTTTCACATAAGCACGATTGTCTAAAATGCCCCACGTAAAATAGAAACACAGAAGTTCATCGTTTTCTTAATGGTTGTCAACAAAACATTAAACGAAGGTAAAGAAATAAGATTTCTCATTAGAAGTACGTTTGATCCAGAATTTTTTAATTGTAAGAAAGAAACATACAATCGAGTAGCATAACAGAAATAAATAGCACCTTTCAACTCAGTGTATGCATACGAATGATATTTGCGGCGATCCTTCTCCCTTGATGAGTAAGACGAGCTGTGGTATTCTCGATCTGGTAAAACAAGACAATTTGATTATTTAGTCCTTGTTTGAATCCTTTTTTTTTTTTTTATCAAAATATATTCTTCAACGGTGATTTGGCCCCACTTCAATTACACATTTTTCAATAAAATAATATTACATTTTTCTTTATTTTTTAACCACACATTTCTCATAATATACCATTTGAAAATTAATTTTTTTGACATGGAGCTCAAACAAGGGCTCAATAACTCAATTTCGATAAAAAAAATATCAAATAAATAATGAAATATTTAATAACTTACCTCGAGAAGAGTATTTTTTGATTTCTCGAAACATCCTGCATAAGGTGATCAAAAAAGCAATTCAATACGGAATAAACAAAGAAGTGCAATCGAAACGTACAATGCAAGAAGAGTTATATCATGAAGAGTCTACGAACTGACCAGAGTCTTTTCCTTTGTCCATCGAGCGGTGGCCTCTCTGCTTGACTTTATCTCTACCCCTTTCACTATCCTCGCGTTCTCGTTCGGTTGACTTAAAAAAATGTATCTATAAGTTGTCAACAGATTTCAGGGTCTCTCACGTCCGATTCAACCTTTCTTCCTGCACACTAAGACAAACCGTCAGTTGCACGTGACCTTCTCCAAAGAAGGAGGGGAGCCGGCCGCGCGCACTCCAACGATCAAGTCAGTTGGAGTGGTAATATATATAAGTGTGGAAAGGCTGCAACGTGAGCCTCCAAGATATACAAGGGGGTCGGTCTTGGGGAGACAAATAGAACAATGAAATATAGAGAGAATTGCTAAGTAGTATTGAGAATCTAATTTAGCATTACCTTCAAATGACACAATGTGTGAGCTTATATAGTAAGAGAGGGTGAGTAAGAACTGTTGGATGAATAGACACATGGCCTTATCCCAATGGCTAAACTTCTTGTCACATACTTCAATGCATTTAATGCTCTGATCTCCTGTATTTGAACTCTGACATGCGGGATTGGCGCAGCCGTTATTGCAGTGTGTTGTCACATCAATCATCTGTCAGAAGATCTTCTCCATGAGATTTTCCATAAGACAGCCATACTGTCTACTTTTCATGTGACATGAGTTCGGTACCGCACATGAGCTCGGATGCAAGGGGTTCATCAATAGCGGTTCAATGATGTGGGTTTGTCCGTACCAGTCCGATGTAGTGGGTTCGGATATAAAGCAGATCGTGGATTCGGCCACGTGTTGCATGCTGAGCCTTTTCGGATTGCCCGTAACAACTAGTTCCCGAAGTCCATGTATGATTATTTATATACTGCGTGGACTTGAAGTAGAGAAAGAAAAGAAAAGTGGCCATAACAACTAGTCCCCGAAGTCCATGTATGATTATTTATATAGTGCGTGGACTTGAAGGCTTGACCGTGATGTCTGTAGAAGAGGTGTTTAAGTAGGCGTGCCTATTGTAGAAGAGGCGAGGCCATGTAGGCGAGCCTGTTGCAGAAGAGGCAAGGCCATAGAGACGAGCCTGTTGTAGAATAGGCTAGCCCATAGAGGCGAGCTTGTTGTAGAATAGGCGAGGCCATGTAGGCGTGCCTGTTGTAGAATAGGCGAGGCCATGTAGGCGAGCTATTGTAGAATAGGCGAGGCCATGTAGGCGAACCTGTTGTAGAACAGGCGAGCCTGTGTAGAATAGGCGAAGCCATAGAGGTGAGCCTGTTGTAGAATAAGCGAGGCCATGTGGGCAAGCCTGTTGTAGAAGAGACGAGACCATAGAGACGAGCCTGTTGTAGAAGAGACGAGGCCATGTAGGCGAGCCTGTTGTAGAATAGGCGAGGTCATGTAGGCGAGCCTGTTGTAGAATAGGCGAGGCCATAGAGGCAAGCCTGTGTAGAAAAGACGAGGTCATAGAGGCGAGCCTGTTGTAGAAGAGGCGAGGCCATAGAGGCGAGCCTGTATGATTTGACGTTAATGGTGGTTCCCAAGATGCTAAATAGTTACGGCGTGTACAGTTTACTTTTTTGTATTACATAAAGAATTTAATGCATGATAATGATTACTAGCGATAGCTGGCATAGTGACTCAAGTCTCTTGTACTTGTGACTCACGCGTTGATCATGGCCGTTGATTCGAAATGGTGATAAGCGCCTTTTCGTTTCAACGTCTCTGATGCACGGATAATTGTAAGGCCTGGATTAAAAACAGGGTTAATCCAAGGGCTGAGATAAGATTCCATTTCGTATAAAAGGGGGTTTCTTCCCCAAATTCTGGTTTTTCACTTTGCGAGAAAATTTTCTAAGTATTTGAGGGTCTTCCTTTCTGCCTTCTTGATCCTTCATCCAGTTTGTTGTTCTCCTTTGCAAGCATTGGCTCTTCCATTAACTTCTTCGACGTAAGTGCTAAACCTAGTTGTTGATTGTTTTGTTTTCTTCCTCCTTTCAAGAGAAATGTCCTCTTCTTCGAAAAATAAAGATTTTGGAGGTTCGTTGGGAGACGAGGAGACTGCCTTATTATATGCTGAGGTTGGCTTGTCGCTACGCATTCCTACTGCTAGAATAATGGAGGCAATGGGGGAACTCCATAGTGTTGCGATGATGCCAGAGGGGCCTGTAAATTATAGGATGAAGTGGGGGCATTCGAATGTAGAGGCGAGTGAGCTTGAAACATTTAGGGAGAAATATAGGATCCCTGAGACTATAGAAATGTTTGTGCCGACCCCTGATGAGCGGGCTTGTTACCCTAGGGAGGGTGTGTGGCCGTAAGCGATGCCATTTTGGCAGGGGGAATGAGGTTGCCTTTGCACCCATTTTTTAGATTTTTGCTTAGGTAGTATAACTTGGCTCCGTCCCAACTTGTACCGAACGCATGGAACCAAATGGCAGGGTCCTTCCTTTTGTGGAAGGAGGTCACTCTTGGCGAGGATATGTCTCCCTACGTTTTTCAAACTCTTTTTCAGCCTCGAGCTTCAAGTGGGTATGATTTGTGCAGGGGGTGGTATTGTATTAACCCTTGGGGTTCGCACTCCCCCCTTAATCTGGGGCACTTATTCTTCAATAAAGAATTGGAAGTCTTCTTGGTTCTGGATAAAGGGTCGCTGGCAGACAGTGGAGGGGGATACAGTCCCAGAGATAACCTTGCCGACCCATTATCATGAGTATAGTGAGTGTAGTCCCTGGTTCTTGATTTGTTTTGTTGCCTTGTATTTTGTTGTGTTTCTGATTCAAGAAATTTTTAGTTCCTGTAGATCGGTTCGAGCTTGAACCCTGTGAGTGGGCCGTTGTGAGGGCCATATACGAACTGCCTTCGGAGATGAGGGACTTCAAGAACGTCGTAGCCAAACGAGCCTTATTCGTGACACATTTACTGATGTCGACCCCGTGGTAAGTTGCGACCTTACCCTTATTTCCTAGGCGTACTATGTACTATTTTGCTAACTTGCACACGGTTCGGTTGCAGAACAACATTTGAACAAAGAGTATGTGAAATCGGACATGTTTCACATACGTCGCTTGGTCGAGGCGAAGAATAAGAAGCCTTTTGAGTTTGAGTTTGTCAACTTACAAAAATCAGAGGGACGAACTGAGGTGCCTGTCGAAGTCTCATCCGCTTCCCCCCACCCTCCGAAAAGAAAATGAAGGCTAAGGGAAAAGATAAGGCCGAGCCTTCTGATGAGGGGGTGCCTAAGAAAAGGCGACTGGTGTTGACAAAGAACAAGGGTCCTCCTCCTCCAACACGACAAACTTTAATAGAGGAGTCTTTGAGGGAGCCAATCAACGTGAAGCTGTTAAACTCTCTGCCAGTGATTAATGTTGATGAAGGCAACGAGGAGGAGGGTGGGTTGGTTAGAAAGAAGCGGGGGCGTCAGACTAGGATGAAGGGTCCTACTGAGTTAAAGGCTCGAGATTTTCTCGACGGCCGAATCGACGAAATTGCTCCAGAAGTATTGGAGATGCTACCGGCCGAGGCCCAAGCAGCAGTTAGGATCAATTATAAGTATTGGACTGACAAGTATGCATCCTATGCTGAAACTTGTGAATTCACAGACATGTTGGAGGCTGGATTGGCAATGCAGGCTCGGTCCCAAGGCTTCATCTTTAATGCTCAAATGGACATGAAGAGGCTGCAGGACCGGAACCGTGAGCTTGAGGAGAGGACTGCCACTGCTGAGTTGGAAGCTGTAAAATTGAAGGCAGAGGCCTCGACGACGGATGAGGTCATTGAAGCCTTCAAGGCCAAGCAGGAGGAGTTGGAGGCCAAGGTTGGACAGCTCTCCACTGAGAATGTTGAGCTTAAAGAGGAGGTTCATCTGTGCAAATCTGAAGTGAATGCACTGACGAAGCGAGTGGAGAACTCGGATAACCTGCAAAAGATTGCTTCGACAGCACTTGAGGTGGCCAACCAAGATAGGACGGCCTGAGGGCCCAAGTAACTGACCTAACTGCTGAAGTTACAAGTTTGAAACAGCAGTTGGTTGAGGCGGGGGATGCTGCAGTGGAGAATTATGTCGCCCATTTTCATGAAACTACAGAGTATGACGACCTCGATTTGTATTGGAGAAATGTTGCTTACGGTGAAATTCTTGCAAGGGTTGCCGAACTTCACCCAGAGGTGGACTTGGCTGCTGTGAGAGAGGAGTTCATTCCAGCTGAACCCTCCACTCCTGCTGAAGATGTGGCGGAAGAGGTGGAGGAGGTGGTGGAAGTTGTAGAGGGTGGCAACTAGTTTTTTTTTTTTTTTTTTTTTTGCAGTAAAGTAGTTGTACTTAGCCGGATTCTACATTTTCAATTGGAGTCATTCTTTGTTTCTTCTTTTCTTTTTGGTTAAACTCATTTGACTCCTGCCTTGTAATGGGGGCCCTGCAATGGGGCCCAGTCGAACTTAACTAGAAGTTGTATGGGCTCGTTGAGCAGCATTCGACCTGATGATAGGTAATAGCTTGAATAAATTATTAACAAGTCGCATGGGTTCGCCATGGTTGGGGGCAGCATTCAAGCTGATGATAGGTAATAACTTGAATAAATTATTAACAAGTCGCATAGGTTTGCCATGGTTGGGGGCAGAATTCGAGCTGATGATAGAATACGCCGAACCATTTTTATTTCTTTAAAGCTCATCCAGTTAATTATTTATTAACTAATTTAATTAAGGCTTGATGAATACCGTGTGGTTGATCACACACAAGCCATGTCGAACCGTTTTTACTTAGGATTTGTAGGATACCAGACTTCATTTGATTGAAGGTGCTACAAAGTGAAACGATTCGTCTTAAAGCTCGTCCAATAAATTTTTTATTAACCAATTTAATTAAGGCTTGATGAATACCATGTGGTTTATCACACACAAGCCATGCCAAACCGTTTTTACTTAGGATTTGTAGGATGCCAGACTTCATTTGATAGAAGGTGCTACAAAGTGAAACGGTTCGTCTTAAAGCTCATCTAGTAAATTGTTTATTAACCAATTTAATTAAGGCTTGATGAATACCGTGTGGTTTATCACACACAAGCCATGCCAAACCGTTTTTACTTAGGATTTGTAGGATGCTAGACTTCATTTGATAGAAGGTGCTACAAAGAGAAACGGTTCGTCTTAAAGCTCATCCAGTAAATTGTTTATTAACTAATTCAAATAAGGCTTGATGAATACCGTGTGGTTTATCACACACAAGCCATGTCGAACCATTTTTACTTAGGATTTGTAGGATGCCGGACTTCATTTGATAGAAGGTGCTACAAAATGAAACGGTTCGTCTTAAAGCTCATCCAGTAAATTGTTTATTAACCAATTTAATTAAGACTTGATGAATACCGTGTGGTTTATCACACACAAGCCATGCCGAACAGTTTTTACTTGTAGGATGCCAGACTTCATTTGATAGAAGGTGCTACAAAGTGAAACGGTTCGTCTTAAAGAGTTGGAAGCAGTTGAAATAATATAACGGCGAAGCTCCATTCCATATATGGGAAAGTAAATACAAAACAGAGGAGGCTGTGAACATACGCCTTAATAATTGGACTAGCGAAGAACAGAAAATTATTGATAGTAGATTCTTAGGTGCTCAACATTTCAGGGTAGGGTTGCATCTTCCCATCCAGAGTTTCGATTCTGAAAGTCCCTGTCCTGCCTCCTCAGTGATGCGGTAGGGGCCTTCCCAGTTCGAGCCTAAGGTTCCAACACCGGGTTCTTTAGAGGAGAGGAAAACCTTTCTCAACACGAGATTGCCTCTCCTGAACGATCTTTTTTTTACCTTCTTGTTATAATACTTCGTCATTTTCCTTGGATAAGTGGCGAGCCTAATCTGTGAGGCGTCCCTTCTTTCTTCAAGAAAGTCCAGCTCGCATCGCCTAATTTCCTCGTTGGAGATCTCATTAAACTGTAGGCGCCGAGGTGAGGGCAATCCCACCTCGACGAGGCTCATCGCTTCTACACCATATGCCATGAGAAGGGGGTCTCACCCGTCGCGATCTTGCTTGCGGTGCGAATCGCCCATAACACATGGGACAATTCATCCACCCGCGTCCCCTTCGATGAGTCAAGTTTCTTTTTCAGAATCTACTTGATCGTCTTGTTCACCTCCTCTGCTTGGCCATTGGCTTGGGGATGGTGTGGGGACGAAAAATGTTTCTTAATGCCGCGCTCCTCGCACATCTCCCTGACCTTTTTATTGTCGAACTGCCTTCCATTATCCGACATAAGTGAATGGGGGATCCCGAACCGACATATGATGTTTTTCCATACAAACTTCAAAGTGTTCACCTCTATTATCTTTGTCAAGGGTTCGGCCTCTACCCATTTGGTGAAATAATCTATAGCCACAATTGCATGTGAAGCACCTCCTTTTCCTTTAGGGAGCGGACCTATCAGGTCGATGCCCTATTTGGTGAAGGGCCACGGGCTAGACACGACAGTCAACTCTTGAGATGGTTGTCGTTGAATGGAGGAGAAACTCTGGCATTTGTCACATGCGTGGACGAACTGGATCGCATCCTTTTTCAGTGTTGGCCAGTAGTATCCTTGTCTGAGTATCTTACAGGCTAGGGCTGGACTGGCGGTATGGTTCCCGCAGATTCCTTCATGGACCTCCCTTAGGACATAGTTGGCCTCATCACCCCCGGTGCATCTCAAAAGAGGCATCGAAAATCCTCTTTTATACAACACTTCTTCTTGGAGCACGTAATATGCGGCTCGACACCTTAGTTTCTAAGCTTCCTCATTGTCCTCAGGGAGGGTTTGATCCTTTAAGAAGGCGACGATCAGCTGCATCCAAAGAGGGGTACCCTCTATCCACATGATCTCTTCACCTTTGGCAATGGATGGTTGAGTGAGGTGTTCAATTGGCACCATCTTGAGGAGTTTGGAATCTTTACTGCTAGCCAGCTTGGATAGGGCGTCCGCATGCGTGTTTTCTGATCTTGGAATCTGTACAAGATCGAACTTTTCAAAGTGCGAGATGAGCTCCTTAACCTTCTTCAGGTAAGAAGCCATATTCTTGTCCTTTGCTGAATAATCTAGATTGACCTGGCTAACCACTAGCCGTGAATCACTACTGGCAGTTAACCTCTCTATCTGCATCTTCCTTGATAACTTTAGGCCCGCTGTTCGCTAAAAATTATACCGCAAGCGCACGGGTCGAGAACAAGTAATATAATGGACTTTTAGAGTCCAGATATCGATCCTTCGAAGAGTGTTGATCTCAATTACAAGTGTACTTGTTTTTAAGTTAACGAAATGGACACACAGATTTAAAAACTTGATTTTTAGATTGAAAATAAACAAACGACACGATTTTAATTAAAACGGTAAGTCGACAATAAAAAAGGGTGAAAAGATTTATGATTTGAAAGATGTTGGAATTTATGATTTTCGCTTAACCGCCGTTTCATTTATATCAAAACAACAACGCATAGATGCAATCTTATCAAAAATACAAAGCTAGACCCGATTCTCCAAATTTAGCCAATAACCTCTCTCGAGCGAAATTAACCCTAATCGATTAAGCCTATCCACAATATTTCTATGTCAATTAACACTTAACCAATAGCATTAAATTATTGTGAGAATACTCCAAGGATCACCTAAGGTAGATGTATATTTTTATACACCTAAACAAGCATAGTATACTACACAACTTAGGGGATTAATTATTGTGGTCTAGTTAGTGCAACAATTTCTCAATAATTGCCCAAACAACCTAACCACAACATCTAATGATCAAGTAAATGAAGTGTAATACAAAACAATAATCAAAACACCATGCTTTTGATAAAATATACATCATTCAATCCAAAACAAGATATAAATAAAACTTTGGTTAAGCTATTACATAAATTCCAACACAATGTACTTAACTCATCATAGATATATGATAACAAAGAGATTTAATTATACAAAACATTGAAAACATGGGAAAATTAATTAAAGGAATACAAATGTGTAGATAAACCCTTCTTTAGCATAGGTTTGCACTCCTCCAATGATTTCCACCAAGTTTCTTGAAGGTATCTCTTTGCTATCTCCAATGTCCTTCCCAAAATGAGCCAAGAATGCAAAATAAATATAAAACTAAGAGAGAAACTAGAGAGAAAATAGAGAGAAAAATGGAGTTTCTAGCAAGGGAGAGTGTTGAAATGAGAGAGCTATCTCTTATATATAGGATAATAAAATAATATAGATACAATAGATATTTTAGGACACAACAAAAATATCTATCAATAAACAATTGGGAAATAATGGAAGTTGGATCAAAATAAATTTTGGCCGAAAATTAAACCGCCTTCCAACTTTTACTCTATGCGGCCGCATGGTTAAAATACATGCGGCCGCATGGAAGAAACACGGCAGAGACTTGAAGTCTCTGCCCAAGCCATGCGGTCGCATGGTTATGAGACATGCGGCCGCATGGCTCAAACCAATAAAACATATGCAATTCAATCCTTCCAAAATTGCACGCCAGGTCCCTCATCTTTTGGTCAAGTACAATTTGGTCCTCAGCTTTTAAAATTTCTTTCATTTAAAGCCCCTACCAAATTGCAGTCAAAGCCCTCCATCTTTTGGTCAAATGCATTTCAGTCCTCAACTTCACATTTTTGTGCAATTGAAGTCCTTTTTCACTCCATTTTGCTTCGTTCTCCGTCTTTTCGGGGTTTTAGCCTACAAAAGTACAGATTACACAATTATGCATAAAATTTTACTCAATTTTATCAATAATAAGTACCAAAAGTGCCTACTAAGTGTGTAAAAACACACCATATGCCATGGAGAAAGGGATCTCACCCGTCGCGGTCTTGCTTGTGGTGCGAATCACCCATAACACATAGGACAATTCATCCACCCACATCCCCTTCGATGAGTCAAGTTTCTTTTTCAGAATCTGCTTGATCGTCTTGTTCACCGCCTCTGCTTGGCCATTGGCTTGGGGGTGGTGTGGGGAAGAAAAATGTTTCTTAATGCCGCGCTCCTCGCACATCTCCCTGACCTTTTTATTGTCGAACTGCCTTCCATTATCCGACATAAGTGAATGGGGGATCCCGAACCGACATATGATGTTTTTCCATACAAACTTCAAAGTGTTCGCCTCTATTATCTTTCTCAAGGGTTCGGCCTCTACCCATTTGGTGAAATAATCTATAGCCACAATTGCATGTGAAGCACCTCCTTTTCCTTTAGGGAGCGGACCTATCAGGTCGATGCCCTATTTGGTGAAGGGCCACGGGCTAGACACGACAGTCAACTCTTGAGATGGTTGCCGTTGAATGGAGGAGAAACTCTGGCATTTGTCACATGCGTGGACGAACTGGATCGCATCCTTTTTCAGTGTTGGCCAGTAGTATCCTTGTCTGAGTATCTTATAGGCTAGGGCTGGACTGGCGGTATGGTTCCCGCAGATTCCTTCATGGACCTCCCTTAGGACATAGTTGGCCTCATCACCCCCGGTGCATCTCAAAAGAGGCATCGAAAATCCTCTTTTATACAACACTTCTTCTTGGAGCACGTAATATGCGGCTCGACACCTTAGTTTCTAAGCTTCCTCATTGTCCTCAGGGAGGGTTTGATCCTTTAAGAAGGCGACGATAGGCTGCATCCAAAGAGGGGTACCCTCTATGCACATGATCTCTTCGCCTTTGGCAATGGATGGTTGAGTGAGGTGTTCAATTGGCACCATCTTGAGGAGTTCGGAATCTTTACTGCTAGCCAGCTTGGATAGGGCGTCCGCATGCGTGTTTTCTGATCTTGGAATCTGTACAAGATCGAACTTTTCAAAGTGGGAGATGAGCTTCTTAACCTTCTTCAGGTAAGAAGCCATATTCTTGTCCTTTGCTGAATAATCTAGATTGACCTGGCTAACCACTAGCTGTGAATCACTACTGGCAGTTAACCTCTCTATCTGCATCTCCCTTGATAACTTTAGGCCCGCCAGAAGGGCTTTATACTCCGCAACGTTGTTAGAAACCTTGAATCCGAACCTGATAGCACAACAAAGTCTGTGCCCCTCCGGACTCATCAAAATAACCCATGTGCCTGAACCGGTCTCGCCGGATGAGCCGTCAATGAACAGGCTCCAAGTTGGGGGTTCTGCTTCCTCAGTTTCCATATCGACTTGCAATTCGGAGAATTCGACTATGAAATCTGCCAGTGCCTGTCCCTTCACCGATGCCCTTGGTTTGTATGAAATGTCGAACTCGCTCAGCTCGATGGACCATTTCATTAGCCTTCCAGAAGCGTCCGACCTTTGCAAGATTTGCTTGAGGGGGAGAGTTGTTAATACATGGATGTTATGGGCCTGAAAGTAAGGCCTCAATTTTCTGCAGGCGGTCATGAGTGAAAAAGAAAGCTTTTCCATGTCTGAATATCGAGATTCTGCGGAGGTGAAGGCCTTGCTTATATAGTAGACATGCAACTGGGTACCATCTTCTTCCCTCACAAGGATCGAACTCATGGCATCTGCTGATACGGCTAAGTATAATGATAGGGCTTCTCCATCTTTGGGCTTGGAGAGGAGGGAGGCTTGCCCAAGGTGCTTCTTCAGCCCTTGGAAAGCCCTTCGCATTCTTCATTCCACTGGAACTTCTTCCCTCCTTTTAGGACTTTAAAAAAGGGAAGGCATTTATCCGTTGCCTTCGAGATAAACCGGTTGTTCTAACGGCTTGGGCGCAAGGTCCAAATCGTTACACTAGTAGTCCTTCCAACAGTTATGTCCAGTAGCATCACACCTTTAGCTGAAGTCGCTCCTCCATTGAAACTTGTAAGGATAACTTCTGTTGGGATCATATCGCTTTCTATTTTTGCAAACTTTCTCATCATCCTCGATGGGATGGTATTTATAGCTGCTCCATTGTCAATGAACACCTTCACCACAAGAATGTCATTTACCAAGGCCTTCACATACAACGGCCTCAGGTGTTTGGTCAACTTCATATTGGGCCTCTTAAAGATGACTTTCTCAGCTGCACCTATCTCCACCTCTTGTTGATCATTGGTTGAACTATTTCCTTGCGACAAGTCCATGTGTAACACTTTACACTGAGCTACTGCTTCTTGGGCTTTATCTGGTTTGTCATTTTCATCTGATACTTCTTCTTCAGCTACCCAACCGGTAGGAGGAGGCAATATTCTCGAAGGTGACCCGTATTTCTCAGAGCGAGGCACTCTTACCCTTCTCTTAGGCGTTTCGTATATCACGTAGAAGTCAAAAGAACGCCCAGATGGTTCGCCCAGTAAATCCTCCTCGCGAACATCTTCTTGATGGAGTTGTTTCAATAATTTGTTGCGCGACACTCCTTTTCTCTTCCTTTCTGCTTCCAAATCGATTTCTTCCTCAATGTCGGTCGCGCCATCGCTTTCTTCCTCATCACCTACTTCCTGGGGTGTCTGGCCTTCTTCACATTCCAACACGCATGCTTCCTCCTCATTACTTTCATTTTTCTCCCCTTCATTTTCCTTACCTTTGAACTCGTTGGCTAGTATGTAATTGGTAGCCATAACAGGAGGTAGTGTACCAAACTGAATAGTGAGAGGTTGCTCTGGATCTTCCCCATCCTCATCTTTCTTTTCACGCTTGAATTTTGACCTTCTAGAAGAACTTTTTGACAGTTCTCCCATTGACTCATCAGTGCCAATTTCTTCATCACCCTTGAAGATACTGAGAATATTTTTGTTAGCCACTTCGAGCAATTTACGTGCTTTGGGATGCGACAACCCTTGCTGTTGCCTCATCATTCGTCCATAGTTTTGTTGAAAACGCCTCTGTTGGGCTCTGGTCATCTCATCAAAGGGTATAACTCTTCCTGCATTGTACTGGAAGGAGTGCCATACATTTGGTTGATGAGGTTGTGGCCTGAATGTCCTTCCATTGCTTATCGGCCTGAACTACCTCTCAAAAGGCGGTCTCCCATAGCTCGACGTGTCTCGTCCTCTATTGGGCCGAAAATCAGGATTAATATTAGGACGATGCTGGCGATGTTGGTGTTGCCATATTCTTGACCCTTCCATATTTTCAACTATTTCTCCTTTACATCTGGAACACAAGATATCTTCGTCTTTTCCAGTTTCTTCCTGTTTGATCCTTTCAAAGACACTGGTATGTAACTTAGAGTCCTCTTATCTATCATCTAGGACCAACTTGAATTTTAGCATCTTATTTTTGAAGCCAGCTGTCATCATATTCATCCCAAGTGGCTGTGGGAAAGGATTTTCATCCACTGCCATTTTCTTCTTGTCATCAAACGTGATTCGCTCTGACTCAATAGCATCATGTAACACATGACGGAAAACCAAGCAGTTGTTAGTTATATGTGTCCATGCATTATGCTATTTATAATATTTTTTACCTTTGATTTGTTCAGGGTCTGACAATTTATGCTTGTCGCTCAACCTTTCTGCTTATCTTTATACAGTTTATCAAATATAAGGTCAGTTTTGGTCACATCAAAGGAGAATGTCCTAGCCTTTTTGTTTTCGATTTTTACAGGCTCATCCTTGCTTGACGCTCTAAACTTGGCCATTACAGGACAAGCAAAAACATTTTCCTTAACTAGTTCGGCCAAGAATATTTCTGTCTGATCGTAATATTCACCATCTATAGTATGAATGTCAAAGTTTGGGTCTCTGTAATAAGTCCCTTTACTAAAGTTTTTCATTTGTTCATCTTCCCTTATTAAACGCTTGCTTCTGGTTGTTTTAAACCTCTGAAGGAAACTTTGACGCAAATTCGCCAAATCGGCCAAAGTGACTTCAGATTCAGTTTTGTAAAACTGAGTGTGGAACAATTGTTCTAGTTGTTGCCATGTTTGGACAGAATTTGTTGGCAAATTAATGAACCATGAGAAGGCTACTCCTGTTAACGAACTAGGGAACAGTCTTACTTTGTGGTAATCAGTTACTTCTCCACATTGTAATGTGAATCGCCCTACATGCTTTAGAGTGGAAACCTCTCTCAGGCCAGTAAATAAAGAGAATTTAGGTATTTTGTACCCTCTAGGCCACGGATATGCTTGGTCCATCCAATCAAGGTATGATTTTGTGTAAGTCGGCCTAATGAAAGGGCGTGCCCCAAAAGCCATTTGGTCCTGCACTATTTCCATAATTTGATTCATCAACACAACGTTGGGATCATATGGGACTCCTATAGGTTGGTTTACCGGTGGAATAGCTTGAGGCCTAATGTTTGGTCATTGGTTCGCGGCGTAAGCACTGTTATTCATACCATTATTGCCATTAAACAGGGTATTTTCGCCATCATTAACACGCCGGACATTCTGTCCATTGGTTTGGACATTGTCCCTTACATTTGGGTTACCCCCCAGGTTTGTCACTCCATTACCACCATTCAAGTTGATCATTCCACCACCTCCTTGATTTGAAGTAGATGGGCCAAAATGTGGGTCTATTCCTTGACTCGGGCTCGGTATCGGGGAACTATGTCCCACAATCGTCCTAGATTGGAAATGATTCCCTATGCTTGGCATAATTGGTTGACAAATTTGATCGACTAACTTATTCATGATTTCATTCAACGTATTACGTTGTTTAGCCATATTGTCGTAGTGTGCATTTCCATCTTGCGTAAACTTTTCTATAACATGAACGTTTTGCAAGTTTACCTGTTCAATGACGTCTTAAGTGAGTTCATCAAGCATGCATGCATGGTTCAAGGACTCAATTCTGTCATTGATTCGTAACGACTTTGGTTATGCCCATCTATTCCTGGAGTACTTTGCTGCTCCTCGAATTGTTCGATTACAGACTGGACTAGCCGTTGGTTTGTTGGCTCCTTGTCAGAATTTTTAGGAGGCATATTGATTTGCTTGTCATATCTTCAAACACCAAACGTGTCCCACTAGGCGTGCCAAATTGTTTCGCGTGAAAATCGCTAACAATTAAAAGAAGGTTCAGACGATTGTGTAAAGAACAACGATCTCTCGAGATAAAGTCCCAACGAGTGGTGTTTATTTATGAAGATTACAATTCATAAGATACGAAAGACCTCTAAGGGGCACAAGTACACAAAATAACTAAGATTTGACAATGAAAAACTTAAAGAAAATAAAATTACATAATTCTCTGTTTGAGAGTGATTTGTTCGGTCCTTGCTTCTGTATTCTCTTTGTTCTTTTATACTCTTGGGTAGTTTCTCTTGTGGAACTGTCTGAAAACCGCTTGTTGCTCCATAACCACCCACTTTCTCCATGATAAGCACTCTATCCAGAAAGTAGAAACTGCTGCCATTACTCCAATCATATAACTGTTTGTAACCGATATTCTCGGATGGTAGGATGCGATAAGGTTGCCCCTTAATTGTTTTAACAACCGTTGCCTTTGAAGGTGATGAGATGTTATGCTCGCTCAGATTTGGGGTGTCTCGCGCAGTTGAGTGACGTCCAGCAGGTTTGAGCGATTATGAGCTACTATAGCACGACTCCTTTTTGGGTAATCTCGCTTGGGCCTGCCTTTCAAGTTGGGCTTTTCTCTCTTCTCGAATTAGGCTCCATTATTTGGGCCATTTAATTGGGCTTGCTTAATTGGGCTTAATTTTTGTGTGTCAACATGGACTAATATTGTGTATACCATAACTCAGTACTACCTGTACTAAATGTTGTAATGGTGCAAAATTATTACTTCTACAATGTCTCAAGGATAGCCCATTTTCCAGCATCTTTTCCTTCCAATAGAAGCCTCATTGCCCAACAATGTGATCTTGTGGCTGCCTTCTCGCCTATCCTCAATTGCATACATTGCATGTAATCTCTCGATTTCTCTATCTATGTATATGTATATAGCATTGGAAGGGTCGGGAGATCGTTAAAGGATTATAAGAACAATATGTTTTGGAGTGAAGTGGATGAATAAGGTATGCAAATGCACAATGCACCCCTTACTTACCCTTCGATTACACAAAGTTGATGCTTAGCGTGTGAATTTTGTTATGTTACTATGTTGTGTCTCGCAGAAGGATAAATTAATTTGTTTTGACAGTACTACGGAAGAAAAGAAAAAGGTTTAAAATCTTATATTAAAATATCAAAATTGTGTCTTATTTGTAAGTTTTTGTTGTATGCAGCATCCATCCCCAAAGGAGGCAGCACTACCTAGAAGTTGGATCACTTGATGGATATTGACACGAACTAGATTATTTTGGACCAACTGAAAAGTCATGGGATAAATTTTTATTTCATTATTGATCAAGAAAATCTAGCAGTAATTCTTTAGTATTTGGATGTGTTACTGCATGTACTTTGAGACGACAAATATAATAATTAGAGGTGTAATATTAACTAAGGTAAACTCGTCCTCAATATGTAATGTCTTGGTAAATTGACTCAAAAACAAATTCGCGCAAGGGGGGGGGGGGGGGGGGGGGGGGGGGGGGGGGGGGGGGGGGGGGGGGGGGGGGGGGGGGGGGGGGGGTAGTTTGGTCCCATTTAAAAAATTTCCCCTATAAATGTTAAAAAAAATCATGTGTAATAGATATATTACCCCGATTTAAAATCTTCTTAATTCCGTTTCTGAATCGATACACAACAAAATTTAGTTATTGAAGAATAAAAATAGAAATTTCTTGTAAGATAACTTCTTTCTTCTCAAATTTATAAAGAATGATAATTAAAATAAATGTATCATATAGTCAACGTTTCTACAAATTCATGTTCAAACTATATTAGAATGACAAAATCATGTTTCAGAACGTTTCTACAAATTCATGTTAAAACTATATTAGAATGACAAAATCATGTTTCAACTATATTAGATAATTTGTACACAATCATAAGAAAGTACTTCTCAAATGTACTTCTACTTCACGTTCGACTAGAGTTTCAAACTCGAGTAGAAGAAAAGTTGTGTAACAACACTTTTCAAATATGCTTCTACCTCACGTTCAATTAGAGTTTCAAACTTGAGTCCAAGAAGAAAAATTTGTGTAACAGTACTTCTCAAATGTGCTTCTGTCTCAAGTTTTACTAGAGTTTCAAACTCGAGTCCTAGAAAAAAATAATAATAATAACTTGCGCGTAACACATTAGATTTGTGTTTTTTTTTAAATATTTTTTAAAAAAATTTTTGTAAAAAAGAGCCGAAAACATTGAAAAAAGGGGAAAGTAATGGCTTGTTGAGGTGTGGCAAATTTGGGTTACGAGGCCCATATATCGTACAAAGGAAAGCCGGTTTCTAAAATCAATCATTTTTAGGGGACTTCGTTGAGTCGTGCGTCTCTCTACTCTACTCTAAGAACAAGAAGAAGAACCAAGTGCAAAAGGTTTAAAGAATTGGCCATACTCACAACCCGAAAAATTTCCTAACCATCAGGTGAATTTTCTGTCATACTGTCTTAATCGGCAACTTCTCGACTCTCAGGTGTCGTTTTTCTGTTTCATTCTTTTATGTATTTATTTATGCCACATTTTGATGGACTGTATCACTTATTACAAGAATTTTAGTGATTTTGTAGTTAGGATTTTGTTGTTTGGGAATATGAAGCAAGTTTATGAATATTTATGTCTGTCTGTCTATTTCTTGTTGTTTAGGTTCGGGCCAGGGACGGAGCCCAATGAAGTGCAGTGCAGGCGAAGGCCCGCACTGAACCTTTGGGCCGCCCATCACAAGGCCTAAACTCTCCAAATGCCCAGGCCCAGCCAAGAAGTGAACCCATTAATTAGCCCAATACCATATTACCATTCATGATTAATCCATAAGTTTCAACCCATTCCCTCCATTCCAATTCAACGAATCAATCCACTCCGGCTCCGCCACCGCCTACACCTTCCAGTCCCGGCTCCTCCGGCATTCCTCCATCTCCTTCTCCTTCTCCTCTGCTCTCCGTCCCTGTTTGCTGTTTGTTCGAGCGTAGACGGCTAGACCGTAGACGGCACTTACGGGTTACGGCAGCAGCAGAAGCAGACGCCGGCGATTCTTCAACAGCAGAAGAAGAACTGAAGAAGAAGGTGAATCCCAACTCGACACTCGTTTTTCTTTTCTTATTTTTTGTTATTTAGATTTGTGTAAATTGTAATAATGTTTGATTTTTTTTATTTTGATTTTTTCTCTTTTGAACATATGAAATTAGCAATTTCCTCTTCGAAGTAAGTACTGCAGCCCGCCTACGCATTGCTGTGCTGATTTCTATTCAATTGATTTTGCTACCAGAGTCCGGACAGAATTCCAGTTTCTTCCAGTGTAAGTGTTTTTGGTCAACTTGCTGCCTTTGTAAATTGTAACTGTGAGGTTCTTTAATTACTCTGTCACTGTGATTTGTGTAGTGTGAATTGCACAAGTTATGGAAATAGAATTGCCCTAATGCCCTGTGAAATTGTAAATTGCACAGTGAATTGTGATTTGTGAAGTGAGAATTCTGGAAATAGTATTACCCTGTGAAATTGTGAATAGTATTGCCTTGTGAATGTGAATTGCTTATAGTATTGCTATGTGAATTGCCCTGCGAAGTGTGAATTGCTTTGCTTTTGCTTCCAGTATATTTGTGATTCTGTTTCTATCATTCTGAATTACTCCCAGTAGTAATTGGATATCAAATGAAGAGATTCTTTCAAAGAAAAACGAATGTATTGATAGAGGATATCGAATAATGTGAATTTGATGTCACAAAACTTCCAACTAATCCTGGACTAAGGATATCCATTTTTAGTATTGTCGTAATATTATTTTATATTTTTATCATCATTAAATCCATGACCAAAAACTCGACGTTCGGCGTTGATAAAATTTGAGCCCACAGAGCGAATATCCTGGTTCAGGCTGAAGCTCTTTCAATTAGATTGGTTTTCCCAGGGTCCGATTCTGTTTTTAAGTGATTTTATAGGAAAATCAGATAGAAATTTTTCCAGGAAATGTGGTTTTGATGGGAATTTGTGTTCAAATGTTTCATCTTGCAAATGTAGGCTATTAAAATGCTTGAAGAATTCTGATGGACCAACTTTAATTGAATAAGTAGAGGAAATTTCAGGAAAATTAAACATTTTATGATGAAGAATGATGATGAAGAATGAAAGGAGAAAGGTGAAGAAGTTGACTATTTCAGAATTGGAGGAAACTGGTAAAGATTGAAAGGAGGAGAGCAATTAATAATTGTTAAACTGAATAAACAACAAAGAAAACTCATGCAAGTAAAAATGAGCATTCATGGCACAAGAGTTCGCAACTAGGGTGGCTAACTGTTTTCATAATGTAACCGTTATCAAGGCACAAATGAGAAAATGCTTAAAACATGACTTCAAAACCAATGAATGAAGGGCATGTAAGTAGGTGGATAAAACGTGAACCTATAACAGAATTAGTTAGAAATTTACCACTAGATGACTGCCACTTGTCACCTATCGAAAAGACCTAATTGCTCCCACCCCAAAGGAAATCTATAAATAGGTCTGCCTAGAAGAAGAAAGGGATGCAGATTTAAATATCTTTATGTAAATAGCATTTTAACCTCTTGCTTCTTACTGAGCATCAGGTACATAGAGAATAGGAGGAGAAATGAAAGAAATTTGTTGATCATAAATCTGTGATTAACAATAATTAATAATTTTTATTTCAGTAATTTCTTTGCATTTATTTCAGTCTACTAATCTGCTTCTACGGCTCTCCCTCGAGCCTAGAAAAGAAAATGTTTGATAGTTTTGATTTGTTTGAATATGTTTTATTGTTGGATTATTTAATGTTTACATGTCAGTTGGATTGAGTTAATTTGGGGAATATTTAGTTGGTTGCTTTACTGTTTATATATGTTGCTTCAATTGAGTTAATTCGTGTTAATGTTTAGTGTTTGTGCCTTGCCTTGTTGGTAAAATTGAGTAGAACTGCATTGCTTTATCGGTTCAATTGCGCATATGGAAATGTGGTGATGCATTTTGGATTAATTACGACTCATATAATGACTTATGTTTATCAATTGAGCAGGTGCACATAAGTCATGCCCTCACCATAATAGTTTTCTGGTTCCACCCCTGTATGTGTGTAAATTCCTCTGCAACACTTTGCTACAGTGGTTTAATTGATGATCATATATGACATGGTTTATCTGAAACCCACTATAATGGATTTGGAGTTTGTTTCAATTGAATAAGTGTTCAATCATAAACAAGTAATCAGAAATAGAAGAACTTGTTTAACCTAATCCTGCATTCTACCTGTTCTATCAAATGCTCCAAAAAAAGATGCATTCAGTATCGTGCTTCCAATATTTTGCCGAATCAAATGTTATGTGCGTAGATGTCTATGGGCGAACTTATAAAGTTTGAAATTCTCATATTTATGAGAGTGAATTTAAGTTTCAACTGATGGATATACTCTTTATTTGGTACTGTTATTAGGAGTTTTGAGTACGCGTTACAATGCTGAGGCTTTTGAGTTGCACGTTATGTGAACGTGTGAATGGAGGAATTAATATCAGAGCATTATCATGTGCACAATCAAGTGGTTTTCACAGTTCTCAGGTATGCATAGGATATTCTCATAACCATTCTATCCAATCAACTTACTTTTTTTAATAGATTTGTATGTGTGTTTGCCTGCAAGCAGATTTTATATCAATAATCAACTTTTTCCTTTTCTGTTAAGAGATAGGAATTTAATCCTCCCTGAAGAATATGCCATATTAAGGTTTCATCTTCAGGTTTCACCCATTTAATGTTATCTACCTGTATCTTTTGTAATCATCACTTACTCAACGCACTATCTAGTTTTATAAATATGTGTTGGACATTAGAGCTGATAAAATCACAAAATTATCACTATCTTCCTGTAAAGTAAAGAGAAAGAGTCAGGACACTGGAATGCTATAAAATCACTTTTAAATCATTATTTTTCTAAATCCCGAAACTGCTGGTAATTTCCCAAAAAAAAAAAGAAAAAAATATTTATTATTATTATTTTTTTAAATTCGAAATTTTTTTTTGCTCGGAAATTCAACTATGGAACCACCTAAACAAACGAAAACGGATTTGGACGCAAATTGAACACAAAAACAACTTTTGAATTTTTGACGGAACTTCTACGGATCGAAGACTTAATAATGAAGAATACAAAGAATTGGACAGAAAAGGAAAAAAACTCAACAAAAGAAAGTATATAACTTTGATTTTTGGAGCTTAAGTTCTGATACCAACTGATGTGAACCCGCATAGCAACGGACAATACGAAATCTACAAAAGAATGACGCGGATCTCAAGAACGCCAATAAGTCAAGGTTTTGGATTTAATCCAAAAACAACGAACCAAACAACCAACAAACAAGAATTTATCGATTTCTTGATCACGCAATTATTGAACCTCACTCGGATTTGTGAACGCCACAAGATTATTAGTCTTGATAAGTTCAATTGAAATCCACAAGAATGAAATTCTTGATAAGCTTGATTGTTTAAGAGAACAAGAAATTTGAAGCAAACAAGTCTCAGTATTAATCTCAAAATAATAGTCTGAATACAATGAAAGTGATAAATCCTATTTAGCCTTTTTGGTACACATTAAAATATTCATTTTCATTATTTTTTACTCATTTTCAACCACATATTCTTTAATAAAATAATATTTTCTATCACATCAATAACTTTTCTTTTTTTTCAACCACATATTCTCCATCAATCTACTATTCCAAAATACATTCTTCCAAAATAATGTGGCTCAAACACACCTTTATACTAAACCCTAAAATATAATTAAAAACGGAATAAAAGTCCTAGAATATGAAAAGTTGTCAAAAATAAGAATTTTAACTAAAATAAAAGACTTCGCGAAAAAAGGAAGCTTCTGCCTCGAAACCCTTCGCACAAGCCAGTGGAGTTCTGCCTCTCCGCTTGTATCGTGTTGATCCAAATGGTTTCGGTTGTCGACCCCCAACACGGAACTTGCTCTTTGGCATGTTATCTTCGCTCTCATAGCTCCCGTTTCCCGAACATGCACTTGTACGGATTTGTGTGTCGTCAATGACCCGAAATAGCCTCAAACGAGCCCTTAGCTTCTTCTCAACGAACATTGAAGTTTTGATAGCTCGAGGCTGTCCTTGGATCACATCAGGAATAGATTATTCAGTGATTTCTTGTTTTCATTGTTGTCTGAGTTCTATTTCATTTGGCCACTAGGAAGGGTTTCTAGGTTTATCTGGTAGGTATAAAATAAACAAGGCAAAAGGGGTGAACTTTTTGATGTATCAGCAATCGTGTATGAAGTCCTTTATTAGCCTGATTTCATAGGTCAACATGGAGTCTTTGAGAATCTAACCTTAGAGGTAAGGTTAGCAAAGTCTAAACTTATATTTTTCTGCAACCATGGGAACCACTACCTCCAATGTAAAGGCATCAATTGAACTTATTAAGGCCCTGTTTGATTCCCATTTTAATTCTCATTCTCATTCTTCTACTCATTTTCAACCACATATTCTTCAATAAAATAATATTTTCTATCACATCAATAACTTTTCCTTCTTTTTCAACCACACATTTCCCATCATATCACTATTTCAAAATTCATTTTTCCTAAATAATGCCTATCAAACACACTCTAAGAGAGATCCTATAAAGTATGCTTGTAAAAATGAAGAAAGAAAAATTTTTGCCTGTTGCATTTTCAAGAGCAGTATCACCCTTCAAGCTGCATGATTTTGAAGTGACTAAGATTCGTTTTGGCATTTCTTTCAAGCTGAAAGAAATTATATCGTTATTCAGTCTCTTAGAGTCTTATCTTCATTTAAAGCGATGTGCGTTTAAACCTTGGAGTGTTAGAAAAAGGAACTTCTATAATAGAACATCTTAATTATATGCATCCACATTTTTAACGTGCTCAAATATAAAGCTTGAGTCCTACTCTCCTATTATGAGTTCAGCAAAAGTTGGCTGTTTCCCTTAAGAACCCATGTCAGAGCTGCCTGTTTATTTCTCTAGAAAAGAAAAAAGTGGAAAGTTATTGGAAGCTTGATGCTCCCAAACTTCGAATTCTACTGAAATTTTGAATTTTGAATTTGAAAAGTGCCTTGCAATTGCAATGGAACATGCATCTGTTTGTGTTTGGAGTTCTATTTAAGATTTGAAAGTTTTTTATGTTCATATGCGTTTCTTTATATTTTAACAGCCTTATTTTGCTCCAAGAAGCTTTTTTGGGGTGGAAGATTTTCTTGACGATGACAACAGCAGACCATACACTTACCAGAAGGAGAAAAAGTCAAAAAATCCGAACAAGCATGTATCCTTTAAGCAACGTACTGTAGCTTACATGGAGCCATTTACTCTTGATGTCTTCATATCAAAGCGCTTTGTTTCCGCCTCAATCACACACAGGGTAACGAGCAAGCAGGTTGCAGTCGCTGGTACTAACTCCAAAGATATCAAGGCAGTACTCAAATCACGATCTGACATACCTGCATGTTTGGCCGTGGGCCAGATTTTGGCTGATAGAGCAAGAGAAGCAGATGTGTACACAGCTTCTTATACACCTAGAGAGAGTGACAAGTTTGAAGGAAAAATTAGAGCGGTTGTTCAGTCCCTCATTGATAGTGGCATAGATATCAAAGTTTTTCTTGATTGATCCATGTTTTTAGTCTTTCCCCGCAGTTTTTATGGCAATGTGCCTTCAAGATTCTCAGGGACGAGATCTGTAACTTTAGTTTGTAAAACAGTCATGTTCTCAAACTTGAAAGGTAAGAACTTTTCATCAAAGCATTTATGCTTAAGTGAACTGCATTTTTCTGTATTATGTCGCATCAGTAAAATGCCAGAAGTTAGAATATATTGTGTGGTGGGTTTCTTCTATTTTCCTACTTTGGAGTTGGAATTTATTTGAAAAATTATAATGAGGAACTGCCAAGTTTTTCTTAGGACGTCGATCAGTTTTGGTCGATGAACAATGCTATGAATATATGTGAAGCATTGGATAAATATTTGTGAATGGTAAATTTAAATGCCAACAGGTGTTCTACTTGAAGCATCGGATTGTTTCTCTGGTGTGATTCAAGAAACGTCATCTTCAATTAACCAAATTCGGACCTTGTTATGTGTACAGGGAATTTATAGGGGCACACTTGGCATTTTCACATTAGAAGTTGGCAAAAACGAAAAAATCGACTATATAAGTACTGCTAGCGCATGTACACACCACATACAAAAAATCATGTACATGGGGAATAAGATAATGTTATTTGTAGTCGTTCACTGTCATAGTCACCCTATGTGATATACAAGTGGCGGTTAGTGATTTGATGAACTAATGTTTGTTGAGTAGGGCGACTGCGATAGTGAATGACTGCAAATAGCATTATTCTGAAAATAATCGAATTATGAAAATGTATAGTTGGTGGAAGAAAAAGAGCTAATAATGGAATATAATAATATAGCAAAATACCTTTTTAGGTCAATAGAGGATGGGGTTCAATGCAAGCTGTGGAGGGGAGAAGGGATTTTGGTTATCAATATTCACTATCAAAGTCCCAAGAGGGCTTTTTAATGTCACATTATTCTCTTATTTGAACTTAATCTTCTTTTTCTGAAAAGAAGAATTGATTCCACTAATCAAAAAATTATTTGTTTTAGAGTATATTTTTTCTTTTATTCATTTCAATCTCCAAATTTGACATATATTGGTGCCGATATGAAAACTCACGTCAGATTACTTGAGGGACCATCTTAATATGGTCAAAGGAGCCTTTTTTGAAATCAAACATGATAACACGAAAGGTCAACCTAAGGCACACCCGTAGAGGTCATCATGGAAGACGTAATTTGGAAACCTAATGATAACATGGCTGAAAAACTGTTCCCCTTAGATGGCAACATAGTCTACAACAGGGGCGGAGGCAGGGGGGTTCTAGGGGAGTCCTGGACCCCCCATTTTTTTGAGAAATTTTTTTTTTCTTTTCTTTTGGTTTTTTTTTTTTTTTTTTTATTATTATAAGAATTGAAGAATAGTAACTTTTATTTTATTGCAAATGAACTTGCGAAAAAAGTTAATCTTATTTTAGATTAATTCTCAGCTTATTAGCAATATCTACACTGATATACTATCCACAGATAAGGTAAATGACTCAATTAGTGAACTTTTGTTTCTACCAATTTTTGTAGTTTCCTTCAAAAAAATAAAATTCGAGGGCAGGCCCGTCACCTATATATTTTTAAATCTGGACCTCCAATTTTCAATAGGCTAGTTCCGCCACTGTCTGCAACAATCAATAAAAAAGAAATAATGATGACCTAAGATGCAAAGCTATGCCTAGGCATCATGATCTCGACATCATGATTGTGAATTAGTGAATAACATTATTAAAATAGTTTGTTCTGAATAATACCTATATTTGGCCATGGTTCCTGTCGAGACATATCCTAGTTTTAGTAATGTTATTCAGTAATCCACCATCAATTGAAATGACATCTTTAATACTTCGAATTTAAACATATTCGCAAGAAATTCAAAATCAACTCTATAACATAAACGATGCAAAAAAATTTAAAAGTGTAATTTAGTACAAAAGGGGAGACCATTTGTACTCATTACACAAATCGTCTCTATTGTTTTAAATTTGACAATTGTACACTCATTTTAACATTTTCTGGCAGATTTGGTCATTTCCGTCTAATTCCTTCCGTCAAATATGGATAATTTGTGCAAAACGTCCCTATTGTATTCCTTCATTGCTCAAAATGTCCATACCATTTGCCTTCATTGCGCAAAAGATCATTACTATCTATTTTCTCCATTAAATCATTGTAATATTACTAATTTACCCTCATCTTCAAATAAACAAATAGAGAAAAAAAATAATTGCATCTAAATTTTTAAATTTTTAAAAAATTACAAATGAATCTTACATAAAATAATTTAAAACATACGAATAAAAGAAAAATATTTCATCTTCCCAATTAACCCCACCTCCCCCGACCCTTACCCTTACTCCCATCCTCTACCCTTCACCACCACCACCAAAATAATTAAAAAGAGAAATAAATATATATAAAAAGTAAGAAAAGATTAAAAATAGACAAAAATAATAATTAAAAAATAAATCAAAATGGTTTTTCCCTATTTAATTCCGCAACCGGCCATCGGCCACCACCCATCCTCTTTATTCCACTATGGCACCATCCAGAGATTAACTATTTTTCTATAATCAAGTTTCGTGTTCCAAAATCTTTTTGTTTTCAACAAAGTTATGCAAGGTTTTTTTTTTTTTTTTAGGAATTTTGATATTTTCAGCAAATTCTTGTTGCTAATTACATACACACGCATATACATGTACCACTGCATTGACTTCAATTTTTTCTCAATTTTGTTCAAGTTTCTTTTGCCTCATTAAATGATGTTTGAAGATGGGATTTCATGTTCTATTAGAGGGTTCATTCAATATCTTAATTCAAATTTCAATACTAACTATTAGAATTCAAACCCAGCTAAGAGAAAAAGAATTTTTTTGGAGGGGAGAAGATGAATTTTTTTGTTTGTTAATATGTTTTAAATTATTTTAAGTGGAACTCATTTTCGTTATTTGTAAAATTAGGACTTTGACTATTGTTATCCATTTTTTATATTATTTCTTTCTTTTCTATTTATTTATTTAAAGATAAGGTAAATTAGTTATTTTATAATACTTTAATTGAGAAAATAGACGATGAGGACATTTTGAGCAATGAAGGCAAACGATAGAAATGTTTGTTGAATAAAGACAATCGACAGTGATGTTTTGTATCAATTACTCATATTTAATGGAAAGAATTGACGGAATGAGATGAAAAGGACCAACTTCGCAAGAAAAAATTGAAATGAGGGTATAAATGGCAAATTTAAAACGATAGGGATGATTTGCGAAACAAATGCAAACGATCAGGACGTTTTGTGCTAATTACCTATTTTCTAACCCATTAAAATTAAAGGACATAAATAGCGTTGACTATTGATTGTTATACCAAAATATTGAAAAATAAAATAAATAATTTATAAATAATTTTCTAACTCATACATAAATTTACTTATAAGTGAACTTTTTAGTTGTACATATATATATATATATATATATTTTTATGTATTTAGTGATTTTTAACTTAGTAGTGTATTTTTCTTTATAAGTTACTTCTAAGGGCCTGTTTGAAATGGGTGGAAAAAAGTGAAAAAGGAAAACCAATTCATTTTCCATATTTAATTTTGGTGTTTGATTGCATAACTTTTCCATAAAATTCATTTTCACCCATTTTCTAGGTACAATCATTTAAATTACATTTTCCACCTTTTATTTTCCCATGATTTTGGTGGGAGAGTGTTTTTCATCTTTTTTATTTTTTACTTTTTGACAATAGAAATATATTCTAAATCCATTGGTAAAAAAATTTATACATTTAATTGACAATTTACATGAAAAATAAAGTCAAACGAACACAAAAAAAAAATTTCAAAAAATTTTTTTAATATTTTTTTTAATTTTTTACTTTTTCACAATCCAAACAAATTTTAATATAGTATAAAAAAAATTTTATCTCAAAAAGTAATAATTTGCATGAAAAATAAAGTCAAACGAATTAGATAAAAAATTATACCAATCAAACTACAAAACAAAAACTAAAGTTAAAAATTAGTAAAAATAGACTCATCATTGGGTTACTTTTTTCTTTTCTTTTCTATTATAATTTTTGCTTCTTTCTCATTACATCATTTTGAAATATTAGAAACAAGCATTTAATTTTTTGTTTCAGATACTGCAAGGGGAATAACCTAAATTCTCCCCTCAACGTGGATAAATTCAAAAATTCGTCAACTCTGAATACCTAGAAATTCGATAATCCAAAATTTCTCGTTGAATGGAACGTCATAACCTACATGATTCAAAAAATTGATTATCCAAAATATAGGAAAATGTTACAAAATTTACATTAAATGAATTTAATACAAGTTCAAGACAAATAAGTGCTCTAATCATTTTTCAACTTGTGATCAATTTGTAGATATCGATGAAAAATAAATAGACACTCAAAACAAGTATATATTTGAGCATCCTTAACCAACTCCTTAATATGAGCAACAATTCGAAAGATTCTGACAAGAGGCTTGTAAATGATAACTGCCTTACTTCAGTTAGTAATGGGATACGGGATATCATGACAAATTCAGAAGTTAAAAATATCCTGAATCGAATCATTGACCTCTATCATTTGTGATGACATCCCTTAGAATATCAACTGATCAAAATAAGACAATAATATGTTGATAGAGAAACAAACATCCTTTTTTGTTATGATATATACAAAAATTTAGTCTACTTCCTCATTTTTCGTTGCGGTTGTTGGATAATGACTCGTCTAACATTGAATATGAATAAGCTCCTTCTTTCATTCCACTTCATTGACCGCTACACTTTTCTGACTAGAAAAGACCATGTTTAAAGAATGCAATTATAGTATAATTGAGTGAGACTCAAATGCTTGAACACGATCAAGAATTAGTGGAGGAATTGATACAAAAAGAAAATAAAAGAGGAGCACAGCACAAAAGAATATCGGGTAAGATTGTTTTAGTTTGTGGGCAGTATATGAAGGAAAAGAGACAAATAAGGAAATAATCAACTACACTTGATGTTTGAAGGATTCAAGAATGAATTGATTAAATCAATTCGTAACATTTTATTTTAAAATATATAAACGATTCTTTTACTTTTCAACTGACAATGATCCATCGGTAGCGTTCTTATCATTTGTTGAGCAAGAACAAGGTAATTCCAAGCCCATATTCAATTCCACGAAAAAGACTAATTAAAATCTAAATCAAAATTAACAATTAATATTAATCACATATTTTATAGAACCCACAACTTTTCAACCACATATTCCATCGATTTTTATAAAAATCTAATTATATCTAAATCAAACAGGGGCCTAATCTCTACTTAGGCCAACATGCTCATCTTAGTCTCAACTTCTAATAGTACGTGCATCATATCAATCTCAACTTAGAACCACCAATCCAATCTCAACTAATGATATTACGCCCTTATTTGACAACCATGAAAATGTATTTTTTGAGAAAAATGAATTTTAAAATAGTGATTTTTTTAAGAATGTGTGATTAAAAAATTGTAATTTTTTTTGGATTAACGTGCAGAAGATGATTAAAAATAAGTTTGAGAAAAAAAGAATTTTGTTTTAATGGTTGTCAAACAGGTGCACATAAACATATCATTGCATACATCCATTAAACACATGAAATTAAACCACGTGTATCCTACACTCTAGATGCAACAGAAACTAATAATTAAGAAAGGATGAATCGATCAGTTTAAGGTTAATTTCACAAATGATCACTGAATTTACATGAAAATCACAACACGGTCATTGAATTTTAAAACTTGCAGAAACAGTAACTCAATTACATGCGGTTTCACTAACGGCCATTGAAGGACCTTTATGATTTGAATTCAAGCTTAAACGACCAAAACGCTTGAAGATAGAACCTTGAGGACTAAACCACCAAAACTCAACAAAAATGACCTTTTTCTATCTATTTTTTGGCAAGTTTTGAGGCAATTTTCGGGCACCTTCCGACCATCAAGACTGCCGAATTTGGATACCGTTAGAAAGCCCACAATATCCTCTTCAATTACCACCCAAAATCTCCCCATAACTCCAAAGGATTCGGCCGGAATAAATCCACAAAGTCGGCTACACGAAAACACGAAAATCTAGGCAAATTTTCATATTCTTTGGAAGCGTTTTGAGGCAATTTTTCGGCACCTTCCGACCACCAATGCTTCCAAAATTTGATACATTTGGAAAGCCCACAATATTCTCTTCAATTACCACCCATCTCCCCATAACTCAAAAGGATTCGGCCAGAATAAACCCACAAGTCGGATACTCGAAAACGTGAAAATTTGGGTAGATTTTCAAATTTTTTGGACGGATTTTGTGGAAATTTTACGGCCACTTCCGACTACCAAGACTGCGGGATTTGGATATCGTTGGAAAAGTCCACAATGTCATCTTCAATTACCACCCAAAATATCCTCATAACTCCAAGGGGTTAGGCCGGAATAAACCTATAAGTCGACTATCCGAAAATGGGAAAATCTGGGCGGACTTTATGTAGCTGACTTTGTGTGTTTATTCTGGCCGAATCCTTTTGGAGTTATGGAGAGATTTTGAATGGTAATTGAAGAGGACATTGTGGACTTTTTAAAGATATCAAATTTCGGAGGTATTGGTGGTCGGAAGGTGTCGGAAAATTGCCGTCGTCCAAAAATTCTTAAAAATCTGTCCAGATTTTGGCCTTTTCGAGATGCTGACTTTGTGGGTTTATTCCAGCCGAATCCTTTGGAGTTATGGGAATATTTTGGGGTTAATTGAAAAGGACATTGTAAGTTTTTCAAATATATCAAATTCCGGCAGTATTGGTGGTCGGAAGGTACCGAAAAATTGCCTCAAACTCGACCAAAAAATCTAAAAATTTGCCCAGATTTTCACGTTTTTAGGTAGCCGACTTTGTGGGTTTTCTCTAGTCAAATCCTTTGGAGTTATAGGGAGATTTTGAGTAGTAATTGAAGAGGACATTGTGAACTTTCCAACGGCATCCAAATCTGACAATCTTGGTGGTCGAAATGTGCTGAAAAATTGCCTCAAAACACGTCCAAAAATAGAGAGAAAAATTTCATTTTTGTCCAATTTTGGTGGTTTGGTCCTCGAGGGTTCTATCTTCAAGCGTTTTGGTCCTTTAAGTTTGAATTCAAATCATAAAGGTTATTCAGTGACCGTTAGTGAAACCGCATGTAAATTGAGTTACTGTTCCTACAAGTTTTAAAATTCAATGATCGTTTTGTAATTTTCATGTAAATTCAGTGATCGTTTGTGAAATTAACCCACCAGTTTAGCATCCACGAATTTTCTCAACTTAAAGAAAGAAATTTAAAGGAAAGACAAAGGGTAGTTGTAGGAAAATGCGCCAAATGAAAGAAATGTATGAACTAACGAAAAAAGAGTAATCCTAAATTAATCGTAGCTTAAAGCTTAATATATTAGTCGAACCACACCTCGACATGTAAAATAGTTTCACAGCAACACGATTGTCCAAAAAGCCCCACGTAAAATAGAAATAAGGAAGTTCATCATTTCCTTAATGGTTGTCAACAAAAACATAAAATGAAGATAAAGAAAGAAGGTTTCTCATTAAAAGTACCAAAATTCACTAACAACAGTTTCGAAAGACTACTTGACAACATTGTTTCCACTGTTGAGGGATCTGTACCTTAACCTTAAAAGTACTTTCTGATGTAGTTTAATCCAGAATTTTTTTAATTGCAAGAAAGTGACATAAAATCTAGAGTAGCATAACAGAAATAAAATAACACCTTTCAACTCAGTTTATGCATACGAATGATGTTTGCGGCGATCCTTCTCCCTTGATGAGTAAGACGAGCTATGGTATTCTCGATCTGGTAAAACAAGACAATTTGCTTATTTAATAACTCAATTTTGATCAAAAATTATAAATGAAATAATGAAATATTTATAAACTTACCTCGAGAAGAGTGATGTTTTGATTTCTCAAAACGTCCTGCAAAAGGTGATCAGAAAAACAATTCAATACGGTATAAACAAAGAAGTGCAATCGAAACGTACAATGCAAGAAGAGTTATATCATGAAGAGTCCATGAACTGACCAGAGTCTTTTCCTTTGTCCCTCGAACGGTGGCCCCTTTCCTTGACTTTATCTCTGTCCCTTTCACTATCCTCGCGTCCTCGTTCCCTATCAGATTCTCGCCCTCTATCATGATCTCTGCTCTTTGTTCTCTCTTTCTCCCTATCCCTGTCCTTGTCTTTGTCCCTTCCCTTGTTACTTTCACCACCAGCCTCTGTTCGATGATCAGACATCAATTTAGACTCTGGATCTTCTCTTGACTCTTCACCAGGGGGCATGCTTTTAGAGTCATCGGCACTCTTCAACTCCTTCATCTTGTCGAAAGCAGCTTTTACTAGTACATCCTTACCCACTTCCTGATTTGCAGCTGAAGAGGATCCTTTTGCAGTACTACTATCTTCATTTGCAGCTGGTCCAGTCAAGGAACCATCCTAAACAAAAACAAAGGGCAAAAAGATTTAAAACTTAACCAGATATTCCCGTCAGAAGCAAGTCAATTATTCCAGATTTCTTCAAAATACACTAATGAAGTAAAATGATGTATTATTCCCCATCGTCTACTCAATGTGTAGTCCCGGCAATTCGATTGGCAGTTGGCTATATAACAGAAGCATAAAAGCAAACAGGAATAACAAATTGGGTTACACATCAAACTGAACCAATTTGGTTAAAGCATGTGTTTACCTTGGCAACAGACTCATGTGGTGAATCCCATGATCGATTAGATGTTGCAAATGAACCCCGTTCCTTGCATACAGGTATATATTGTGCCTTTGGAAGGGTGTATAGGTGGGCCAGAACTCTACAAACCTCATCTATGCCAGACTTGTCAGCATCAAATGCTTTCCACCATGGAGGATTCTCTGGCAGTGGCACTTGAAATCTTCGGGCAGCAGCATATACAACACCACAGGCCACAACTTCACTCTTGAATCTAACACACAAAGTTGTGCGCAAGCTGTTCATAAGAAATAAATATAAGGATCATTAGAACTCATTAGAAGACTTTGAGGGCAACAGCAATGTTCACAAGTGCTTGAGAAAGAAATACCAACCAAATATACCAGATCATCAAACTGATAAAAGGAAAGCAGAAGACCCATGGTCAAGCTAATGTACATTCAATTTGATGCTGTAATCTTCATGCTAGGTTAGCTTATTAAACTAAACAGATGGTGAAGATCCCTAAGCTTGTAGCAAAGTAAAAATTGCAGATGCAAGTTTCCAAATATTGAACTTCATCTGGTGGAACATTAAAAGAAATTGTTTCGAATAGAGACAAATGAGAACTAAATCCACCAAGAAGTTGAAATTTACATGGAAGTTGCCTTACTATAATTCTATCATGAATGGATATAAAGAGTTTTTACTATGCATAGAAGTATGTGAACCAAATACTCAACAGCTCCACAACAAACTATGCTTATTTAAATTTGAGCCCCACTACATGATCTTTTTTTTGCCACTCTTCAGTTCATTCCTACTTCAATTGAGACATTCTAGACAAATATATTTTAATCAACCACACAAACCATGTGCCTTTATTGTATTGTCCCATTGGGTTGTGATAGCTGTCAATATAATCCCCTTGGACTAATTAAGTGCTACTATTTGATTTTCCAACAAAAATTTAGGAGGGTGATGGTTCCAGTTGAACAATTCTTAGACTTCCAAGATCTGCAATATTACAATTTCACGAACCTTTCCATATCAACTATAATGCATGCTAAAAGCATTATTCACAGAAATCTCAGTACAGTATACGTGCTTGCACGCATAATTTTTTCCTAGCTCCAAAAATTTACCTATCATTTGCAAGATTCCAAGCTTCTTGTCTCAGTTCTGGAGGAGTTCCAAGAGTAGCAAGATAATTCGATATAAACTTATGAGGATGCTCAACATGGCAGATGAAACCCATTTCTTTCAAAAGATGCCTCTCTGTTCTGATCAAATCTGCCTTCAGATCCACATATTTCTATTGACAAACATAATTCAATATTCACAAAATATATCACTAAGATTAAATAAGAAGCAGATATAATTATATATAAAAGATAAGATAAAATAGGATAGAAGGACAAAGTGGGAAATTTATGCTAAGGGGGAGGTTTCGAAAATATTTGAAAAATAAGGGGTGTCTCTGTCATGTCATAAACTTCAGGGATTACAGAAAGTAATCCAGTTCCTATACCTGCTTCGTACAGACAAACTATGATTTCAACAGATTACAGAAAGATAGTAATTTAATAAAATACAAAATTGATAGCACTGATAAAAAATGCAAGATTAAAGTCAATACCCAACCTTTGACAACTTCACCAGATAATGGAAAATATTTATATAATAAATTAAAAATTAATAGCCCTGATCCAGAACAAAAGATTAAAATTGATATCCAACCTTAGAATATGTGTCCAGATGCTCTATGGGTATGTTTTCCCTTCTACATTCCATCCTGTGAAAAACAATGAGGACTTGCCTTGCTTTCCTAGGACTTTCTTCGAGTTTTGAAGCAAGCCACACACAACTCGCAGCAACCCTCTGTGTGCAAACCAAGTCTGCTACTATGTCAGAAGAGAATAAAGCTAATGAAATTGTGAAATGCAACTAAATTATTGTAAAATTGGGGAGTATTAATAGGAAAAAAAAAAGGAACCTTCACGTTAAATCTAGCAAATGACTTCTTGCAGTAGAAACGATGGAATAAGACCTGACCAGTGGCCATCACAGCTTGAGGTCTGTGAAAAGTTTAATTAAGGAAATAACAATGCAATTAAACAATAATTTTATCACTCATTTTACTCATGAAAAAAGAACAGGTGACATCATCTTCCAGTCCTCATATATTAGAACCAAATGGAGTATAGCATACAATGCAACAAATAAGTAAGACCATAAGGAAAATTAGAATAAATAAGGATACAATTTGAGCAAAATACCGCTCTCTTGAATGAGATCACAACCATAGATTCGAAGTGTCGTTTCTGTAGCTTCATCTATCCCATCTCTCCTAGAGGGCGAGTTCTGTAGCTCTTCATCTGTCAGATAAAACGTATCAATTGCTGTGTAAATCATACTTTTATCTTTCTCCAAGTGCGAGGAGCCTCAATAACTGCCACGAATAAAAAAACCAAGAAAATTGTTAACTGAAGATGGGAAACTCCTTTCACAACAAAAACTAGGGGAAGAAAAAAAAAGAAAAGAAAAGAACTGACTTTCAGTTTTTAGATATTATAGAATCAATTAGAGTTTTACATTACTCCAAAAAAAAAAAAAAATAAGCCCCCGTTTGGCCCCCGTTAAATTAAATTTTATTTTTCTCTCTCCTATTTTCAGCTCCACAATATTCCATAAAATAATATTACACTTCAATCGAAAACTTTTCCTTTTTTTTCAACCACACATTCTCCAAAAAAAATACTAGTCCACCCATTAAAATTTAAAATAATGGGGGCCAAACGGGGGCTAATAAAGAAGAATGCATGACACACCCCAAAAAATAAATAAATAAATAATAGAGGATTTTTCTAGAAGAATTGGCACTGAATGTTACAAATAATTGAACATTTATTGTAGAAGAAAGGGGATTGATTATCCAGTTATTTACTCATTAAGAGCACAAAGAACAACTAATAACCCCCAATATATCTTTCATTATTTTTTTTCCTCAATGTCCTAGACAGCAAAACATATTTGTAGTAGAAGTTCGGAAACACCGGGAGTTGACTTCTGACTTCCACTGTTTCTTCAATCCCTTATACCAATCCAGTCAACTCCCTCTCCTTCCAAGAAACACCCTATATTAACTCAATTCTTTGATCAATTTATTGCTTTGAAAAATATTCTGAATTCCCAAGAAAAAATCCCACTTTTTGAATATTTAATATGGCATTGGAGATCGAGGTAGTGGAAGAAGTGGAATCGGGATATCGGAAGCAACCAGTGGCTGAGATGGTGGTGGATGATGAGAGCCTGCAGAATGACATCTAGAAGGCGACAACTTATGGAGACATGGAGGAGCTGCAGCCCCTGGTTGAGAGCGAGGTTGCTCCATTTCTGAGTCTGACGCCCTTTTTACTACACTCTCTAGTGGCCGGACTGCAACATCATCGAGGTGCACCATTTTTTATATATACGGTTCGGGGTTTGTCATTTTCATGTATATGTTGAGTATTGTACGTTGAGTTATTGAGTTCACCTATTACACTTGAGGGGCAGCCGGTTACAAAGGCAAGGAGAAAACCACATACAACCCCATCAAAATTTCAAGAGGGATATTTTCAAGAAAAATCGCTGTTGCATAAGGAAGATTACCATCAAGAAACAACAATTCTGGGGGGGGAAAAATAAATTCTATGGAGCTAGAAGATGAGAATGGCTATTTGTGTTGAAATTAAATCACTGACAACAATCAAATCAAGTACAAAATCAACATATAAAGCACGTTTTTATATACTCTGATACTAACCTTCCAAGTTTGGAGATGAAGAAGTTGAGTAGAAATCACTGCAACACAAGATGTGCCCAGAGAAACCCTTAACCGCTTGTCCCCTACCGTTGCCCTATCAATAAAACTTAAATCTATTAGATCTTTTGTTAAACTAGATCTGCTATCATTTTTCACACGTCAATGTTAAAAATGACTACCACATCATAATTAGGTAGCATATAGTTTCTTAACAACTTGAGTGGGTGACATTTACGTGCAAACATAAGAAATGTTTGATTGCCATCCAATTTTGAAGTCCAAGTAGACTTGAAACGTTAATGTTTAGTAATAATGACCAACAGAGTGACAAATATTAAAAGTAAATTGATGTTCAAATATCTTATTAACATAAATTAAAACTAAGCAACTCAATTCAGAGTATTTGGTAATAAGGTTATAAATAAATTTGTTTGTTTTAGAGAAGATCAATGTTTGAAAAAATAAGTATATTTATTATTGTACAGAAACAAAACTGTTATTTTAAAAATAATAGGTACAAGTAAAAGTAAAAAAGTTCGCAAATTATTCACAATCCACTCCTCTCGTTTCCTCTTTCCTCAACTCTCTCCCATATCCCCCAGCCCTATCTCCCTCGTAGCCTCGTCTAATTCACTTTCTCATCCCTTACCCCCATTGCCCGTCCCTCCCCCCTACGTCCTCCTACCTTCCCCGATTCCCTGCAGGGTGAGGAGACGAAGCAAAAATACTTACGAAGCGTTGAAAGAGTCGAATACGTTAATCAATTTTAGTTTTTCATGAAATTCGCACAAAAATTCAAGATATATTATCGAGAAAATCTCTGTTGCTAGAGGAAGATTACCATCAAGAAACAATTTTGAGTAGAAATAACTGCAATAAAAGATCAATTGGTGATACTAACCTTGGGATGAAGAAATCGAGTAGAAATCACTGCAATAGAAGATCAATTGGTGCGAAACCCTAGCTCCTGTTGCTCTATCAATTGCACTTACGAATTACACAAGATCAACAGGTGCCAAGGGAAACTCCCTCAGACGCTTGTTTGCGATATCAATTTGAATTTATAAGAACAACATTTGCATTTTAGGGTTAATTTCAGAAATAGTCACTGAAGTTACATGAAAATTATAAAATGGTCACTGAAGTTCAAAACTTTCATGAACGGTCACTCAAGTTTCAGGTGCTTTCAGAAATGGTCACTGAAATTTAAGACTCTCACCAACGATCACTGAAGTTTAGGGGATGTTTCACTAACGGTCATTGAAAGATCATGCATTTTTTCAGTTTTTGGGCGATTTTTTCAGCCACTTCCGACGACCAAAACCGTCAAATTTTGATACTGTAGAAAAGCCCACAATCTCTTCTTCAATTACCACCCAAAATCTCCCCCAAACTCCAAACGATTCGACCGAAAAATCGCCGCAAAAGTCGTCCAAAAAATTGAAAAAATTTGCCCAGATTTTTCACATTTTTTGAGCGACTTTCCGGCAACTTCCGACCACCAAAATCGCCGGATTTTGATATCATTGGAAAGCCCACAATGTCCTCTTCAATTACCACCCAAAATATCCTCCAAACTCCAAAAGATTCGACCGAAAAATAGTCGCAAAGTCAGCATGAAAAATATGGGTAAATTTTTTGCCTTTTTGGGTAGTTGACTTTGCGGCAATTTTTTGGTCGAATCTTTTGGAGTTTGGGGGAGATTTTGGATTGTAATCGAAGAGGACATTGTGGGCTTTCCAACGGTATCAAAATTCGGCGATTTTGGTAGTCAAAGGTTGCCGGAAAGTCGCCAAAAAATTTGAAAAATTTGGGCAGATTTTTCCAATTTTTTGGGCGACTTTTGCGGCGATTTTTCAGTCGAATCGTTTGGAGTTTGGGGGAGATTTTGGGTGATAATTGAAGAGGAGATTATGAGCTTTTCTATGGTATCAAAATTCAACGATTTTGGTGGTCGAAAGTGGTCGAAAAAGTCGCCCAAAAAACTGAAAAAAAATACATGACCCTTCAGTGACCGTTCCTGAAACTTTTTGTAAATTCAGTGACAAACATCCCCTAAACTTCAGTAACCGTTGGTGAAAGTCTTAAATTTCAGTGACCATTTTTTTAAGCGCCTGAAACTTGAGTGACCGTTCATGAAAGGTTTGAACTTCAGTGACCATTTTGTAATTTTCATATAACTTCAGTGACCATTTCTGAAATTAACCCATAAATTATATGATAATGCTTCTCAAATGGAACAAATGACAGGGAGAAGTTGACATGGTGGGGTGGCAGGACGAGATTGAGTGTTGTATTTTTTTCTCAAATTATTCAATTATGTATTGACATGTGTCCCTTACATCATTGACTCTATCGTTGAGACTGTAACCATAACGAGAATATAAATTATATTAAGTCTAGGGATGACAATTAGATGGGGTTGGATTGGATGACCATTACCATCCCCATCTCTAATAGGGATTTTCAAGAGGCTTGGTGGATAGGAATTAAAAACTATTAATTTATTGTCTCGTTTAATTAAAAATAAAGAGATTCGGGCTTGTCCGAAAAATTCGAGGAGGGAATCATGTTCTTCGTCCCCGCCTCATTTAACATTTGGAATAAAGATTTCTCACCCTGTTCGAGTTGGGGCAACGTGGAGCAAGTTGAGTGCGATTTGTATCATAGTCCAAACATTCCTGAAATTAGATTTCTGAAAATAGAAATTGGGATGACATTATGGAGATTTAGTGGAGGTGGCAATGGAGTCGGATGGGTCGGGTGGACGTGTTTGGGCAAGCAATGAGTGGAGAAATGAAGAATATAAATTTTGAATTTCTTTTTCTATCTTGCTTTTGTTTTCTTTTTTGTGTTATTAAATATAAGGGCAAACTTGTCATTTTAATGAATTTTAACTAGCTATTAAAAAGATTCGGGTAAATGCTACTTTCTAAAGGTTGGAGACAAAAGATAGACAAGTGTCAAAGGTTGGGGGACCTCACTGCTATTTACCCTAAATAAAGTAGGTAAAGTATGTATATTTGGAAGGAAACCCAATTATTTACCAGCAAAACCAACATGACATTTACCAAATTATCCTTTATAGGCCAATATTTTTAAAAAATACTCCACATGTATATCAGGGTTTACACTCTGATATGCATAATGTCCAAGTGACATTTCATTATTGTCTAATGAAAAAAGTATGTTTTTCTACCCGCCAATGATGAAGTGCCACTTGATGTAAACTTTGATGTACATGTAGCATAACTCATATTTTTAATACAATTTCAAAGATAGTTGGGTAAATTTAAAGAAATCTAAGGCTAATATCGTAAATATCTTTTCAACTTGAAAAATAATACGATGGTAGGCACATCGTCCTTTCATCTATATAACATCTTTGTGTTTGAGTATTTTTTGTCCACAAATAGGATCAACTATAAAAAATTTAGATCGATCTATTTAGTCAAGTGAACAGTTATTATGTCCACTCTTAGCTATAGTTCGTGTATCTTGCTCAAGCATAATGCTGGTCTTCCAATCTTCGTACCTTGTTAATTTGAATAATGTTGTGTGTACACTTTTTTTGTACACACAGTTTGACATTATAGACACAGTTGTGGAGTCTGCTATTATTTTAATCGTGAGTCGTATCTATTGAATGTGAGAAAAGTGTCAAAAAAAAATGTACTTGTAACGTTTCTCTATTAATTTTATCAAATGTCCTTGAAGGGACTAAGACTAAAGCTTATGCTTATTGAGGTTTCATTACAACAAAGTCAACAAAAGGGTTTAAAAAAAGAAAAGTCACGCATTTCGTGGGACCATATACTTACGAGAAGAACATAAATAATTTACGAGAAGTCAAGGCTGAATTGTTGTTTGTAGTAATCACGCTTTTAAAACCAGATTTCTTGCATTTTAAAAGATCATCATTATTGTACCTATATCAGTTTAATTATTGGATGATGCTACAAGTACAAATGATATGTAAAATGGTTGACAAAACGGACAAGTGGTGTGGGCTGCCACTTGTCCATTTTGTCAACCATTTAGTATATGATTTTGTACAAGTAGAATAATCATCAATTATTACCCTACTTTATTAAAAGTAGTGGTGAGTCATTTGTCTTGTAAAATTCTTGTCCTTGTATCAATTGTATTATTATCCTAGTGTCGATTGTATGAAGACAGTATGTTGAGTGATATACATGAAGGATCTCCTCGTCTATATACGGAGCTTTCCTCTAAATCATCTCGAATCCATCTTTGTTAGCCCCCATATATTTTATGGGCCACATATTTTATCAACTTTTCAATCACATATTTCACCAATTTTTATCAATGTTTATTAAAAATTTAATTTTTATCCAAATCAAATAGGGGCTAAGAACGAGTTTATTGCGGCATTATGTCCAATCCAACGTACTAGACACGTCCCAGAAACATGAGAATTACAGTCCAATCAGGAAAAATAAGGGAGTTTTAATAACACAATAAAAGGAAAGAGAGGGATGGGGTTCTCTCAGCCCCTCCACAACATAAATTCAGGCAAGCCTTCAGCGGTAGTAGAATCAAGAATTGCAAATTTATGTACAAGTATACAACCATCCAGCCACAAGTTTACACAACGATTTAAATTTACCTCCTCGGACAATCCGAGTCCCGCATTGTTCCACTGACAAAAGGTGCAGAAGTTCCATCAACGGTGAGTATCCCATTTATTGATCAATCTGAGCAATTCGAACGACCATGCATATTGGAATACTCCGTCCATGAACTGGATTATGTTCAAGATAATCATTCAAGGCGAAGATAAGTGTTCTATCATGATTTTTCTCCTTGAAGCCACGAACCACTGGGCAAAAATTAAGTCAACGATCATGGAGCAACCCGCAACCTTAACCCGATTTTGATTTATTTGCTAAAAACGACTGCCTTGTTGAGAGGGGAAAGATAACACATCGAAAATATTGTTCAGAAATCCCAAATCATAAATATTGTTCTTAACAACTTCCAATTCTTCGAGACGAGATGTTCTGAAGAAGGACTTCCACTTTCTTTCTTGAGGCTTCCTTTTTAGACCTAGTTCATCTAAACTTTCTTTCAGAGCTTCTGCACTTGCCTTTGCCTCGCTAACCTTCCTCTGCCAGCTCAAGTGCTCTTGAAACTTAAAAGACTGCATTTAAATATAGAGCAAACTCAGTCAAAAGACCGTCTGCTCAATTACTCTTGCAACTTACATGAGATTGATCAGATGCTAAAAAGTGTGTATGATTCAGCACATAGTAGACAGATGCAGATATGCTATATGCATAATCAAATCAATAACAATAAAGAGACGGAAATCCGAGTTCAACCCTACCGGAAACCTAATTATTTCTACTGATTGTTCTATATTGTTTTGTACACAGATTTCTGATGCTTGAAGTTCTTCTTTCTACAATTTTTTTTCTTCCAATGTTACACCGCAGTATCTAGATGGAATGATGACTAGGAAAAGATCACTGCTTATTTTCTTGAACCTTCTGGAAAATTTTGTGCAATTGCCTTGCTAGAACTTCCATTTTGCATAGTAGCCTCAGTGAACTCAAAACAGTAAGCACTTCGAGTAAATATACCTCAAATTTTGCAATACCTTACCCAATTTCTATGTTTTCTTTTCCTAAGTACATTTTAAAAGGAACAGCATTCTACTTCTCCAGAAGTTTTGAATTTCAACATGGACAGATGATCTAAGTTAAATATTGTGGGAAGAATGGGGGGCGCCGCGGCGCCCCATCCATGGCGCCGCGGCGCCGCCACCTGAAGAGGTGGCACCGCGGCGCCCCGGCATCCACTTATGCCCTTGTCTTTGCCCCATTCATTATACCCGGTTTTGAGAGGAAAAATAGAGAGAAAAAGAGAGTTTTGGAGAGATTTTTACAAGATTAGAGGTTGTTCAATCTTGGGTTATAAAATATTAAGCTCCTTTCATTCTTGGGATTAACTTGAAGATTGTTCAAGTAATCCAATTCATTCTTCATATATATTGAAAATCTCCATTTCACCCAAAAATTGAGTTTGTTGGAATTTTGTCAAAACTTTTGGTTGGTTGAACATTGATTCAAGGTTGAGATTGGACAACCTTTTCTAACAATTTGGTATCAGAGCTACATATCAAATCAAGGTGGTCAAGCTTCGATTTGAGGAATGTAGGCTTGAATCAAGTGTGTAGACAAGGTGTTTGATAAAATTTCTGTGAGATCTTGGTTGTCGGATTTCACTAAAACGAGTGGGCAAATGATGTCTACTAGTGGTGTGGTGAAGGTTGGGAGGTATGAGATAGAGAAGTTCAATAGGAAGAATGACTTTTCCTATTGGAGAATGCAAATGAAAAATTTGTTGATTTCTCTAAAGTTGTACAAGGCTTTGAGGGGCAAGGAGAAGAAACACAAAGATATGTTGGACGAGGATTGGAAGGAACTTGATCTCGAAGCACGAGCGTCTATCATTCTATGCCTTGAAAGGGATGTTGCTTTCTTGGTAGATGGTGAGGTAACGGCGGCGGAAGTGTGGTCGAAGTTAGAGGCAAACTTCATGACGAAGACTCTAACTAATCGGATCTCTTTGAAATCCAAATTGTATACTTGCAAGATGGATGAAGGAACACCAATCCGGGAGTACGTCAACAAGTTCAATAGGTGCATATCGGATTTGAAGGACATTGATGTGAAGGTAGATGATGAGGATCAAGCACTTCTACTGCTTCTTTCTTTGCCAAAGTCTTATGAGAACCTTGTTCAAACATTGATGCTTGTGGGTGATAAACTTGTGATGGAGGAGACTAGAACGTCACTTCTAGCGGATGATCTTCGAAAGATTGCAACTAGTGGCATGTCTACCATTGGTAACAAGGATCAAACTCAAGGGTTGTTTGTGAGAGGGAGGAGCAATGAACGGCCAAAGGACATGCGAGGAAAGTCTAGATGGAGTTCTAGACCTCTTGCGGAAAGGTCGTGTTTCAAATGCGGCGAGCTCGGGCACTTCAAGGCAAATTGTTAAAATAAAAGAACGGGAAGGAAGAACAACAACAACAACAACAACAACAACAACAGAGAGGAGGGGGTTCATGGCAATCAAGAGGTTAGCTATGCCTCGGAAGAAGGGGGCATCGATGAGTGCTACACCATCACTTGTGATGAAGAAATCTCCGGTAAGTGGATTCTTGATTCTGGTTGCTCTTACCATATGTGTTCGAATAGGAAGTGGTTTACTACTTATACTTGCACTGATGGTGGAACCGTGTTGATGGGTAATAACCATGCTTGTAAAACGGTGGGGCTTGGTTCCATTAGAATTAAGATGCATGATGGAGTGGTGAGAACATTGATGGATGTGAGACATGTTCCTGATTTGCAGAAGAACCTTATTTCTGTTGGTGTATTGGACTCCGGTGGTTGCAAGATTGTGACGTGGGATGGAGTCAAGAAGGTTGTTCAGGGCTCTTTGGTAGTGATGAAGGGCATTCGCCAAGGTAACCTATATACTCTTCAGGGTACTACAGTTACAGATGATGTAGCGGTTGAGAAAAGTGGAAGTGGTGGAGACTTGGCAAAGTTCATTATCAGCAGGGGAGTTACTTTTGAAGAGAACTCCACGGTAGCTTGGTCAAAAGCTACGGTGCCCAGTGGTGTTGAAGATGTAAGGGGTTCTAAGTCTCAGGTTGTTGAGATAGAATCCAGGGATCGACTAGGTCCAAGTCATGTTCGAGAGGTGTATCATGCTTGAGAGGAGAGTGATGATGTGCTTGAACATGAGGAGGTTCAGCAGAAGAATGTACAGGCTCTACAACAACAACGACTCGAGGAAAGTTTGGCATCCTCTAGGCCAAGGCGAGCATTCAAGCTAGTTTAGAAGTTGGGGTCAGACCAGCCTCTGAGGCACTATGGGCAATCAAATATGGTTGAGTGTGCACTCTCGTTGGGGGTTGATGAGCATTTCACCTTCAAGGTAGCTATGCGGAACAGCATGGAGAGAGTTGATGTGCCCAAGTGGGCTTGGGCCCTTCGGGGCGGTGTTAGAGTTAGGTGGAGATGATATGTACATGGGTTGGGCGAGAACTACGATGGCTTGATCCCGGTGGAGGGTACGTAGGCAACCACGATAAAGTGGTGCAACCGGTAAGACCTATGGTGGCTTGATCCCGGTGTAGGGGTTACGTAGGCAACCATGGTAGAATGGTGGAGCCGGAATGAACTACGGGATGACTTGATCCCGGTGAAGGGTACGTAGGAAACCATTGTTTAATGGTGCAGCCGATTTGGGTGTTGGAGAAGGATTTTATGGAGAGGTATGAACTACGGTGTGGCTTGATCCTGGATCAGGGTACGTAGGCAACCATGGTTGAATGGTGCAGCCAGTTTGGTTCTTCTGGTGATCGTCCAAAATTTGAAGTCTATCAAATGATGGACGAGGTGGAGAATTGTGGGAAGAATGGGGGGCGCCGCGGCGCCACTCAGCCGGCGTCCCGGCATCTACTTATACCCTTGTCTTTGCCCCATTCATTATGCCCGATTTTGAGAGGAAAAATAGAGATAAAAAGAGAGTTTTGGAGAGATTTTTACAAGATTAGAGGTTGTTCTATCTTGGGTTATAAAATCTTAAGCTCCTTTCATTCTTGGGATTAACTTGAAGATTGTTCAAGTAATCCAATTCATTCTTCATATATATTGAAAATCTCCATTTCACCCAAAAATTGAGTTTGTTGGAATTTTGTCAAAACTTTTGGTTGGTTGAACATTGATTCAAGGTTGAGATTGGGCAACCTTTTCTAACAAATATAACTATGGAGTCCAAGGAATGTCCTTACTGTTGAGCAAAAATCGACCACCACAAAGGTTTAAATGGGCTCAGTTTATCGTCAATCGACACCACCAAGGAACCAACCCAAAACTCAACTCCGACTCTCTCACTACTTTGTTTCTTGATATTCCCACTAGAGAAACCACAAAGGAATCAAGGTCACAAAGACAATAACCACAAATGTTGAAGAAAGGGAAGAATCAAGATCACAATTGAATGGAGAGAAGAGAAGGCAGCAGTCACGCATGTTGAGAGGCAGAGACCGGGCCAAGCTTATAACGCAAGAGATAGGGCTGTAAGCAAAAATCGTCAAACCGGAAAATCAAACCGAAACCCCATTTTGGAAATCGTCGGTTTGGTGCCACGTGGACCCGTGAACGAAATGGTTTTGAACCAAACCAAACCGGTAAAAAATGGTTTGGTTTAGGTTTGAGAAATTTTATTGTTGTTTAAATTCAAACCGGACCGGCGAAAAAATATATAAAAATTAAAAAATTAAAAAAAATGAATTTTTCTAAATTGTAACTTGTAAGACTTTTGTATTGGGCTTTTTATTTTTTTTTTAAATGGGGCTCATATATTCCATAGGCTCTTAAACTGAAAGTTTGAAACGATTCATGAAGCAATCTCACGTTGTATTCCATATAAATTACTATCACCAAACAATTATCAACTTATATAACTGCATAGTACTTTAATGATGAAACAAACTTCAATCAAAATCAAAATCCTACATTGAATTGGACATCCTTTAAAAAATTGTTGCAACTTTTGGTTCTATCGATTATAATTTGTAGAAATTTAGATGAAAAATTTTGATCGGATCAACAATTATATAATCAAAGTGAAAACAAAATAAAAATTTCGGATCTTAGAAATGAAATTATATATTGTAAATAAATTTATTTAAGTATAGATTTACCCAATATTCTAATTTGGCTTGCGAATCAGTTAATCAAAAAATTATAAGAAGAGATAATAAAAGAAAAAAAAAAAAAAAAGTACTGGGGTCTAAAATGAAGAAGGAACCCTATTATTTTTTTATAAAAGTGATTGGAGAATGGAGATTGAAACATATATTTACCAAAAAAATAAAAAAAAATCCTATGAAAATCATCCGGTTCCCATACTAGAATCGATAACTAGACCGGAATCGGTTGGTTCTTAATAATTTGTCCAAAATCAAATTATTTTTTAGAAGATCCAAAACAGAATCGACTTGTTCTAAATGGTTCCGGTCCGGTTCCACTTGTTCTGGAAAAAAAATGTCAAGTCCTTAATTAATGGCATAAAAGTAGACAGGCAAAAAAATATACGACGAAATCGGTGGGTTTAAAATAAGACGACGGGCAAAAAAAATATACGGCGAAACCGACGGTTTAAAACCGGACCAAACCGTTAGGTTTAGGTTTGAGTTTTTTTCAAACCGTTCTAAACGTTTTGGTTTAGGTTTGAGTTTTTTCTCAAACCGGTGTAAACGGTTTGATTTGAAAATCTATCAAAAAAGGGTAAAATCGGACCGCTTACACCCCTAACAAGAGAGCCACCCATATAAGTTAGGGTATGAATATTACTGTCCCGATAACATAAGTAATGCCCAAGCACTAAGAACAAATGGGCTACTCAATATGGGTAACTATTGAAATTGTGATATTTTAGTTGTCACATAATTATTGTATTTTTAGTTTCATTTAATTACATGTTTTTAGTTAATGTCTAACTTTTATAATAATGTAAAAGTTAGGCTATTTTGTAGCTACTACAAGTTAGTACATTGTTAATGTTTAGCCGTAGTAGATAGAATAATTAGAAAGTACTTTTTAAATTGTGTAAGTTTGACTATATATATTAGCCATGTATCTCCAAATTTATTAGAAGAAAATGAAGTGATGTTATTGATGAAAAACGTTTTTTCTTCTCCTCTGTCTGTGATAGAACAGCAGAGTAATTTTTGCTCTTGAAATCGGTATGTAAAATCCGATATTTCATACCTCCTCCTTGACATCAAAATTCCATTTTTGTTTAGAACTTTAATCTTAAAACTTTTGAACCAATAAATTTCCATCAGCACAATATAGCCATCCAAGTAAATGGGTCGGGCCACGAGCAACTTTAATAAATTAGGCTACTTCGAGTGGCCCAAACGGAAAGGAGTTGGGTCGTTCCATTAATGATGTCGATATACCGTTCAGTCATTTGGTCTAAGCCGACTGAATTAAAATCGAGTTAACATTATAGCCCGGGGGATTTATTGGGTATCAAAACCCAACACTTACGGTTAATAGTAGGAATAAGGATGAAGTGTCCAAATGAAGAAATTCTTCACACTAATATTATCTTAACTACATTATATAACATTCAATATTTTCATTTCAGTTCCATTTTTCCATTTTTAGAAAAGAAAGGGAAATATGATAGCCATTGCTTAACAAATATTAGCCATCGACCTAAAAAGAAGACATTGATAAACCAAATGAAACCATTCAACACAGGAAAAGTGAAAATTTAAGAGGCAAGTCAAAGTCATGTATGAGAATGACACAGACTCCCTATTATCTCACTGAATTTTGGTCAAATAAAGAGAGTACAATTTTAGAATAGGAGGCAATTAATTGGGCTACAATGAAGCTTATAACATAGCTCGTTTATCCTATTACCGATCAAATATTGAACCTTTCTAACTTCTTTGAGTTGCCACATACATAGCTAGCAATAAAGCATGTGTTGCTTGTAATCTATGCAGCTGCCTGATATACTTGGAAAAAGAGTTTGGAAAATTGTGTTATATTTTGAAGCAACCATGAGTTCCCTTTAATTATTGTTTTCGAATCTTACAATTGTATACAGTATGGACCATGTTCTAACCTCCAACTATTGGACAAAAACATCATAACCTTTTTGTATCAAATCTCAATACAAAGACTCGTAGCAACTGGTTACTATTAATCTATAAGCGATATTTGAGTTCCAGTACCCATTGGTTTATATACAATATTTCTAGTTTTATTGTTCATTTTTGCTTCATTTTCCATGTTCCTATCCACACAGTGGTGAACTGGACAGGTCATATTTCATTTTCAACTAACATCCCTTAAGTGCAATCCATGCATAATTACCAGTTAAAATCGAAATGTCATCAAACATTCTATTTTTTCTTTAGTTTGGTGGATTTCTATTGTTATCAAGTTATCACAAGTTTTATCTTAAGTTAGCTATAACAAAAAAGGAAATTTGTAATATACAGTATCCCCATCATCTCCCTTTTTGCAATATTTAACTTATATTTTCCAATGACACTTGTGATAAACTGATAATGATAGAAATCCACCAAACTAAAGAAATATACATGCAATGCTACATTTATTTTTGGAATCCTTACATTTAGGCTGAATCTATCAACATTTTTGGGAAAACAAATCATTTATGTATGAAGTACCTTACTTTTTGCATACTGTAACTCTACATCACTACAAATAACATTTTCAATTCTGATAAGTAAACAAAGAACTTTAAAGGATTTTTCTCAAAGTGATAATGATCCTTAGTAGAATTACGAATTCTGCAATGTGAAACAGAGTTAAGGAAATTTTATTTGTGATAAATTCAATGGAAATTAGTCATTAAACATTAAATCTCGGACCACAAGTTGTACTTAAATTGGGTTAGATCATTTAGTTAACTGATATGAATGTATAAAATTTTAAAATGTCCAGCATTATATGTGTTTATTGTTGATGATACACAATGAAGTTCATTTTAGTTTCTCTGCTCAAATATATATAGGCTTTTGTTGAACCAAAGGGGCAAAATAATCAGCAAGATGGGGTGCAGATGGGGTGTGTGTGTGTGTATGAGCATAGTTCTCATCATAGAGTGAAGAATAACACTCAACCGCGATTAAAGGAAATCTGAAAGAAATATACCTCATTTGTGGTAGTGTTTGTGAGACAGAGTTTGGCATGGTATGCAAAGAATCCAGCCAACAGCAGAGAAACAAAGGCTAGAAACATCATAATGAGTATTTGAGTGTTGTACGCGCCCAATAACCACTGTCATAAAACAGAGAACTATCAATAGAGTGATATAAAGAGTGAGAACATAACAAAATTCCCAAATATCCATAGGAACATATACACCTAATCTTCAGAAGGAACTAACTAATCTTAATTAAGAACAATTTTCGGATAGCGATCAAGTTGTCTTCCTCTAACTGTAGCAGTGGCTATTTGGTCTATAGTATTAGCAGCAACAAATCTTGACATTCAACATCAGTGGAGAAAATAAGGAAGGGGAGTGTTAAGAGAATAAATCAAGGGATGATCATGGATAACGTGCATTATGGAGATGTGCACAAAAATATATGATGGAGGAAAGCAAGGAATCATTGAGACAAATTGATCAAGATGATTGATGACGATGTACTTAATTTTAGGAATTATTATTCATCTTTATATATTTAGTTTATTAAGTTGTACTTTATGTAAATGATTTCTCAATGAATAAAATAACAACTCCCATTTCTATCATCTTCAGAATTTCTTCTTGGTATCAGAGCAGGTTGAACGCTCCTGCTTCCGGCGAGCGGCCTGGTGCCGCTCGTCCGGCCAACTTTTTTCATTTTCCTTTTCTTCTAATTTTTTTTTTCTAAAAATGCTCGTCCATCAATTTTCTTTTCCTTATTATCAATTTGTCCCTTTGAAAAAACCATGAATTTCGATAGCTACATTCTCAGAAACGTTAGCTCTTGGCTGGTGTTGTAAATTCATTTTCAACACAAAATCTCTCATCATGGTCATCAATGTTTCTATCTGAATCATCATGATTTCACTTACCTACACATAACAATTTGATTCTCACTCCTCTCAAGTTATCTTCCACCATATATATCATTCAAGATCCAGACAATACAAATCAATATCCTACCCGCAACAAATTCAAACAACACAGCAACAACAAAAATTCATATGACAAATCAACGTATGAATCCATTGCCTATCAAAAGTCCGAATCATCGGAACATTCTCTAAACAAACTCTTTGAGACACTATCCATGCAATATGGGATACACAAGATTCGCAAAAAAAATGCGAATTCACACCACCACAACATGTGACATATCTTCACAAGGATGAAGATTTAAAAAAAAAAAAATGGTGATCTTTTTCACAAAATTAGTATCCAAAACATCTTTCATTTTTTTTTTGCAACAAACTTTGCCTCCAACCCCAGCAACGTTTGAGGGAGGGTATTAGCAGCAACAAATTTTGACATTCAACATCAGTAGAGAAAATAAGGAAGGGGAGTGTTAAGAGAATAAATCAAGGGATGATCATGGATAACGTGCATTATGGAGATTTGCACAAAAATATATGATGGAGGAAAGTAAGGAATCATTGAGACAAATTGATCAAGATGATTGATGACGATGTGCTTAATTTTAGGAATTGTTATTCATCTTTACATATTTAGTTTATTAAGTTGTACTATATATAAATGATTTCTCAATGAATAAAATAACAACTCTCATTTCTATCAGCTTCAGAATTTCTTCTTATAGTTCTCAGCATTCATCCATAATGTCAGAGAAGATAATTTTTCACCGCTGAATGTCAATCAATAACTCTCTTTACCTAACTACTTAGCATATTGAATTTTATCTCATCAACGTTTCAATTTGAGAACAGAAGAGTTTGGACCTTACTGCTGCACTTTTTTAGCTAAATTAGGTTCAAACAAGTCTGCAACAATAAGATGAACTTGTATGCACTTCAATCATCTTGCATTTATCTGATTCTGTTTTGTGAGAAGTTGGTAAACATGATTATATTGAAAAACTTTGGAAACGGTTGGAAGAACCTTATTTAAAACAATGCATTCCAAATAAACTTCTCTTTCTTGAAAGTTTCTTTAGCTTTAATATTGACCTATTTAAGGATTTAGATGACAATCTTGACAATTTTAATAAATTTGTTCAGGACATTAAAAATTGTGATGAAAAAATATCTAAAAAATATAAAGTCATAGCCCTTGTTTGATCCCCATTATTTTCTTTCTTCTTTTCAACCGTACATTTTTCAATAAAATAATATTACAAGTAAATAAAAAAAAAATCTTATTTTTAAACATATTTTCCATCAATCTACTATTCTAAATTGCATTCTTCAATAAAAATGGGGCTCAAACAAGTGTCATTCTTTATATATACAAGGAAGTTAAGAATGTAATTAAATAGGAAAGGGAGATACTTACACCTGATATTGCCATTGATTCTCTTAAGAGTAAGGATAGGTAGAAAAATACTAAGAGGATTGAGAGAAAAAGTAAGAAGATTCACCTAATGAGAGGTAGACCTCAGTAAAAGGTTGGAAGTGGAAATAGGAAAAACGGTGGTGGTAAGAAGAAGGGTAGAAGTAGGTCTAAATCGCAAGGGAAGGCAAAGGAAAGGAAGTGCTATGGTTGTGGGCAACTAGGACACTTTGTTAGTAATTGCTATAAGGAGAAAAACAAACTGAGAGATCGAAGAGGAAAAGATCATGGTGAAGCAAATGTAGTGGCATCTAAAATTGAGCATGGTGAGGTGTACATGCTTTTAAATTTTGAGCCTTGTGAGATTAACCTGTCTATAAACTCCCATATTTATGAATGGATTCTTGACTTTGGTGGATCTTTTCATGTCACATCTAATTGGTTTGATCATTTGCATAAGTCTGATCATGGACACATCGTTGCAAGGGATGTAGTCTTATAAAACATCAATCAAGTTGGTGATGTGACTCTAAAATTTGATAGGTTTTGTGCATAAATTGAGGAATGTTAGGTACATTCCACATATAAGTAGAAACTTGATTTATGTACGGAGGTTAGAGATAACATGTTTTATTGGTGGGCTAGGTGATGACATGATTAAAATGTTAAGAGTGCATTTAGAGCCTTTAAGGCCATTAGAAAAAATGGCATTTACATTACGCATGCTGAAGTGGTGGGTAATCTTAATTCTACTTTGCTTCTGTTGACATTGATCACATACGGAAGTTGTACAACAGGCTAACTTATGTTTGTGTTAAGAGATTTAAGTTCCTTAACAATAAAGGTATGTTTGGTAAGGATCACGTGTCTATCGTGCCATTTTGAGATCATTGTGCGCTTGACAAATATGGTAGAATGTCTTTCATCTAGCACACAAAAGACATCTAAAGTGTTAGAATACATTCATAATGATCCATGGAGCCCTGAGAGCAATTCCACTTTTTGTGGTAACAAATATTTCCGGCCTATTATTGATGATTTTTTTCAAACATATATGAGTTTATTTGTTAAAAGATAAATCTGAAACTTTTACAAAATTTAAGAATGTGAAATATTTAAGAACTAAAAATGGTCTTAAATTCTGCAATTCTAATTTTGATAATTTGTGTAATGATTGTGGTATCACTAAACATAGGACGATACCTTATACTTTCCAGCAAAATGGGGTTGCTGAAAGGATAAATTGTACTTTGCTTGACTCTTTCCACAAATTAGTAAATCAACCAGGATGTTTTTGTATTGAATAACAAACAGTGGTTAGATGTATGATGTTAAGTTATGGTGTGCCCGAAACGTTTTGGGATGAAAGTGTTATGACTGCATGTTATATGACTAATATGACTCATTTCACTGCTTTAAATAATGATACTCTTTATGAAAAGTGGTAAGGTAGATGTCCTGATTATTCCATGCTTAACTTTTGGTTGTGCTGTGATAAGTGTATTTTAGACACTTATTCAGAGCCTAAAATAACGATGTTTAGTTGTTATTTTGATTAAATATATCATAATTTATTGTATTTTGTGTTAAATAGGTAAAACTCAATAGTTGAATAAGAAATTGACAGAAACAAATGGAAAATCCTAAAAATTAGCGAAATCCAGAAGATGGGGACCAAGTTGCAACAATACAATTGTTGAATTGGACCATGAATCAAAGATTGAAGATGCTAGAGATTCAATTGGATGCACTTGGAATCTAAAAGGGTGAAAATATAGGCTAAAAGTGAGGGGGGGGGGAAAGACTATGCATAGAAGTTCGGGGATCGAAATGTGAAAGGATGGAAGATGGCAGCCAAAACTTGCACTATGTGACTGCATAGTGCATTTGGTCATGCGGTCGCATAATGATATGCAGGAAAAAATGTTGTGTCAATCCTTGAACAATGTGGCTGATACATTTTAACTATACAGTCGCTTAGTTATAAAATCCAGTTGAATCTCAGATTTCTTTATACGATTAAAACTTAACTTGACATGATTTTGGGCAATATCTTTGACCTAGACTTGAGCCATATAAATACCAGAATTCTCCTACACTTGGGGAAAGCCTCTTTTCATGAAAAATAAATAAATAAAAACTCATGAACATCAAGATTTTTAGAGAATTCAATTAGAAAAAGATGACAAATTCATATTTGTGAGATGTTTCAATTGTGGAATTGCAATAAAATTATCAAGTAAAGTTCATACCAGAAAATTGGCACAAGGATTGGGAGGAAACTTCAAGAGATATCAAGAATCCATTGAAGTCATTCAAGAATTCGAGATTTCTACTTAATTATTTAATTTTCGGATGATGTTTATTATACTCAAAATGATTTCTTGTAATTTCAATATGTTAGGCTAGATTTTTACATTGCTATAGAAGAGAACTACCAAAGGTGAGCTTATGAGATACAAAACTACATTGGTAGACGAGTGACGTTGAACATAATAGTGATTATCTTGCGGGCTAGTTCTAACAGATGGATCACAGGAAAGAACACAAGAATATCACCAAAAAACACAAAGAAAACACCTATGAAGTTCAATGAATCTTATGAAATCAAGCAATGCCGAAAATAAGTCTACAAGCCGGACCTTGTAGCTAAAATTTGAAATGTATCAAAAATGGCAAAATCCCAAAAATCATGTCAAAATAAAATACATAATAAAATAAGTAATATGTGAAAATTCGGCTCAAATTGGGTTAAAAATCCTTTCCTAACGTACAAATGCATTATTACCAAAAAACAAAATTTAACTAAAAATAGTGATTTGGAGGGGAAAATAGTGGAATTTGAGATCCTAAAAGCATTGCGTGTGCATTGAAAAGAGCTTTTTGAATTGTGGTCATGAGCACGATTCCAACAACTGTAGCCAAAGTTATGGCCAAAAAACTGAAACGTGCCCAAAACTGCTTCAATTAGGACAATAACACAATCACTTACTGCATTTGCGCTGATCTGCCAACTCATGATATTTCAACTCCAATAATGTGCAATCTGATAGCTCAGCATCATCTGTCTCAGATCCACTGCATCAACAAGGGATACACACAAAAGAAAGAGATAGCTTATAATGAGATTTTCTTGCCTGTTGTTAAGTATACCACTATTATAGGCATGCTTGCTTTTATTGCTCGTTATGATTGAGAACTTGAACAACTTGATGTGAAAACTACGTTTTTGCATTGTGATCTTGACAAGAAAAATTTTATGTATCAACCCAAATATTTTGAAGATTAAAATAAACATGATCATGTGGGTTTTCTTAAAAATCTCTATATGGTTTAAAATAGTCTCCTAGACGGTGATACAAGGAGTTTGATTCATATGTTCTTCCTATTGGTTTCAAGAGGAGTGAGTTTCACTATTACTTATATTACTAGAACCACAGCACAAATGATTGTGTGGATTTGCTACTTTATATGGATGACATCTTATTCATTGGTTTTTGACATGAAAGTGGTTAAAAAGATTGAAGGTGAACTTAGCAAAGAATTTAATACGAAAGACCTTAGACATGCTAAAAGAATTCTTAGCTGGAAATTGATAGCGATAGGTCTAATTTTTGCTTATTTGTACATCAAACTCCATATAAGCTTAATATGTTGAAGAAGTTTGGTATAGTTAATTGTAAACCTACTTCTGTGCCTCTTGGTAATCATTTTTTTTTTGTCTGAAGAAAAATCACATGCTAATAAAGAAGAAATGACATATATGAGTAACATCCCTTATTTCTAATGATGTGAAGCTCAAGGGTTTCACTGATGCTGATTGTGGTGGAGATAGAGACAACAGGAAATCGACTACCTCTTATGCGTCTACTTTGTGTGATTTGTATGTCAGTTGAAAATTTCAACTCCATCACACTGTTGTTCTCTCCACTACTGAATTTGAATATATAACTACCACTGAAGCCCTTTAAAGAATTTTTGTGGTTTAAAAGTCTATTTAGTGAACTTGGTACATTAAATGATAATGTGGTTGTATATTCTGATAGTCAATCTGCCATTCTTTTATGTAAAAATCCTATTTTTTTATGAATGCACTAAAGATATTGATGTTAGGCTGAATTTTATTAGAAATATTGTATCTTAAGATGTGATTAAACTCGAGAAAGCATATTCAGACTACAACCCTGCAGATATGGGCAAGAAAGTGCTTACTTCGGTAAAGTCTAGAAGTTGTCTTATACTTCTAAACATTGAACATGTACGTAAAGTAATTTTATTTGGAACTTAGATTGACAACTACATGTGTTTTGTTCTTTGCAGGTTGGTTCCTGATTACGCCCAAAGTGTTACGCGGTATTGTAGTGTAGCTTTGGGGTGTCGTATCCACAGAGAGATGGAAAATTATTCAAAGGTTCCAAAATGGGTGATCTATCCTTTTAAATTGTAGGAAAGATCGGTTGTTGATCAAACAAGTTGGTCTCAAAATTATGAACTAAAATTCAATAGATTAAGGTAGTGAAGCTTTGGAATTCACTCTCTCGGGTTGGATCAATCAACATTAGTCATTCATGCATCTTACCAAAACTCTAGACTCCTATAGTAAATTCTCACGCTAATCTTGAGTTTAATTGAAATTATGATTTAATAAATATTCGATCAAACAATAGAAAGAGCATGACTAATTATATGAAAAATCCAATAAGAATTAAACCATTTTCAAGACCAATTTATAAAGGAAACCCTAGATCAATTTAATTCCACAATAATACCAAACCTAGATTTCTTCCACAACATATTTCCACATTAATCCATTGAAATTAGATCCAAAAACAATCATATACATCAAGCATATAATGGTAAAGGATCACACCGATAAGGGATTTGAAATTGAAATTCAATAAATATTTCAATTGTTCAATGGAGAAAACGTGATTGAATCCATGAAAATCTAATATAAAATAAACCAACTTCAAAATATATCCATAAGAATAAGAAATCTAAATTCCAGAATTATTTGACAATAAAGAGCACGTTAAATGAATGAAAGGTGTTAAAATCCCCAAACCCGATCGAGATCCTCCTTGCTTCACCAAAGAGATTAGCCTTCCATGGAGTTCTTGAGGCCAAGAGATGTTTGAGAGGTCTAGGAGATGAAGAATATGGTCGAAATCCCTCTTCTGGTCGACTTTAGGGTGAGAAAAACGCGTCCAAAAACTTTCCATAGTTGATTTAATTGATTTCCGGAAATAAAATATTTTTGGCCCGGTTTATACCTATGCGACTGCATGGTATAAATACATGCGGTCGCATGGAACAAAGTAATTCAACCCTGAAGCTCTCGGGAATATCCATGCGGCCGCATGTATTTATAACCATGCGACCGCATGGTTTTGCCAACTTTCCGCCGGACAGCCTTCAGTGTTTTAGTCATATCTTTCTCTCTCGATATCCGATTGAGGTAATTCAAAGTGCTTCGGAAAGCTGACTCGATGGGCTACAACTTTCATTCAGATGTCTACTTCCAATTCGATCTTATACCATGTGAAAATGATCTAAATATGAGGCTGAAAATCGATACAAAACTTTTCAGCATATGTGATGACGTTTTGACTATATTTCATCCTGTCGACTTCTTTCCTCATCCAATTGATGCCGAACACCCTCAAATCTTCATATCTTCATTTTTCCTTCCGAGTTATCTTTTGGTATTTGCAATTTGGTTCTTGAACTTTTGTTTCTTCCATTTTGATCTCTTTTCACTTGTTTCTTCCATTTTTCACCTGTTTCACCCATTTGCCACCTAAACCAAGATATAGAAACATTTAGTGCATTTTGGTGTCGAATAATCATATAAATGAAAATATTAAAGGATGAAAAACGTAACAAATGTGCTATTATCAGTTCCATATCAATGTGGAGTTTTGTTGGAAATTTTGGTCCTGAACAAACCTTAGGGGCTACGACATTAAACGAAATTACACTTCATATGTTTTAATAAAGCTGATGAATGAAGATTGAATTAAATAGTCTGCATTCACAAATTGATAGCCCAATTGCAAAGATAAACTAGACACTATTAAATTAATAAATGAAGGTTAAACAGGCTTGATCCAGTTGCTAGATGATCTATTCTAACTCGAACCTACTTTAATTGGTTTGACCTACTTGTGAACTATGAAGTTGGCTCCTTAGACCTTGAAAAATATACGACATACGGCATTATCCTTGGCTTTTCTTATGTCTAGCGCTGGCCTCCTTTTCTCTCCAAAAAATCGAGCATCTCCTTTGATCTTTGTGGATGCAGTTGTGTACTCCCTTTAGAGGCTTATTCTTCATCCTTTGTGATTCCTCTTAGGCTAAGTTTTGGATTCAATTTCTAGTCCGATTTTTGGTGTTGCCTTCATGGAGATGACTATCAACTAAGCCCCTAAAAACATCTCACAAACGGAAGTTTGATTGGAGTTTTTATCAATTGATTATTTACTTGCTTCATTTCTTGCTTTTGATTTTATATAATTGTGATTTAACTTCGATTATCTTTGTAGTTTTGCGAGGTACTCTTTACATAAACCTAATCCTAAGTAATGCAATATTATAAGACGATGTTTAGTTTTCAATTACTAAGAGTATTTTAGGAAGCAATATTCGATTTTGATTTATTAACTTTTATTACATATTGTGTGTGTGTGTGTGTGTGTCGTTTTAGTGCTGATTTTGCTGCTACTGTTCACTCTGAACTCCAACCCTATAGGCCCAATATTTCACCCACCTATACTATTCATATAAACCCTACAATTAACCCTAGTCCATACACAACATATACCTACTACAACCCAACATATAACTCAAACCTCATACCCACTTACCACTGAAACCAAAAATAAAATACCTAACATCAATCCCAACTCTCCCATATATCTGCTCAAATTACCTAATCCCAACATCATTTAACTGACCCAAACCCATAAAAACACAACAGATCATATTCCCAAAAAATATGCATAAGCCAACCCTAAACCTAATATACCAATCAATGTAATATGCCCATTAACAAACCAACCCAAGCCCATCTAATAACATACCCTTCAGCCCAACTAATCACACTGCCCCACGCCATTGTCTCTCATCACCCCAAAACCTAAACAACATTGCAGTTTCTCACATCGTCTCAGCGTCGACATTGACATACTCATCCTTCACTCCTCCGATAACCATCTCGTGCATAGAAAAACAACACCCACCCACCAAAGTCACGTCCGCCACCATCGCTATTGTTGTGATTTTTCTTATCGCAAGTGTACGATATCGAACAAGTAAAACATGGACCTAAGAGTCCGGATAATCGTTCCCACGATGACTATACTCTATTACCTAATCTATCCAATTTCAACTTCTATTTGACGAAAGTAAACTCGAATTTTGTATGTTAAAGATTTTAATCTAAGAAAACGTGAAATTAAATGTGATTGCGCACAATGAATGATATTCAAATTAAACAATAAAGAGATTGTTATGGCAAAACATTTCACCTATTTGATCACCTTTACGTTTTTCATCAAGATTTACAATCTAAGTAGTGTTCGATCGAATTCTCCTAATATATTCAACTTACCCTTCTCGAGTTCTCGTTGAGCCTATTCAATTAATCCAATTACATATCTCTAAGCAAATTGACATTAATTAAACAAAATAAAATTCAGAAAATTCACACACGATCACAATAATTAGTATAGGTATCTCGACACATTATACCAATTTAACGGATTTTACTATATAGTCTAAATCCTAAACGCACCTCTCGATTTGTAAAGAATTCACGAAAACATCGAACTAGTGATCAATTAATTTGAAGCATTAAATTCATAGTAAAAATCAACACAACAATTTAAGGACTAGAATCTCGAATTAAAAACATAAAGGTTCCCAAAAAAGCTTACATGTTCGCCCTAACGAATGAATTAGCTATTCATACTAAACAAAGAACAAAAAACAATTGTTATTGAATACATCATCGGATTTGAAGTAAAGATGTAGGAAAATAAAATAGATCTTGCAGCAAAATCTCATCCTCTTCCAATCAACATTTCAAAGATGAGTTCCTTGATGTTCTTCCCTTCAATCCTTGCTTGAATCTTCAAAATCCCTTCAATGAAATCCTCGAATTGCTTGTTGAATCTCTAAATATCTTGTGCCCCTCAAAGTGTGTAACCCCTTGCCAAGTCTCAAAGACCTCTATTTATACTTTACCCCTCGTTTCTCCCCAAAATAGGGTTTTATGGGCTTTAAAATAGGTAAAATGGTCAGCTAAAATGCGTAACAGACGGCGTCGCGGCACTAGGAATGTGGCGCCGCAGCGCCGCATTAATTAAGGGCATGGTGCTGCAGCGCCAGGATCATGGCGCCGCTACACCATGCTTTCGAGAGCACCACCATTTCAGTCCGTGGCACTGTAGCGCCATTGTTTTGGCGCCGTTCGTCTTGTCCAATTTATACTTTGACCATTTTGCCCTTTTGTCCTTTATTTCTTGTCATTCCATGCCAGTAGCCTCGTTTCACCATCTCTTCATCCTTTTTAACATCTACAAGACAACACTAATAAACACATCAAAAAACATCCACTTTTCATAGAATCTATCTTACAATTAAGTCAAAAATGGAATAAAACTCGTGAGTAAAATACACTCGTCAGCCATCATCCAATTCAACTTTCATAGACACCCATCGACAGAATTATTCATCATCGGCATTTTACATCGACCCATCGCAAACACCAACTGCTGCTGCAACATAAACACAAACGCTCTACATACTGCTTCACGTTTTATAGCGAACCCACAATCCTCCGCAGCACGAGGTGGTGCATGAATCTATTGTCCATATTGGTTGTAAAATTCATTGAGAACATAAATTCCTAAGATTCGAAATCGACCAGAAAGCTTAGAAGATTTCCATTGCAACAGCTTGATGATTAGCTTGGACATTGGTTACTCAATTTGCTTTGCTGAGGATCTTGGCAGCTGTTGAAGTTGAACGCTAGTTCTCTCAATTTTTTATACTCCCAGAATTATTGTTGTTGAAGTTGTGCTTTGATAAACACGCTTTTATTAGGGTAAAGCATTTTCTCTTGGATAGTTGACACACGTGCTTATGTTGGTTGTTTAATGGTGTGGATCTAGAATGATCTTTTGACATCTGTAAGACGATTGGCTTGGCACTGTTGATCATTTGGTTTTCTTATTCCGTTTGTTTCATCTGACTCTTTGTGTTCTTGAGAGGAAATGGGAAAAGAGAGAAAAATGGAAAGTGGCTAGAGTTTGCTTCTTTTATCTGATTCTACTTAAAATATCTGATTTTAAGTGTTGTGTGATAGTGTAGACCTTCGATTGTGTAATATTCTTAATGAATATTGTGAGAAACTATGTGATTTCTCTGTTGTTGATTCGGGTTTTGTTCGAAGGGTTTTTGTGAAGATTTCTTGGTGAATCTCTATAGATCTGTCACTGTACTTGAGAGATAAGTCTCATGTTCCGTCTCTATAAACATTTGTAACTTTTGTTGCCATCTTGGGCTGTTTTTAGTGCAACTGAGCATAATTATTGTCTTTGATGCTCAACGGGAGATGTAGGTGTTAGATCTGATCATCGAACTTTTGGGGCATAGGCGAAATAATTCTTAGGTGTGCAACATTAATTTTCAACAGTTTATTTTCTATTTGATCGAATTATTCTTGTTTCTCGAAACTTATATCATGTGATCATGGCTTTTCGGTGGTATCAAAGCACTGGACTGAAGAACAAATTGTCTAGATCTTCGAAGAAATATGCATTTCCGCTTTAGATCTTAAAGTTTGTTGGATCTGCTTTTTAAGCTAAACTAAAGAAAACAAGTTTATATTAACTCGCTTGGTGAGATATTTAACTTTTGTAAAGTTTACTTTCTAAAGTTAGGGTTTCTTGATCTTTCCCTTGATTTATCGTACATCGTTGAAACCCCCTTGAGACTAATCTTTGTCTAGTAGCTCCTATAAAGCCCATGAAATCTGAAATAAATCAAGTACGTGTGTGTACTTGGAGAATCTTGCTAGAGAGATCAGTGAAACATAGTAGATTGATCTCTATGTCGGTTTTCTTTAAACGATTTTGTGTGCATGCTCTTTGCATTGCTGTTGACACTGCTAAAGTTGATCAAATCTGTATTATGTATTACTGTGATTTTAAGTAACACTGACTTGTGCACTTTGACTCCTTTTAACTGTCTTCATAATCCGTTGACATTTGTGTGTCAATTGCTTGTTAATACGACCACTGCTAAATTTGAAGTTAGACAATTTGATGGTAAAATTGATTTTAACATGTGAAGTCATAAAATGAAAGTCATTTTAATGCAAATGAGATGTGCTAACGCTTTGGATGATAGTTGGCCTACTGATTTTCCCCTGCTAAGAAAACTGGATTTGAAAAAATTACTTGGAGTACTATATTTTTGTACTTGACTGAAAATGTTATCAGAGCAATTGGAGAAACCAAAACTACTACTGATCTTTAGGCCAAACTTCAGGCCAAATTGTGACTAAAAGTACTCCAAACAAATGTTTTCTTCTAAAACAATTCTTTTCTTTCAAAATGGATCCTTTAATTGACTTGGATGAAAACTTGAATAAATTTACAAAACTTACATAAGACTTAGCCAACTGTGATGAAAAACTTTCAAAAGAGCAGTTGGTTGTAATTCTATTAAACTCCATTAGTGACAGGTATAAGGACAATAATGCTACCCTTGAATATGATAGAGATGAAGTCACTACTGATATTATAATCAATGTTTTGAGAAATAAGGCACAAGAAATCAAGGCTGAGTCAAGTAACAGTCACACTGGGGTAAATTTGCTGTCCAAAGGTAAAACTTTTGGTAAATCTGAACATCATTCTAAGTTTTCAAAAGAAAATAAAAAGTGGACTGATAGGAATAAGACCAAGAACAATGCTAAATGCAAGAAATGTTATTATTGTGGTAAAATTGGTTTTTTGCTAAAGATTATTTTAAAAATAAAAATGAAGCAAAAGAAAATGGTTTTGAAAATAGAAGTACCGTCTTAGTCTATAATAAAACCAAAACTGAAAATTGTTTAGTTCTTGTAAGTGCTGAAAAGAAATTGAGTGATGAATGGATACTTGACTCTTGCTGTTCTTTTCACATGTGTACCAATAAAAAATTGTTTTATTGATTTTGAAAAAACAAAAGGGGGACAGGTTATAATGGGAAATAAATTTTCCTACAAAGTGAGTGGAATATGGACTGTTAAACTATTATTAGAAAATGGAAATGTTTTGTTTTTGAAAGAAATCAGATATGTCTCAGATTTAAAAAGGAACTTAGTGTCATTAGGCATGTTAAATGATATGGAGTTTAACATAAATATGGGGAAATGACATATTAAAATTCTTAGGGGAAATGACTTGATTACTTCTGCCCCTAAGAGACATGGCATGTATTGTTTGAATGCTAAACCTTTGTTGGGCCACACTGCTTCTGTTGTATCTGAAAACTTTACTTTGGCAAAAATGTAGCATGAAACACTTGATCACATTGGTAAAAAGAGTTTGAATTTTCTACAATCAAAAAGTGTTTTTGGAAAATTAAATCTTGATGATTTTGGTTATTGTGAACAATGTATTATAAGAAAACAAGTTAAACTCCCTTTCCAACTAGAATTCATAAATCCAAACAAAAACTTGAGTAATTGCATGTTAATTTGTTGGGTCCTGAGGTTGTGTCTACCTTATCTGGCTTCAAATATTATCTGTTGATAATTGATGATTTTTCAAGAAAAATTTGGGTGTTTTTGCTGAAGTCTAAAGATGAGTCATTCTCTGTTTTTAAGGACTGGAAAACCTAGCTTGAAAATCAAACTGATCTTAAAATAAAAATCTTGAAAACTGATAATAGTTTGGAATTCTATAATCATGAATTCAATAATCTTTATAAAGAGCATGACATTTTGAAACATAGAACTGTCACTTATACACCACAACAAAATGGAATAGTTGAAGAATGAACAGAACTTTGCAGAATAAAGTCAGATGTATACTTTTGAGTTCTGGTTTTCCTAAAATGTTTTGGGGTGAAGCATTTAAGACTGCAGCTTATTTGATTAATAGGAGTCTACAAGTGCTTTAAATTTTGTTGTTCCTAAAGCTGTGTGGTCTAATAACTCTGTAAATTATTTTTACCTGAAAGGTTTTGGTTGTACTACATATGCTCATCAAAATATTGGCAATTTAGAACCTAGATCACTTAAATGTGTTTTCTTGGGATATGATGAACACGTAAAAGCGTACAGATTGTGGGTTAAATCTGAAAAAGGTTACAGGGTTAAATTTAGAAAAGATGTCATTTTTAATGAATCTTTGATATCTTGCCTTGAAGGAAAAAAGAATGCTTTAACTGAAAAACATGTTCAAATTGAGGTAGAATCCTCCAGTAATGACCAGGATACTTCCCTGTCTACTAGTGAGGATACTGAACATGAAGAAAAGGTCATTTTGCCTGAAACTGAAACTGAACAAGAAATTGATCATGTTGAACAATCTGATCTTTTAGCTCTTTCCCTTGATGAGTATCAACTCACAAGAGATAGGGAAAGGTGGCAGATTAGACCATTCATCAGATTTGGCAATGATAATTTTGTTTCCTTATTTACATTTTCAAGAACTTTCTAAAAATGAACCAAACTCTTATGATGATGCCATAAATTGTAAAGAAAGTGAAAACTGGAAAGTTGCTATGGAAGAAGAAACAGCCTCACTACTTAAAAATAAATATGGGAACTTGTTGAAAGGCCTAAAGGGCATAAACTTATAGACTGTAAGTGGATCTATAAAATAAAACAGGGAGAAGATGGAGTAATAATATTAGATACAAGTCCCTAGATTTGTGGCAAAAGGTTTTACTAAAAAAGAGGGTATTAGATGTTTACTTGCCTTTGTTGCTCGATTTAAATTGGAACTTGATTAGTTAGATGTTAAAACTAATTTCCTGTGTGGTGAATTTGATGAAATTATTTACATGAGACGGCCTCTTGGTTTTGAAAAAGGTAATCCTAAAAAGATTGTGTGTCTGTCAAAGAAATCTTGGTATGGCTTAAAGCAAGCCTCTAGACAATGGTACAAAATGTTTGATTCATTTGTTTTGAAATTGGACTTCAAAAGAAGTCAATATGACACTTGCTTGTACTGCAAAGGTAATGGAGGTAAAAATTCCTTATACTTGGTCTTTTATGTGGATGATATAGTGCCTACTACTTGCAATAAGACTGAAATTGAAAATATTAAACTGAAGTTGAAATTTGAGTTTGATATGGAAGATTTTGGCTCTGCCAATAAGATCTTAGGCATGCAGATTATTAGAAATAAGGAAAAAGACCTACTGTTTTTAAACTAACATGACTATGTGATTAAAATTTAGAAAAAAATCAATATCTATGACTGCAAACCTGTAACTTTACCTCTTGCAAATCATTTCAAACTGTCTTCTGATTGATGTCCTAAAACTGAAGAAGAATATGCTAGGATGTCCATAATTCCTTATGCTAATGCTATAGGTTCTGTGATGTATTTAATGATTTGTACTAGACCTGACTTTGCACATGGTATTAGTACATTAAGCAAATTAAATAGTAATCCTGCAGAAGATCACTGGAATGCCTTAGTGCTTATTTAGGATAGATTGAAAGCTACTAAACAGTTATAAATCAAAGTCGATATTAACTACATATTTCATGAAACCCACAATTTTTATAAATTTTTCAACCGCATATTTCATCAACGATTAATGCTATTTTTTTATTTTTTTTATTAATAACTCTATTAAACAGCCCCTTCTTTTCTTTTTCTAATACATTTCTTTATTTGCATAAAAATCTTTCTATGATTTATAACATGTGCAAAATCATCCTACACGAAATGCTAAGACAAATTACGAATGTACCAAAAAAAACAGGTTTATCTTTGCCCGTGAAAAACACAAACAAGAAATTTAAGGATTCCAAGCCAAAAATTTCAACCATCAAACCGCAAAACAGTCCAAGAGTCCTTCAAAAACCGCAATTGTGACATAATGATCTGAATACAAAACAGTATATAAGCTAATGTTATATTATATAAACGTAAAATGCACACAATCAAATATCAAGAGGAACTATGCGAATAAGAAGAATTGGTATTACATCTTCCAAAGAATTTACAAAGTATCGGTGAAAGTTGATATTTATGAAGTTGGTTCTATAAATCAGCATCATCTATGGTTTTTTCAATGAGGTCAATACAAGCACATACAGAGCTTCCCTTGGACATGGCATCTGCAAGCATTGCTCGGGTTTTTTCATGACGACGCAAAATTAGGATGGTATTCAGTACAGCCCATCTTACTTGAGAATCAGCCTTCTTCCGGGTGAAACCCAAGCTATTAAGTAACCTATCCAACTGCCAAGCAAATAAGTAAGACTTAGCAATTTACTTTACATGGTATATAAACAGTAATCAGGAAGCAAAATAATTGGGAAAATTGCATTGTTATAGTCTCCGACCTTTTGACTGAGTTGTAAGTTGGTTTTCATTTTTCAACATACGAAAAGCAAAAAAAATCTGTCCCTAACCTTTCAACGTAGGTGCACAACCAGTCCCGATGGATGGTTTTCGTCCAATATTCTTTTTATTGAAAAGACAACTGTATCCTTATTTTTAATAAAAAATAGAAAAAGGAAAAAGAAAACAGCCACCTTGCCACCATGTATTGCTGCGTAGGTGGCATGACACAGATTGTAATATTGGGGTAGGTGGTTTGTGTAGGGCAGGGTGTCTAGAGATCATACACAAATTCTTTTTCATTCTTCTTTTCTTTTTTCATTTCCAACTATTTCCTCTATTTGTTTGTAAAAGTATTTGTGTTTTATCCATTTTACTCTCATAATATTGCATTACGTGCCATGCATGTCATTTTAACGAGTCTCCTAGGAAATTGTCCACTGGGTTTACTGGTGCAACCAATTAAAAGGTTGGCGACCAACTAGTACAACTTTCCCACAATTTTTTAGATTACTACAAATGTAAAAGGAAGCATGCTTTCTCAAATGATGAAGCAAGACTCATGTGCCTAGCCTAGTTGCACACTGCCAAGAACGTGCCCACATATAATTGGTGAATCTACTCGTGTGCCTTCATCTTTTGAACAGTAACCAAAATATAAATGACAGTCTTCAAATTTATTGATTTCTTTACCAGTAACAGCCATAGCTTCAGCAAGCCACGCAATTGTCCCTCAAACCCAGGTAAAATGCAGACTTCACGTCCAGTGGGGTTGGCAAGGTCACTAGGAGGAGTACATGATGCCTAAGGCGTGCTAGATAAAGTCTATTGTTGCATATGCCTCTACTTGAGGTATATTAGCACATTTTCTAAATGTAAAATGGTTAAAAATGTGTAATGCCAGCATAAATGTGCACAGAAGTTCAGAAATTTTGTGTAACATAAGAGTTACATTTTACCTTCATGAAACAGCCTAGAATATCCTAGAATTGGTTGACATCTAAAATCACGTGGTTGAACTGTATTATAAAAAATAAATAAATAAAATTAAAAGAGCAGAGAGCAAAACACCGTGTTAATATCTGCAAGACCTCCCTCTGCATAACCAAAAAGAAGATACTCCGTTGCCACGCCTGCTAGTGCTATACAAGTAAACCTGTTCAGCGTCTGAAAAAAAAAAGCATTATCATCAGTATTTTCTAGTTCTCATTAGAAAATAACATAATAATTAAAATAATAATACACAGCTAAAAAGGTTTAACATACCGTCGCAGATACTTTCCCTTTGCTTACCTGCATTAAAAGAAAAGGGCCTTCGTCAAAAGATATCAAGTCAGCCTCAGGAATGCAGCATATGCAGGGTTACCGCTCCTGCACCATTCTGTCATTTGTATGTTTGAAATCATTTATATTTTTCTATGGTTAGTAATCATTGGTGGGCACATTTATATTAGGATCGCATTCAGTTCATAATTTATGCAGTCAATAATCATTAAAACATCTCGAAATTCTTATCTTTTTACATACTCCAGATCATATTTAATGATTCAGCTTATGCATTTCCAAGAAATTTTATTTGAAGAGTTGTTCCCTGTTCTGACCATTGAAATTTTTATTTCTAAAGTTTCTCTTCTCAGATTTTGTTCATGTTAGTGTTGAAGTTGACATATACTATGTTTGACTATGATGTGGGATCTTTCATTGATCTAGAATTTGACTGCGCTAATACGTTGAATATTTTCTCACAAAATTATAAATAGATTGACTTATTTCCTTTATTATTATTATTTATTTATTTTATATTTCCAAAGAGGCACTGTAAGTAAAGGCATGATCTCATAAACCATGAACGTCGTAAAATAGTGACAGTATTACTTGCAGATGAAACACTCAAAATAGCAAAATTGCTAACCAGGAAGAAACCTCACAATATCCACAACCAAAACATGAAGGGGAGAAGATACCATGCAAAGTGAAATTGGAAGGGCACTAGTTCAGCCCCCAAGTCCCAATATAACAATGGCAAAAATTCTAGAGGAAACACAATTAGAGTGCAGAATAGGAGGTGGAAAGAACAGTAAAAATTGTTAGAAGAAACCTACTTCCTCAAGAAACTCAAAATCCACAAAAGCAGTACCAGCTTGAACATTGAGTGATCCTTCCTTCTTCAAAGCTTCCAAGCTGGTTAGTGTATATCCCCTTGGCAGGATTCCAAGCAAGTATGCAATCAAGAAATGTCCAGCCTCGTGCTAGGTCATGAGTGGATAACAGAAGTGATGCTAGCTTATAAAAATAGAAGGTAATCTATTGCCCAAAAATATTTGTCAATGAAAATAAAAATTGATGCTAATAGGAGGTGAAAAAGTGGAGCCACCAACGTGCATAAACATGAAAAATAGAGGGGAGAGAGATGAGTCTTACTTGGACAACCCTATTATGGTACTTTTGGCTGATTGAATGGCCTATTGTATCAAGAACCAAGAAACTGACTCCTCCATTGAAAGATACCTATGCACGAACACTTTGAAGAAAATAGTAAATTATATAAAGACCATAATAGTGTAGAGGAACCAAGCTGAGCTAAACACATGCAAGGTTCAAAAGAAGTTAATGCAACAGCAAGTATAAGAAGATTTCAGCAACTTTGAAGGAAATTACAATAATATCCGGTTGAACCTATGCACAGTCACATCTACAACTACACATATCATATTGAGATCAAAATTAGCAATCCCTATCTAAAGGCAAGGCAAGGTATTGGTATGTTGTTCCTAGCTAATCAACTCCATAAAGTTGCTCAATAGTCAAGGAAGTTATGTATTGTTGGGCAGGAAGAAGGATCAAATTGCAAATAGGCTCTAATTTTTTGGATTTGATTGTCTACTCTCATATGAAATGCATGAATCCAATTCATCTTTGCTGCTTATGGCAATTCTTAGGTTCTCCATATTTTCCTCCTAAAAAATTTACTCTTTTAACTTCTTAAAGAGTCCAAGAGGCAGGCAGTATAAACTTCACAAAATTCAAATGCTCAAAGCGCACTGAAATAATAACACCTCCCCAGGTTTAGCATAAAATGCAGAACAATTAAGTGGAGTTCATCAAAGTGCGGCAGATATTATACTCAAAATACAGAATTTCCATTTATTCTTAATACAGCCAAAGCTCTGATTGTTGATATTCACCAAGTTAATAGTCTTCAATTATTAAAAAAAGAATGAAATTAATAGTTCTAATACCAAAGAATTAGTACCATTCAAGAAAAAATTATAAAATTAATTATGAGAATGGAAGCCTCGCTACAATCTAATCATTTAATAAATGTCTGTATGTAGTTTGTGCATATAATAGTAACTAATAGGGAAAAAGAATGTGTACTCTAGATCCTAATGCTTTTAGTCACTGAAAATTTGCGAATAGAGTCTCTTCAAGTAATAGCCATTTGAGCTGCAGCATCTTTTCTTTCACATTTTCATTATTTTCATCTTCCATCTATGAATTTTTCATTTGATAAAGATTAATAAAAGAAAAAAAAATAATAAGAACATTGAAAATAATCCTAAAAGCTAGGTATATTTGTCCAAGTCAAAAAAATACACTAACTGTTAACTGTCAAACAGGTACTTTCAAATACCTCTATTCTCAAGATCCATACATCCCTATGAAGAAACTCTTTCAGAAAGTTAGTTCATATCATTAAGGATTGTTTTCACCTTTCACCTTTTGATTGAACTGTTGGACGTAACGGGGTTTCAGGATTCGTACATGTTAGGAGAGAGTGAAGGCTAGTAACTATTAAGTCTTAAACCCATGCTTACAACTTTGCAATGGAGCACTATGGTCAATCTTTGGCCTCTCATCAATGAGATTCCTTGTAAGTATTATTATCTTCCACCTACTATTTGTAGGAATATTATTTTATCAGAGTTTTGTATTAGCTTATTAAGCCCTTGTTTGGGCCCCATTTTAATGAGATTATAGGAAAAATGTATTTTAGAATAGTAATTTTTTTGGAGAATGTGTGATTAAAAAGTAAGGAAAAGTTTTGAGGTTACGTGTAATATCATTTTAATAAAGAATGTGTGGTTAAAAATAAAAAAAGAGAAAAATGTATTAAATTATAATGGAGTCCAAACAGGGGCTAAAACTTAGGATGGTACATCCTTTCATTCCCAACTGAGGCAAACCTCAACAGAAAGGGCAGAAGAAATGAGTGGTAGGAAGGAGATACGAGAGAGATTGAACATCAATGTTTGTTCAAAAAAGAATCATTATAGCTCTATATACTGAATCATTAGTGGCAAATCAAAATGTCTCAAGTGACAAATTTCCAAATCTGCCAGTGTTTCTAAATTGCGTACATTAATTTGGGGTTTCTTGTAGTTGTTTTGATGGAAAGTGGAATTCTAAAATTGTTGGACACCAATAGGCCAAGCTAGGCTAAGAATCACATAATTCGTATTAACAATCATTGCATAGACTGCTAATATTTTGTCATCAGAAGAAAAGAATAAGAGAATATGTGGGGGATAATGAGTAAGAAATAGATCAAGGATAGCAACTGATGCATACACATTTACTTGGTCTATTCAATCATTCAACACATTATCAGATTATCCCATGCATATATAAGTAAAACATTGTTGGATGATGGTTTGAACTAAATCCTACAAGTATATGGCTTCCTGGAGTTATGTGGACTTTGTTGCATGCTTGCATTAAGACATCATCATTTTCGTCCCACTTTGTCATTCTTCTGTACTATCTTATAGACACGTTATTTTCTGGATTTCTTTTTCTATCCAAAGTTGCAACATTTCATGGCACATATTTTTTCATTTCAAAGAGGGGATGAAAGTGATTTTCCTGAAAGAGAGGTCATGATTTTCATTAGATCTCTTCAGTCTAAAAACAAGAATGTTATCCGCTCCTTGCTATATTTTCATTCCCCACATGGAATAGACAATATAAGCTTGCAGCAGGTACTGATACAGACCATTCTCTTCGATCTTTTAAAGGCAACTTTGAAGAAGTAGGTTGGGTCAACCAAGAGTCAGATGAGTCAAGTAGCTGTTGAAGTAGACACAACAGTGTCTAAAAAAAAAAAAGAATATGAAATTATGTTAAATGCCTCTCGATTTGACACGTGTGGCTAGGCAAACAATTAAAGCCCAAGCTGTACTCCTAACAGTAGCTTGGTTGAAATCACGAAAGACCACTTGAGAGAAATTAATATTTTTAGAAATAGGCCACAGGAAAAAGTAAGGCAAGAAAGTGCCATTTAAACAAGACTATTTAATTTGATATCTTCCTTCCAAGAAAAATAAAAATAGTATTTTTTTGTCAAATACCCAATAGTATGATAGCTTAGTCAATTCCTACACCTTAAAGGATTACTTAGAATGTTAAGGGAAGTGAAGCATAGTTTAGATATCTGTACCGCATCTAAGGTCCACAGGAACAACAATCCAAGGGAGGAAAATAGGATTTGTTGTGGACTTAATCCAAACACGTTCCATGCAGCTATTCCTCCCAAGAGAACAGCAATCTGCAAGTTTCTCTCTATAGAACCCAGTGTAGAATCTACTGGTGCTAGAAGAGATGCAGTTTCTATTCCATTCAGTCTCAGCTCATCCAAAGTGTAAAGCCTCTGAGGTATCTGCATATAGTCTATTTTATAGAGTTAAGTAGAAGCACATATTCAATTGGGGGATCTTTACATGAGAATTGATATCTTGTAGACTTCACTAAATGACCATGAGGAAGATATTGGGAAGAAAACAAGCATGCTTGAAAAGTATAAATGGTTTAAATTATAAATAGATAGAAATAAGTTGTGGATAAGTGAGTACTACTTGAGGATATGGACAAAAAGTAGCTTGAGTCGATATAAAGCGTTTATACAAACACGAGCCAAACATAGATAAAAGAGAAACATGTTGTGAGAGATCATTCCGCGATAACAAGATAAATATTTCATGATGTTCTTCCAACAATCATGACGCTTGCATTAGAGAAGGGACACAATTATATTTAAATGTATTCTTCAAAAATCCCTTTCACATGCAGGTCTGTGTTCATTTTTCATCCAGTAACTTACATGTCCACAATTTTCATAAACAGGAAAACGGCCAGACTTGAACTCAAGAAATCTGTATGCTCATATCTTAAATCACTTCATCTACAAGTCACAACGTTACATTTGTTTATCTAAATTAGTCTTCAAGCAACTCGAAATTCTAAATTGAACCATCTCACTTTTCAAGCAGAATTTGTGCTACAACTAGAAATCATCACAATCTTGGACTGGACAAGCACAAAAACCTTCAAAAAACAATTTAACAATTCATACAAATACAAGCAAGAAGGAATTGGATTACACAACATATAAGAAGGGAATAGTAAAAAATAATAACAATTATAATAATCAAGGGCCAATTGCATGAACCTGGCGAGCGGCGCCAAAGCATCGGAGACCACCGGGCTTGCCCTGTAAATCCTTAACAAGATTCAATGCTGCCCTCTCATCCCCCTTGCTCAATTCCTTGTCCAATTGCTCCAAAACTTTCCACCTCGAGCTCAACCCGCCACCGCCTCCTCCTCCACTAATTGGCGGCTCGAATGCAGCGCTTACTATCCTAGAATGGCGGGAAAATATTACTCCAGTACAACACATCATAATACCGCTCCCCATTTGAAATACAACTGAATGCAATACTAAAATAAAGCAAAAAATGTGGGGTTTTCACTTAAATCGTTTTTTATTTTGCTTGCACAGATCATGCCGAAACATAGAGGTTCACAGAATCCCAGGCATCCTCCACTGGACAAGATAATGGATAATACAAATAGATCAAAATGCCGTCGTTTTGTGATTGGGTTAAATTAGTATTTTTCAATTTACTAAAAATGTGTTTGATGGAGATTTAAATTAGATTTTATTGAAAAATTAATAGTTACTAAATCTCATGCGTGAGATGAAAGACAAATATAACGGCTATATTTTCAATTAAAATTATATTTAAATTTATATCGAACAAAAACCTATTTATTGCCTTTTGTTTCTAATAGTAAATAATAAATATATTTTGATGCCCGCAATTTATGATCATAGGCGGAAGTTGAAGGAACCGAAGTAACGATAGAGTCTCGTATTTTTTTTTTATCATATTTAGTTTTTTAGATTGTCTGTTTTTTAAAAGAAAGATAAATCGTAGAAATTTGTTCAATTTTATGTCAAATAGTCACTAAATAAGCATGTGATCCATTCTTTCAAGGGATAGCGCAAACCATAACCTAAATTCCCATTCTTCAAGTGAGTATTTGACGGGAAGTTTAATAATTTTTGTTCGTCCGTACAGTCAAGAAATCCCTTTTCTTCTATTTTTTTTATTATATTTTTCATATTATTTGATGTTAACGAAGTAATATTTTTATTAAAAAATCAATGTCTCCAGTCGAGGCAATAATTTAAATTATTGAATCAACTAATGAAAAAGGTTTAGTATTCATTCTTCAACAACAACAAAAGTATATTGTGGTTTATCAGCGAAAGTCGTCACTCATAGCGAACGAAATGTACATTATTATTACAAAGTTTTTAAATGACTTTGGGATTTCTATTATACAATAACTGAACGTGTCTTTACAAGAAATATTGATTTGATGGAAAAAGGAAAAGTTATTTCTTGAACAATTTAACTTAGAAATAGTGTCAAGTGATCATTATCTAGGATTTACTTTTTTAACTGATATTTTTCATTTTGACCATAGTAAGTAGTAACCCGGCTATTTGAATTTTTTTTCAAACAATTTATGAAACAGTTGAATTTGATTTGGATTTGAGTCACTCTATTATGAAAAAACGAAACTAGCTAGTAGAAAATAAGAACAAGAACACATATTTACGTGAAAATTCTGGAAGATAAAAAATCACAAACAAAGGAGAAAAAAATTCCACTACATTAAAGATGAATACAAGTGAATAGCATTTCGGACAGGTACTCCAAAAACATGACGAAACCGTAGAATACATTGTATATGTGTGTGTGCGCGAGCGCACGTGGGAATCCCTTGCACCTCCAAGGAGATCAGTGGTGGGCTATTTGAGCATAATTGGGTGAATAGTGTTTTGCCTGTTAGGACCGGTTTCACGTTTTGGCAATTTTCTTGACATTTAAAAATCAATCCATACATTAAGTAAGCTAATAAAATATTATGTAAAAATATGACACATTTTTTCAACAATTCTTATAGAAAACAAAATTTCTTTCTAGTTTCGTTCTTACTTTTAAATAGTATATATATATATATATATATATATATAACAATATTTGCACCATCATAAACAAAAGTAATGAAGTATTTGTTGCCACTTCTTATCAGGTGATTCTCTATTTCTTTCAATTGATTTAACCTTGCTAATTTTGACCCAACACAAGTTTCACACTTATGTTTAGAATGTATGTATGCAATTTAAGTTAATTAATCTATGCAAAGTATCGTAATTAATATGTCCTACTCTATCATGTCACAAATTGAGTTTAAATATACCGTGAGACACATAACCCTTTTGGACAAACATTCCACTCTTAGACAAAATAACTTTGTCTGATTAAAATACAATGAAAAAATCATGTTTATTCAGAAGCGACTCGGATATTAGGTTCTTGAAGATATTCGGCACATAAACACATTATTAAGAGTCGGTTCTTTCCCAGAAGTCATTTTCAAAACTACATTGCCTTGACCCTTAATTTTAGAAGTTGTTGAATTTTCCATAGACAAATTCTCTCCATTCTTAGTTGCTTCAAACGAAGTAAAGCACTCTTTTTCAGAGCATACATATGCCTCATAGCATTGGTGTCAATCCAACACTCTTTTGGGTTTAAACTGACTAAATTTACTTCAAAAATAATGGTTGCGAGATTCATCTCAAACACATCATCTGTTGTGAAGTCAACCACTTATGCTTCTTTTTTCATTTTTCTTCTTTGGCAATCTGTACTTTTAAAATTTATAATATACTTTATTACAGTTGAAGCATTTTTCTTAAAACTTCTTCTTAGAAATTCCACATTTCGATCTCAGCTTAGCCCTTTTCCACCAGATGGCTCAAACTTGCTCCTAAAGGTCTTAAATTTTTTACCATACTTCACAACATTAGCTTTAGCCACAACAATATTGAACCCTTTCTTCTTCGAACTTTTGTTGTGTTCTTTAATTCGAAATCTAGCAATAAGTTCTTCAACATTCATTTCCTTTCGATTGTGCTTAAGATAATTTTTGAAATTCTTCAGAGTCAGAGGTAGTTTTTTAATAATTGCAGTCATTTGAAAAGTTTCACTCAAATTCATCCCCTCAGTGTAAATTTCATCTAAAATTACTTGGAGTTCGTGTACTTGACTTACAATTTTGGAGTCCATAATTTTATAATCTAAGAATCGGCCACAATGAGATTTAAGGTTGTTGGGTAAAAAAATAAGTTTTGTTGCCACATTTTAAAATTCATGTCATTGAAATTTCTCTTATTTTCTCATATGATTAATGAAATCGTTACTGTATGGCTAGTTATTTGAGCTACTGTTTGGCTCACAACATGACTTAACAATTTAGCCATAGTCTAGGTCGCAATAGAACTTGGCTCTTGAACCATAGTTTGCTTTTCAGTAGCCACATCAATATCGGTTGATTCGGTTGTCATTTTTGAAAAATTAGATCAATATTAGTTCTTTAACGAAGCTTAAAGTAATCACCCGTTTGTTTTTTTAGAGTGTATTTTAAGTTTGTTATAAAAATAATTTGTAGAATAACATATTTTATTTATATACTAAAAAAGAACATAATAGGAAATTACAACTATTTAGAATTACATAATGGAAGAAACTAGCAAATCGAGGCTTGTGTAACATAGTGTCCTTACTTGAAGTTTCTGGCGTCTGTCTCCCTTCTTTGGGCCCTCCTAAGACTTTGGCCTTTTTCATAAAGGTGTAATCGTATTATTCAGAAAAATAGAGATATGATTTTTATTTGGAATAAAAAGTAATAACTGGATAATTCGTTATTATTATACATAGTAAAGTAGTTCTAGTTAGAAATTTGAACATTTTTTTTCCAGTAAGTTCGCCAATTTTTCATCCGACCTTCATAAACGCAAGTCACGCATGCACATAAGTTCAAGGTCCGAAGTGTTAATTGGGCCGTGATTGACAACCTTTATGCTAAACAAAATTACACTTAAAGTGTAGCCATACATGAGCTAGTCATTGTCTCTTTCAATTTTTTATGTCAGAATAACTTTTATTGTTTTCCCTCCAACACATAAACTATTTTTAATTGGTATACTTTAAAGTTTAAACTCAAATTTCTCATTCATTCGAATATCAAGTTTGTTAAATAAATATATGGTTTTGATGTTCTCACGAAAGAGAACACATATCTATTTTGATCTTCCAAATTAAAGGAACATGTCCTACTCAAAATCTTGTCAAAACAGCCCATACACAAAAATATTTTCCAAAAGCATGTTCATTACAAGTTCCGAATTTTCTCAAAGACCAACTTTCACTATTCATCATTTTCAATTATTTTTTATATTCAAAATGATGTCATGTGTTGCCTTTGGTAAGGATAAGTCGACAATCTTTCAAATTGGTTCAAATCAAATTTTCGAGTTTTTTATAAAATATAGCCCAATTTGTGTTGTATTGTATCTAATAAGTAAAAGTCATTATTTGATGAAGAATTGGGGAAAACAAGCCAAAAATAGAGAAAATGGCGAAATTAAACCATTGGGACTAAAATGCAATAATTTAAAAGTTGTGTTGGATTGTAAGACGGCGATTTAACAATGACAAGAATCAATTGGAATTGAAGAGAAGACAACGGGATGAGAAATTGTCAAAAATGATCAAAATACAAGTGCGAAAGTTCAAAATTTTTGTAACATACGTACACATGGCCCTGCAAGCCTTGCTTACACAAGATCACAAAAAGCTTTACATGAGGCTATTTGGAGTTTATTGTGCTTATGAACCACGCATGGTTCAATTCCAAGGAAAAAAAATATGTTTCCTTATTTTGTTTTGAAAACTTTTGATATGCAATCTTTTGGCACTCTATATACACCACAAGCCATCCAAAACGTGGAAAACCTCCTTAGACATAAAAATTCATAGATTCTAATCAATTTTAGAGGCAAAGAATAAGGTTAACAAAATGGAACCAAGGCGAATTGTAAAGATATTGAAGATTCTTAATTCGGATTCAAGATTCACATCAAGAACATGGAAAAATTCCTACCGTTTACCGTCTTGTTAAATTTTTTTTTAACATTTTAAAATTTTTGAGTTTTTACCAACCCCATATGTGCCTCTCTCTTTCGGGGGATTCATTTAATAGGCCTAGTCAAACTAAACATTAGTTTAAAAAGACCACAAATTATCTTTTTTGGCTAGATAGCCTAAAGATATAAAGAAAAGAAAAATATAATTTATAAATTACTAAAATATTCTTGTATGTAAAAAGACATAAAACCTTATTTTCCCTTTCAATTTACATTTGGCCCTAATTCAATTTTAGCATCTTTCTTCCACAGTTGACTTCCCCTACAATTATTCTTCTCATTTTCTTGTCATCATCTTCTCTCCTTCTAAAATTCATAAATCTATTGTCATTCTCTTGAACATTAATTTGGTTGAAGTGGATAACCAAATCTTACAATATTCTTGTTGAGCATTTGGAGAAAAAGAAAAGGTAATGTTAAATTTTAATATCCCTTTCGATTTTGCTGGTCTTCTAACTAATGAGAATATATTACGTATTGTTTCTTACTTCTTTCAGTTCTCATCTTTCTCGCTCAACTACTGCCTTCAATTTTACTTTAGCATAATAATTAGGGTGCTAACTGGTAGAAGCCATAAAATAATCTATCAGTATATAAATTTGAAGTAGAATAAATGTGGGTTTTGTATTCACTTGTTTCCAAGAATCAATGGGTAGAATTGTTGAATTGCTAAATTATATGCCCAATTGTTGAATTATACTTGTTTCTAGATCTCGCATGTGAACAATGTAGATTGATATGAAATCTGATTCAAAATCAATTACAGTAGTACCTTTGGGTGCATATGAATTGTATTGATTGATTCTTCTAATAAATAAATCTGATCATTACTTTGAATATTAAATTCAAAGGAATCAATTCGGATATGATGCTCTTAAGTCTTTTGTGGGTGAGAGAGCTTGGAAAACTTTTGAGGAAAGCAAAGGAGAATTCGAGAGTAAAGAGGAAGTCAGTGGGACAATAAGAAGCAACTAGTTCGGTGAAGTGTAATCATGTCTAAAATACCAATTTTCCTTAAAATCTTTAGTGTCAAAGGCAGAAAATTATGATTATTTAGCTAAATCCAAACAAAAATGTAATGCATACAGATGGAACATTTATTAACTTTTATGAAACTTCATCTCAACTTAACACAATCCAATATTTCGCATAGTCGAATCTTTATTTTAAGCTTGCAACTGTCTCTATCACACTTTATGTGCTTTTGGGGCCATTCTGCAAAATATGAATGGACAACTTATTATCTTGTTCTTTATTTTTTTTTGGATAAATTTGAAGATATGATTAATCATGTTGAACTTTTCTATCTGGTCTTGACTTCTTCAAATAAACAAAAAATGAATGGGGGTCAGCTGTAGCATCCGATTTCGCCTTCACTTTCTGCTAGCCACTCTCCTCGTGGTGGGCTTGTGAAGTTTGATGTTTCAAAGACAAGTAATGTGGGAAAGCTTCATGTTCTCAAACTAGTGCGAGAGATGAATGTTGTCTCTTCTGCTGCAAAGGATAACCTGAGCCCAACAAGCGGTAGTAAATTAGTAAATTCCTCCCTTTCGATGGCTCCATCAGCTTCTACAGCTAAGAGCTTTGAAGACCTTCACTTGTGAATGAGGAGTAAGAAATCGATCATGTTCGCTCCACTTGTAATGACCAAATAGTTGGTAGCGAAACTTGAATTTGTCATATTATCGTGACTTATAGCTTTATTGTTTTGTATTTATTGGAAACACAAAATGATTTCTCAGATTTTTTAGTCATTATGTTATTAGAACAAAAATTAAAGTCATTTTTCATTGCTGAAATCGTTACTGGAGCAAATAACGACATACATATCGTTACAATAGGAAAAAGTGACTTTTTCCACCTTAACGACATTGAAATCATTATCGTGTTTCGATAACGACTTCCATATCGTTACAATATAAAAACTACACTATTTTCAAAGACGTCCATAACGAGTTAAAAATCGTTACTGGAGCAAATAACGACATGCATATCGTTACAATAGAAAAAATTGACTTTCTCCACCATAACGATATTTAAATTGTTATCATGCTTCGATAACGACTTCCATACCGTTACAATATAAAAACTACACTATTTTTCAAAGATCACCATAACGATTTTGAAATCGTTACTGGAGCAAATAACGACATACATATCGTTACAATATAAAAAATTGACATTTTCCACCATAACGATATTTAAATCGTTATCGTACTTCGATAACAACTTTCATATCGTTACAATATAAAAATTACACTATTTTTCGATGACGTCCATAACGAGTTCGAAATCGTTCCTGGAGCAAATAACGACATACATGTCGTTACCGTAGAAAAAAGTAACTTTTTGAATCATAACGACATTGAAATCGTTATCGTGCTTAGATAACGACCTCAATATCGTCACAATATAAAAACTACACTATTTTTCGACGACGTCCATAACGAGTTCGAAATCGTTCTCGTAGCAAATAACGACATACATATCATTACCGTAAAAAAATGACTTTTTGAATAATAACGACATCGATATCGTTATCTTGCTTCGATAACGATTTCCATATCGTTACAAATATAAAAACTATACTATTTTTCAAAGACGTCCATAACGAGTTGGAAATCATTCCTGGAACAAATAACGATTTACATATCGTTAAAAATAGGAAAAATTGACTTTTTCCACTATAACGACTTTTAAATTGTTAGAGTGTTTCGATAACGACTTTCATATCGTTACAATATAAAAATTATACTGTTTTTTAAAAGCTACCATAACGAGTTTGAAATCGTTATGGAGCAAATAACGACTTACATATCGTTTCAATAGAAAAAATTAACTGTTTGAACCATAACGACATCTACATCGTTCCCGAAAGACATAACGACTTTCATATCGTTAAAATGTAAATAACTTACATATTGTTATGCGTTGTAAGGCGTTCTTGAGCATCCACGATCATTCGACATACCTTCGACATATCTATGATGACCGAAAGAGGGTATTAAGTGGGCTCATAGCACTCGAATATTTTAGAACGGGTCAACAGAGATAATTTCTTTATATCGAAACTAGTCTAATGTGTTGGACTACTATAGAAAGACAAATGTTCCTCAAATTTCTTCGAACGTGATTAAACTCGCTCGACAACCTATTTCGGTCATCATATACATATGTCGGAGATATGTTGAATGATCGTGGATGCTCAAGAATACCTTACAACGCATAACGATATGCAAGTCGTTTTCTATGTAAAGAAACGATATAAATGTCGTTTTCCTTACTATTTACACTATATCGATATGAAAGTCGTTATGTCTTTCGGGAACGATGTAAATATCGTTATGGTTCAAAAAGTCAGTTTTTTCTATTGAAACGATATGTAAGTCGTTATTTTCTCCAGAATGATTTCAAACTCGTTATGGTAGTTTTTGAAAAATAGTGTAGTTTTTATATTGTAATGATATGGAAGTCGTTATCGAAACACTATAACGATTTAAATGTCGTTATGGTGGAAAAAGTCATTTTTTTTCTATTATAACGATATATAAATCGTTATTTGCTCCAGGAACGATTTCAAACTCGTTATGGTAGTTTTTTAAAAACAGTGTTGTTTTTATATTGTAACGATATCAAATGCGTTCGATCCCACTTAAAAGAAATTATGGGAACATTTGTGTTCCCATGATTGTGTACCACTTTCGAACTATTTAGATAGAAAGTATATTCATTCGCTCTTTCTAAGCCATTCAAGTGGTATCAACCCGTTTGATGATCTAGTTCGATCGTCCTATGTATATTGAAAGCATGACGGCTGACTATGGACGATCGAATCGTTGTTTTTAGTTAAAACGATATAATCATCGTTTTCTATTAAAAGAAACGATATCTATGTCGTTGTAGTTATAATTTGAATTGGAACGATTTCAAACTCATCAAATTTGTATTAAAACGATATGAAAGTCGTTATATTATTTCGTGGGTTTGATACATAACAATGTCATTATCGTTTCAGTACAATTTTGACGACATTGATATCGTTTTAGTTTTAATCTTAACAAAAACGACATATATCGTTATAGTTTATATAAAACGATAATTATATCGTTTCTGTTAAAAACGATGATTCAACCGTCCACGATCAAAATTAGAGTATATAAAAATTATATTTTGCACGCCGTAAAAAGTTTATGTGGGGGGATGAAAGAGAAAAAATAAAAAATTTAGTGGTTGAACCGATTAAGGATGACAATTTAACACACTCCATCCTGAATGGGGCCAAAAAACCCGCCCCGACGGGTTGGAGGGACGGGACGAGGATGCCCCACCCCGGGAAAAAAAATAAAAATAGAATTTTAATAAATTGTTAGTTTTATTTATAATTTTATAACATGTTTCTAATCGAACAATTATATTATACAATTGTCAATTTAAAATTTTACATAATTAACAATTGTTTATATAATTTATAAGAGGAAAACATCATTTTTCTAAGAGGTTGGACGTTCAAATCATTGGACCTTGAAAATTTGACTCTAATTTTTCAAGATATATATATATATATATATATATATATATATATATATATATATATATATATATATATATTGTAAGTTATTACAATAAAATAAATAACATTGTTGAATGTCCTAGTGGTAAGGGGGTACTTTTTCTCCTTAAGGTTCAAATCCTTGAATTTTGAAAATTTAACTCCAATTTTTAAGATATATATAAGTTATTGCAATAAAATAAATAACATTATTAAATGTCCTAGTGGTGAGGTGGTACTTTTTTTCCTTAGAGATTCAAGGTTTAAATATTTGATTTAAAATTTTTAGACCCGGTCAAATGAGTTTGACCGGGTCGGGTAAAATAATTTTGGCCCAAATAAATCATTTATTTGGTTATAAAGGAAATGGTAAAATGGATATTTAATAATTTTAAATAATTAAATTTTCTTTTCGTTTAAACAATTTGGTCAAATGCCATTTAAACAAAAACATTGTGAGGGGTGGCCATCCCAACTCATTCCCACCTCTCTTTTCCTCCCAAAACCCCTCATTTCCTTCTTCTTCACTTTCGTATTCTTCATGTAAAACCACCAATGGTGCCCTCACATCCCATTCCACAAAACACTCAGCTAAAAAATTGGGACCCGGATTCAAATTTTGATTCGAGTCGCTGTGGGATTTACATGAAACTCGGTTGAGAGATCATGAAGAGAAAAATCTTCATTTTGAGGCAATAATTTATGGGTAGCATCAAATTCTGGGGAATGGGCTCTAGTTTCCTTCTAGGTTTTTTGACTTGCAACGAAACGGAGGAGATAGAGTAAGATAATTGAGGTGGAAACTAGGACAAGGGAGAAAATGAGTCTATGAAAAAATGTTGGGTGTTACCCCATTAAAATGGGGTCATCATTTGGATGACACGTGAAGGAATCCACAAGAAGACACTCTACAATGAACAGTAAGGGTGCATAATATTCGTTTGTACAAAGTCCTTCCTCGAAGGAAGACGTCACATGGTAGAAGTCCTTCTATAGACGAAGCGGATAAAACGTGGCAGAAGTCCTTCTATAGACGAAGCGGATAGAACGTGGCAGAAGTCCTTCTATAGCCGAAGTCCCTTCAATCGCATGACACTTCTCCAATCCGAAGTCCCTTCAATTGCATGGCACTTCTCCATCCGAAGTCCCTTCAATCGCATGGCACTTTTCCATCCGAAGTCCCTTCAATCGCATGGCACTTCTCCAATCCGAAGTCCCCCAGTTGCCTAATATTTTATTTACCGAGGTCCTTATAAGGAACAAATCTGAAGGATATCTCTGAGATGTTATTGACGTGACAACACACTTTAAGCCACCTTACTTAATGTCAGTCAAAAGAAAGGGAGTGGCAGGGCAATGCAGGGCAATCATCACCATAGTTAATGTCGTGAATGAATGATGTGATGTTTAAATCAATGAGGCGAAGCCACGTGCATTCAATTCAACGATAGGCAACCCGGCTGTTTTACCTATAAATAGCGCCTCTTGTGATTGTAATAAGGAGGTTAAATTTGAGATAATATAAGGCATATACTTGAATTCTTACAAAGAGAATCATTGCGAAAATATTTTGTTCTTATGATTATTGTACTCTTTACAATATTATAAAGGAAAAAGGGAAAATCAATTACGAAATCTTTATTCATTTCGACACAAGAATCATTCGTTGGTATTCCGACTCGACGATCTATATACATTCCCCGATCATCAGTTCTGGTCAACTCGCCGGAATCCACGTGTCACGAGTCCGATACCGACATCTGTTGACAACATTTTTTCAGGGTCAATAGATTGGCGCCGTCTGTGGGAATCAAACAGTTAAACTACGAGAATCCCGTAAACAAAGGCTGTTGTAATCCTGCAAAAGGAAAAATCCTATCCCCTTGAAGAAAGGAACGTTATTCTTGAATAAAGAATCACTAAGAAGGATTAAGCAACATACGAAAGTTGAAAAGAAAGCTAAATCGGAAGGCTAACAAAGATGAGCGAAAACGAAGGAGAAGTAGCGTCTCGAATGGCTGAGGAAAACCCTGAACAAGGGGAACCCTCGCACACAATGCCTACATCCCGCCACAGATTTAACCGGCGGCAAAGGCACGACCCACGGGGCGAATCAAATGAAGCTGCTAAACTTAGCAAGGAAATGGCCACCATGGCAGAAAACATGCGGAATATCACCCAGCAGAACCAAGCTATGCATGAGATGCTAATGAACATGCAGGCTCAAGGAGGGTACCATAACCTTCAGTACCCTCCGCAAGAAGATGGCTTTTACCAAAACAATCAATATGACGGGGTTAACAATCACATGAGAGGCCAACCTCCATATCAACATGGGGATCCACTGGGAGAGAGGCCGAAGTCGGTTCTTCTACCAATCATGCAGGCGATGAACTTTCCCAAGGGGTACCACAAGACTACTCATTGCACTACAATTCCGATGTCCCAAGGAGGTCGCCCAGACGAACCAGGAGTGTTTTCGACAGAATCACTGACTCGCCTAGAAATAGGCTCAATAGGCACCCGCAAGGGCCCAGAGAGGAAGCTGTTGAACAACCTCGATTTGGAGGCTAGGCAGAACCGCATCACGGAGGGGTGAGACCTCCGCCTAGAAATAGGCGAGAGAGAAGGGATCAAGCCAGAAACCAAGTCGGTCCGTCTCAACCACTTCGGAACATGCCTGTCGATAGGAATCAATACGCGGACGAACCCCAAAGGTCTTGCGACGTTGATGATGATAATGATACTTTACCCTTTTCAAGGGAGATTCAAGATGCCCCAGTACCGAACCACTTCATTTTGTCGAAAATACCAAAATACGAAGGAAGGAGAGACCCTACGAAACATCTGGACTATTTCAAAACCCACATGGGACTGCAAGGGTCAACTCCGACAATGAAATGCAGAGTTTTCCATCTTACCCTGAGTGGAGCAGCTGAAGTATGGTACAGCAGGTTGCAAGCCGGAAGCATCCGAAGTTGGCCTGACTTCAAGAAAGCATTTCTTAAGCGCTTCGCAACTAGCAAAGAAGGCGAAGGTCCCATCCAGCGTCTTCAAGACATGAGGCAACAACAAGCAGAGTCGCTGAAAACCTTCTTATCCTGATTCACGGACGAAATGACATACTGCATCCAAGTCTCGGATAGAGAAGCGCTCACTGTGTTATGGGGTGGCTTAGACATGAACTCCCTTTTTTGGAGGGATGTACAAAACAAGGACCCTACCAGTTATGACGCGTTGCTGGAAATGATAAGGCGAGAAGTTATAAATGAATAAATCAAGGATCATCGCAACAGGGCAAGCCGAGGTCTCCCACCTCCCCAATTGCGAAGAGGACGAGGTCCTACCTCCCACCTAATAGACCATCAAAATGGGCAGGTAGACCTTAACCCAGGGCAAGCACTGGCAGCTGCTACACTAAATGCAGTTCTAAATTTGGCGTATGAAGAAGTCCACCTCATTCCAGACAGCAAGAGAGACTCCCCACATCGTCAAAATGTGGATCAAGAGGTAGGGGAAGGAACGTTGGGCCTAGAAATAGGAACAACACTCCCTATTGCACCTACCACCGATCCTATGGCCACAACACCATCGCATGTTGGGACTTGAGACAGAATAATGTCCAGGGGAGAGGCCAACAGGCAAGTGCATTACGCAACAATTCGAGAGAAGGCGAGCGCAAGCAACCTGAAGAAGGTCGAAGACCTGAAGAAGGTCGGAGACCTGCAGAAGGTCGAAGACGTCGCCGAAGCCCGCATAATAGTGATGGAAGTGAACCCATCAGAGAAATTGACACCTTATTTGGGGGACCTACGTTGGCGGTGAATCTAGGAATGCCCAGAGGAATTACGTAAAAGAGGCCAGAGAACTCCCAATGTCTAGCTTGATAGTCAGCACCCAACCCTCTAATGGTGGAGCAGAGCCCATTAATTTCACACAGGATGATGTTGTCGGGGTACACTATCCCCATTGTGACGCTTTGGTGGTGAGGGCAGTAGTGGCTAGAAACGGTTTGAAAAGGATGCTGGTAGACAACGGGAGTTCAGTCAATATTATCTTTGGAGCTACTTTCGATCAAATGGAAGTAAAGCAGGCATTGACCCCCGTAACGTCTCCGATTTATGGATTTACGGGAGATAGCCTTATCCCCCGAGAAAAAATTGTCCTAACAATAGAAATGGGAGAAGCACCTCTTGTATCCAAAAACCTCATGGAATTCTTGATTGTAGACCATCGCTCCTCCTACCTTGGAGTACTGGGTCGACCCGCCCTAAAAGAACTGTGGACTGTCACCTCAGTACACCATTTGTGCATAAAATTTCCCATGGAGCATGGTGTTGCAACGGTCCGAGGAGACCAGAGAAGTTCAAGGTTATGTTATACCAATTCCATTCGTAAAGCTGAACCAAGGAATGTGAATGTTATCTTAATGAAAATTGATTACCCTATGCAAGGAAATTACCTTGACCAAGGGGAAGATGTTGTGATGACTGAAGCCTCTGAAGAAGAGGTAGTTTTGGAAGTGGCGGTTATCCCTGAAAAGGAACAAACTATTATGGATTGTAAATCTCAAACAGCACCAATAGAAGAACTGGAAAGCTTCCCAGTAGGACACCCTGAACAGATGAGGTCCTTGCAGGTCGGCAAAGACTTGGCGCCACTAGAAAAAAAGAGAAGCTGAAAAGTTTCCTCAGAAACAACTTGGACATCTTCGCTTGGAAACACGAGGACATGGTTGGGATCGATCCCAAGGTTAGCTGCCACCATTTGAAAATCGACCCAAAGGCAACCCCAAATAGGCAGAAAAGAAGAGCCTTGAATCCAGAAAGGTACAAGGCTTTGAAGGACGAAGTGAAGAAGCTAATCGACAATCACTTCATTAGGGAATCAATCTATCTGAAGTGGGTGTCCAATCATGTGTTGGTAAAGACACACAACGGCATGTGGAGGGTGTGTGGATTTATCCAACCTAAATCAAGCATGTCCGAAGGATAGTTTTCCACTACCTCGAATCGACGAATTGGTGGACTCCACTACTGGGCACGAACTGTTGAGTTTCATGGATGCTTATTCAGGGTATAACCAGATTCTGATGCTTCCAACGGATGAAGAACACACTTCCTTTATTACGGACCGAGGTTTGTATTGCTACAAGGTGATGCCCTTCGGATTGAAGAATGTCGGGGCCACATACCAGAGATTAATGAATAAAATGTTTGTAGACCTCATCGGAAAGACAGTCGAAGTATACGTGGACAACAAGCTTGAAAGCAAGGGATCACGTCCAGCACTTAGACGAAGTCTTCAAAATACTAAGGCAATATAGGATGCGGCTGAACCCATCCAAGTGTGCGTTCGGGGTAGCTTCAGGAAAGTTCCTCGGCTACATGGTAAACCAGAGAGGAATCGAAGCCAATCCCGACAAGATTAAGGCCCTTGTTGAGATGAGGTCGCCCCAGAAGCCTAAGGAGGTGCAAAGCCTAACATGAAGGGTAACGGCTCTGAGTCGCTTCGTCTCAAAGGCCACAGATAAGTGTTTCCCCTTCTTCAAAATTCTAAAGGGGGAAAACAAATTGCAGTGGACCGAGGAATGTGAAGAGGCCTTACAAGCACTGAAGAGGCATTTTGGTCAAGCTCCTCTTCTCTCAAAACCCAAAACCGGAGAACCCTTATTGCTATACATTGTCATAACAACAGAAACTGTCGGTTCAGTTCTGATTAGGGAGGAGGAAGGGCATCAACTACCTGTTTATTACACTAGCAAAGCACTTCTTGTGGCCGAAGCACGATACCCTGATATGGAAAAATTGGCTTTAGCGCTCATCACAGCCTCATGAAAGCTAAGGTCCTATTTTCAAGCGCACACCATCGAAATATTGACCAATTTTTCCCTAAGACAGGTCCTTCAAAAGCCTGATGCTTCAGGAAGATTGTTGAAATAGGCCGTGGAGCTCACAGAATTTGATATCGTTTATAAGACCCGAACTGCTGTTAAAGGACAGGCCCTTGCAGAATTTGTGGCAGAATTCACTCCTATCCCAGAAGTGGAAGAAGAAATGGAATCGGTGGAGCCTCCCACTTGGAATCTATATGTAGATGGCTCTTCGGGAGAATCCGAATCCGGTGCAGGAGTAGTACTAATCAGTCCAAAAGGGCACAAGTTGAACTGTGTAGTGAGGTTCGGGTTCAAGGCAACTAATAACATGGCTGAGTATGAAGCTCTTATTGCAAGACTCCGCCTCGCTAAAGGAATGCAGGTCAGAAGATCCAGGTCGGGGGAGAATTTGCTACCAAAGACAAAGGAATGGCAGCTTATCTCAAGGTGGTCATGGGACTCATACCCAATTTTGACAGGTTTGAACTAACACACATCTCACGCAGCGAAAATCATCATGCGGATGCTCTCTCCAAAATAACAAGTAGCAGGGACTCCGAACTCCTAGCTATGGTCCTAATAGAACATCTGTCGAGGTCCTCCATTGCAAAATGCGAGGAAGTAATGTGGATAGGAAGTACTCCATCGTGGATGGACCCCATAGTTGCCTTCCTGAAAAACCAAGTCCAACCCTCTGATAAAGAAGAAGCACAGAAGCTCCGACGACGAGCCGCACACTTCATCTTTTAGGACGAAGTACTCTACAAAATAAGCTTCTCTATGCCCCTTCTCCGTTACACAGGCGGGAAAGAAGAAAATTACGTGCATCGAGAAATACATGAGGGTGTATGTGGCAACCACTCGAGGGGCTGGGCCTTAGCCCAAAAAGTGTTGAGACAAGGATACTACTGGCCGACCTTGAAGAAGGATGCCAAATAATTCGCACAAAAATGCGACAAATGCCAAAGGTTTGCAACAATCCAGAGACAACCTTCCCAAGAGCTCACCGTAGTTTCGAGTCCATGGTCCTTCGCCAAGTGGAGAATTGATCTCATTGGGTCAATGCCAAAAGGAAGAGGTGGTGCATGCTTCGCAATTGTCGCCATAGATTACTTCACAAAATGGACTAAAGCCGAACCTCCATCCAAAATCACTGAAGCAAACACGACGAAATTCTTCTGGAAAACATCATCTGCAGGTTCGGCATCCCGCATTCGATTGTCTGTGACAATGGGCGACAGTTCGATAATAAAAAGGTCAGAGATCTCTGTGATGCATTGGGCATTAAGAAGCACTTCTCTTCACCTCACCACCCACAAGCTAATGGCCAAGTGGAGACAGTAAACAAAACCATCAAGTATACGATGAAAAAGAAGCTTGACGCCTCCAAGGGTGCTTGGGTGGATGAACTACCACAAGTCTTTTGGGCAATCCGAACCACAAGTCGAACGGCAACAAGACAAACCCCATTCTCAATGGCTTACGGAGCCGAAGCCATAAGTCCCGTTGAAGTAGGACTCCCCTCGCCTCGTCGATTGCACTTCAGCGAAATATCAAATGAAGAACTAAGGAAATGTGAGCTCGACTTCCTTGAGGAAAGGAGGGATGGAGCGCAAGCCAAAGTGGCTACCTATCAGAGAAAAATGGTCAGGTACTACAATTCTAAAGTAAAGAGGAAGTCGTTTCAATTGGACGATCTTGTGCTGAAAAGGGTTCCGCTGTCAACGAAAGAACCGGGTATAGGGACTCTTGGACCCAATTGGGAAGGTCCCTATCACATCAGGGAAGAAGTCAGAACAGGGACTTACAGAATCGAATCCACGAATAGCAGGGTACAACCCCATCCATGGAATGCTAAGCATCTGAGGAAGTATTATCAGTGAAAGTTGTAAATCCTTTCGTTTGTAACCCGCAATAAATAAAATGTCATTTTGCAAAAGAATTGCCTATAAAATTGTGCAGGCATGAACTAGTTACAATGTCAGCACTTCGACTAGAAGGCAGTCCCAAGAGGACCCCTTCCAATAGCGAAGTGAATAGAACGTTCCCTTACAAACAAGCTTTGTAAAGAGGCCTCGGCATGAAAAGGCAACCCAAACTCCATGTCTTGGGAAGATATATGAACTAGTTACAACATCGGCACTTCGACTAGAAAGCAGTCCTAAGAGGACCCCTTCCAATAGTGAAGTGAATAGAACGTTCCCTTACAAACAAGATTTGTAAAGGGGCCTCGGCATGAGAAGACAACCCAAACTCCATGTCTTAGGAAGATACATGAACTAGTTACAATATCTGCACTTCGACTAGAAGGCAATCCTAAGAGGACCCCTTCCAATAGCGAAGTGAATAGAACGTTCCCTTACAAACAAGATTTGTAAAGGGGCCTCGGCATGAAAAGGCAACCCAAACTCCATGCCTTGGGAAGATACATAAACTAGTTACAACGTCGGCACTTCGACTAGAAGGCAGTCCTAAGAAGACCCCTTCCAATAGCGAAGTGAATAGAACGTTCCCTTACAAACAAGATTTGTAAAGGGGCCTCGGCATGAGAAAGCAACCCAAACTCCATGCCTTGGGAAGATACATAAACCAGTTACAACGTCGGCACTTCAACTAGAAGACAGTCCTAAGAGGACCCCTTCCAATAGCGAAGTGAATGAAACGTTCCCTTACAAGTCGATCCCATTATGACAAAGTCAAAATTAAATCTTACATGAAGGATCGTCGGCCATTACCCAAGTGGTAGGGACAAGCTTCAACATATTAACGTGATAGGTAAAAAAGAGGGTTTAATTATGCAAATTATTAACAATCATTCAACTTTGGGTTCAATATAACTGCAGTTGCCGAAGTATTAACACTTAGATTTAAAATTAGTTCTCCCATACATTATAAGTAAGGACAAGTTCAGGGTACCAACAAGGTAAGGCAAAATCACCATTTCATTAAGAAGAAAGAAAACTACAGATAATGGGCTCCGAAGCCAAATAAATAAAGCCTATCTCTCTATACATTGGGGGGAGGAAGAGGGTCAAAGGGCATAATGGAGTTCAGAGGTTTGACGTGATGAACTTCAACCACATCGTCATCCAGGTTATCAGCAGGGGGGACCTCTTTAGCTGGAGTCTGAGGTTCAGCTTCTTTCTCCAGGAACTCCGCTTCATCTCCGAAGTGTCAAAACCAGGATGTTTAGCATCCATTCAATCACTTCCCTATAGGCATAACCCCTCCAGTAGATAGCAAAATTCTCATACATTTCAGTGAGGTGGAAGTTGCTAATGAAGCGTCTCTCCGCTTCGTCCCCCGCAGCTTCGGCTTTTTTCCTTACATCCTCAACCTCTTCAATGAGGCTCGAAACTTGAGCAGTTAAGGCATTATTTTCAAGCTTCGCCTTCTCAAGATCTGCCTTTAAGGCTGCATTTTCTTTGTTGGCCTTCTCCAAGGCTTCAGACGCAATCCTTTGAAGGGCATCAGAGTTGTCTACTTTGCTCGTCATAGAAGCCACCTCCCCTTGACAAGTATGAACCTCCTTTTTCAAATTTTCAATTTCTGTCAAGGCGGAGGATAGCTTCGCAGCATCTTCGGAATGAAGTCTCTTCACCTCCTCCACTTCGGCCTTAGCTTTCTTAGCCTCCTCCTCTGCCTCCGCCACCTTGCCCGCAGTGTCATTGCTCTTTCCTTGCAAGTTTTTAAAGAGGGTTTGCACCTCTATGGTCGCCCCAAAGGCCCTGGCAGCCTGCCCCACCAACACAGTAAGAACGTCGGTGGCTCCAGCTTCCTCCATAAAGTTTTGCCACCTATCAGTCCAATACTTGTAAAAATTGGAAGTGGCAGTCTGGAAATTTGTTGGAAGCATGGATAAAATCTCCGGAGCCAATTCATCCTCCCTCTGAGTAGGGAGCAATCTGGTTCTAGCAGACCCAGGAGCTGAAGCCGCACTGGCAGTCCTTGGTTTTTTCGTTGGGATAGGCCTTGATGACTCCGCAGGCCTCTTCTGCCCAACTGGAGCTGCAAAAATAGAAGCCCCCAATAACTTCTCCCCAGTTGGGACTTCAGAACATGGAGGTGGCACATCGTTAGAACCCCCTATCCCATCAGTTCGGGGAATTCTAAACTTTTTCTTGGGCTCCTCCTCCACCACTTTCTTACCCTTGTCAACTGAAGGGAGAACGACCTCTTGCGAAGCAGCCTCTTGCTGACCTTCTCAAGGTTTTCCTTCACCTTCTTCGCACCCGCAGAGGTGCCCTTCAAACCTTTCCTCCTTGCAGTGGAGGGGCAATAATTGTGGCCATGTCAGGCGTGAGATGCCTCCTCTTTTGAAAGTTCTCTATGCAAGCAGCAGAAATCACGTTAGTATACAAGTAAGCCTAGAAATAACGTAAAAGGATGACGCACAAAATAGGAATTACCTCTTTTAGCCATCAGTTGGAAGTCTTCAAACAATCGTTTTCTTACAATGAGTCTCTTGTACTCTCTTGACGAAGCAGGGCGAAGGTAGATGTCCTTGATAAGGTCAATCTCCCTTGAGGTCAATTTGAAACACTCAACCACGTCTGCAAAAACGTTTCAAAACAGTTAGACAAATGTTCAAAAATGCTGCTAAAATAGGGGAAAGCAAATAAAATATGCCCAAGGGTGGGTCGGTACTCACTAGCTTCGGAGTATGAAGTTGGGACTTTGACGTGGGGAACAGTATCACCCTCCACCTCTTGCCACTTCCCTCTTACCCAAAACCAAGATTCTCTCCACCCTTTAATGGATGAGGGAAGTTCGATAACAAAAGGGGAGTGTGACCCCCACGGACATAGAGAATACCAACCCCGGGAATCCCCTTTTCCTAAAGGGCGAGGCTGTAAGAGGGTCTGGAATAAATGAAGAGACAAATCCTCACCCAACAAAGTTTCTTTCCAAAGGAAGTAAGAACCCACCAATTGGGCCCATGCATTGGGGACAAGTTAGGTGGGGGCAAGCCCGTATAACCTAAAGACCGCTCGAAAAAAGGGATGAAGTGGTAAACAGAATCCGACCTTGAGGAGATGTTCATTAATAGCTACACAACCCGGCCCAGGGTAACATGCACGATCTTCTGGGGACGGGGTTAGGAGTTCAATGTCATATGGGATGCAGAATTTCTCCCTAATTTTAACTAATCGAGTAGGGTTTTGGTTCGATTTGATCTTGGATGCCCCCCACATATTATCCGAACCAGTACCCTGGACAGGTAAATCAACTTGTTTGGCCATAACCAGGTCCCTGAGTTCTGAGGTCCTAATCAAGTTTACTCTCCGCTCTTTGGCGATCTCAACGGCACTTAGCCTACCAGAGGTTGAGGTCATAAATTAAAAAGGAAAAGAAGAAGATTAAGCTTTTCCTTACCCAAATACTTACGAAAGAAAAAATGAACCCACCAGTGAGGAATGGCGAAGCAACTCTAGAGATTGAAGAGAAAGATTAAGGAAGAAGAATATGGAATAACCCAAAAATGCTTGCTAAGTGAAAAATGAGAGAAGAAATTTCTTGCCCTCCTCCCGCCTTTTATAAGCATGAAGGATGAGCCTCCACCATTGGATGATTGGCACAAATTATCCAACCATCCAAAACAGAGTTAATCCGAATTATCCGTTACTTTAGGCGCTTGAACTTCTACGTCCCAGATGGTCTCGTGATTCACACGCACCTTAATACGCGAGTGAAACAGCTGGCGTGCCAGATTAAGCTCATAATGGCGCATTAAAAGCAGCGACGGTTGCGTGTGTTGGGAATCAAATAGCCATCATTGCAATCTTGGGAACATGCGAAAGACAGCAAATTGTAGCGACGCAGCTACCCACGACTTGTGTCTAATAAAATAAATAAAACCCCTTTTAATTTCTCACACCCACTTCAGAAATAACAACACCAAAATACTATTTGAAAGTCCATGCATTTACATAAATGACAAATACATAGACTTGGGGGACTATTGTTACCCCATTAAAATGGGGTCGTCATTTGGATGACACGTGGAGGAATCCACAAGAAGACACTCCACAACGAACAGTAAGGGTGCACATTATTCGCTTGTACAAAGTCCTTCCTCGAAGGAAGACGTCACATGGCAGAAGTCCTATAGACGAAGTGGATAGAATGTGCCAGAAGTCCTATAGATGAAGTGGATAAAACGTGGCAGAAGTCCTCCTATAGACGAAGCGGATAGAACGTGGCAGAAATCCTATAGACGAAGTGGATAAAACGTGGCAGAAGTCCTTCTATAGACGAAGCGGATAGAACGTGGCAGAAGTCCTTTTATAGACGAAGTGGATAAGACGTGACAGAAGTCCTTCTATAGACAAAGAGGATAGAACGTGGCAGAAGTCCTTCTATAGCCGAAGTCCCTTCAATCGCATGGCACTTCTCCAATCCGAAGTCCCTTCAATCGCATGGCACTTCTCCATCCGAAGTCCCTTCAATCGCATGGCACTTCTCCATCCGAAGTCCCTTCATCACATGGCACTTCTCCAATCCGAAGTCCCCCAATTGCCTAATATTTTATTTACCGAGGTCCTTATAAGGAACAAATCTGAAGGATATCTCTGAAATGTGATTGACGTGACAACACACTTTAAGCCACCTTACTTAATGTCAGTCAAAAGGAAGGGAGTGGCAGGGCAATGGCAGGGTAATCATCACCATAGTTAATGTCGTGAATGAATGATGTGATGCTTAAATCAATGGGACGAAGCCACGTGTATTCAATCCAACGATAGGCAACCCAGCTATTTTGCCTATAAATAGCGCCTCTTGTGATTGTAATAAGGAGGTTAACTTTGAGATAATATAAGGCATATACTTGAATTCTTACAAAGAGAATCATTGCGAAAATACTTTGTTCTTATGATTATTGTACTCTTTACAATATTATAAAGGAAAAAGGGAAAATCAATTACGAAATCTTTATTCGTTTCGACACAAGAATCATCCATTGGTATTCCGACTCGACGATCTATATACATTCCCCGATCATCAGTTCCAGTCAACTCGCCGAAATTCACGTGTCACGAGTCCGATACTGACATCTTTTGACAACATTTTTTGGGGTCAACATTGGGAAGTACAATAGAATCAGAGTGTAGAAAGTAAAGATGGTGGAGAATAGAGTGTTTGAACAAAGAAATGAGAGTGTTTGAACTAAGAAATGAGAGTGTTTCTTGAAGGAAGGTAAAGAAATTGGATTCTCTTTGTTTTTGCTTCTCCTCCATTGATGAATTTCTGAAGATGAGAAGGCACTCATTTGTGGGAGATATATATGAGCAGAAAATTCATCAAAGCCAGAGTTGTGATTCAAATTTTTTTTTCACGGGGCAAGGCGCGACCCGAGACGAGGCGATGCCCCACCCTGTCCGCTAACCCATCGGGGCGAGTTAAATTGTCATCTCTAGTTCGGGTGATAATTTTTCAATTGTTCCTTTCTAATTTAATTCTAAACGTGTTAGGCTAGTTTTTTTTAATTGTAATAAATGAGTGTTTGAACTCTATTTTTATTTATATCAATTCAAGACGTTAATTTAGGAAGATCTTGTGTTGTTTGATTGATTTTACATACTCATTGCACTATTTGTTTGTTTGGCCATCAATTGAATAATTAATTGCTTACTTGTTACATGTAGTGTAGGAATATTCACAATAAGTCTAGAACGCGGTAAAATCAATATGTGTAGTTAGAATTAGAAATAATCTCTTTCACACATTATTGATAATCTAAACTAGATGCGTGACTTTTGTATGCATTCCGACTAGTAATATGATCATTTCGTGTTGGTCATATGTCGGTGTGTCTTGGAAAGCAGTATTTAACATATTAGTTTTATCTGTTATTAAAAATGCATGAATTGAATATATTAATTATTGAGAGTTAAAATAGATATAAATAGAGGGATACATGAATCTAATACAAGCAGTTACATAGATAAAACATCATATTTACTTGTTTTCTTAGAGTTGAAATTAGTACAAATAATAAACTCCAATTCTATTTTGATGTTACTACATTTCAAATTTGATAAAAAATTATTGAACAACAAAGTAAACATTATTCCTCGTAGGAATGATATTCTTAACTCACAAATCTTATTATTTGTATAACGATCTCGTACGTTTGCGAAATTTTCTCGGATACTTTAAAATGTATGATTTGATTTGATATGAGATTTGACATTTGTCACTATTCACAACTAGTTATATTCTCAAGATTCTCAATCATTGTTTAAATTTTGACTAAAATGGTTTCTTATTCAAATCAGAATTAGAAATGAAATGCAAATGAATTAAAAAAAAAAAAAAGTCAAATATTATATGCAATACATTATTGTTATAAGAAAAAATCTACGTGCACATAATTTTGGTACATAGGTGTCCACACCTCTCATATGGAATAAGATATGTACGACGTGGGTCCCACCCCATGTGAAAGGTGTGAACACCCCTAATACCATAATTATGTACATTTAACATAAATCTTATAATAATTATGAGACATTTACTTGTGAATGTCTTTTATGAGGGTTTTGTCACTTTGCTGAAAAATTTTAACAAATGTTTTGATATAATTTGAGGTGACTGAAAATAATTTGATAGAAAAATTCAATGTTTAAAACATTTCAATAATATAATATTACGTGATATTATGTCAAATTTTATGTCAAATAATTTGACATCGTAGCATGATTGCTTTTATAAACTCGTTACTTTTATGCATTTCTAGCCTGGTCTAAATTTTACATAATTAAGCTCATGTTTGACAAGTTGAAATATACTATTCATTTATGCTATCCAAATTACTGTCCACCAATTACAAATTGAAGTATCATGAAAAATTAAAATTAATGCTAAGGTTGAAAAATCAAAATTGATAACTTTAATTTTTCATGATATGTCAATTTTCATGATAACTTTAATTAAAATTAATGTTATGGTTGAAAATTAAAATTGATAACTTTAATCCTTCATGATATGTCAATTTTCAATTGGTGGACAACAAATTAGATAGCAAAAATGGACAGAAGATCTCAGCTCATGTTTGATAACCACTATTTGGAAAAAATAATATTTTGAATAGTGATTTTAAGGAGAATGTGTGGTTAAAAATTATGATTTTTTTTTTAATTTACATACATAATATTTTATTGTGTAATTGTATGACTGAAAATGAGCATGTAGAAAGAAAATTCAAATAATAGTTGTCAAATAAGGGCTAAGGACTCATTTGATATGATTTTAACCTTTTGATTAAAAACTCATTACAGATTCGATTTCTCTAAAAACTTTTATAATCATAATTCACAAGAAACACTTTCAAAAAATTATCTAAATATGTTCAAAATATATTCTTAATTACAAAAGCAACTTTTAAATTTATTAAAATCCTACGAAACAGCCCTAAAATGTACCCGACATGTTCCATGCATAATATTGAGTTGCTAACAACATTAAATTAAAATTTGTAATTTTTTAAATTTAATTTTAATTAAAATTTCGATTATTTTAACTTCTAAAGCATTCTACAATTATCTTTGACTTTACTTTTAAGAATATTCACATAAATGGTCTCAAATCTTTGCTGAAATTGTATATTTAGTCCAAACATTTTAAATGTTGTGCAAATGGTCCAATATCTTTTCATTTTTGCGCAAATGGTCATTTTGGATGGAATTCATAAAAATGGCCGTTAGTTTAATAGGTGCAACACAATTGTCCTAATTTTATATTTATTTCAAGGGGCAATTTCATCAAATGATTTTCTCCACTCAAAAAGAAAAAAATAAAAATAATTAAATTTTAATAAATAGTATTAAAAAAAAAAATCATCTTTTCCACCCACCCGTCCCCAACCCACTAATGAACTAGATTTAAGAAACTATTTTAGGGTCCGTTTGAAGAAATATGGAATTTGAGTGGAAAGAAAATGAATTATAGATAATTGAATTGCTTAGAATTTGTTTTACTGAGAATTGTAATTAAATGTGTTTAATTAGTATAATTTTTCACCGAAAAAATATAATACTTTTGGAGTCCATTTGACTGTATTTTTCATGAAAATTGTCAATTAAAAGAATAAATTTTCGTACCATTGGGGACAATATTTGTTTAGATTGCAAACAAAAAAAAAAATTAAATTTTTTTTTTTAAAAATTAAAAAAATTTTGATGTTCGTTTGACTTTGTTTTATATGAAATTTGTCAATTAGAGTGATAATTTTTTTTTTACACTTCATTTTAGAATTTGTTATAAAAAAAAAAAAAAAAAAAGTGAAGTTTCAATTCCCACCAAGGTTGTGGGAAAAAAAAAATTCCTTGAAATCAAGGAAAATTTCAAAAGTTAGAAAACGTTTTTCATGAAAATTTTGGTCAATTAAATAAGTCAAAAGTGAAAGTTGAAATTCGAATTCTAACTTTCAGGAAAAACAATGTACTGTCAAACGGAGCCTTATAGTAAAACCAATACTTTTCACTGGTAAATGTATTTCACATTTCAGATAATGCAATATAAAAGTTTTACCACCATAATCATGTAAGGATATTCTTCAATAGATTTTAAAGATCTAACACCAATACCTATTATAAAATCAACACACAGAAACATAATTTTTTAAATTAATAAATTTAAAATTATTACAATAAAGATAAAAGGGCAAGATAGACAAATTGTTACTTTCTTCAGCCACGAGGACCCAGAAGAAAAATGGAGTTGATGCTCAACTCAATTACTAAACTCGACATTATATATTTCAATTTATTAGAAACTATATAGAATAAAAAATTAAGGTAAGATTTTCATACCCAAAAGCAAAAAACAAAAACAAAATGAATGAACTTTTTGGTTTTATTTCAAAACAAAATTGATTTTTGTTAATATAATATTGTGAATGCATAGAAAACCCCAGTCATAAATTCTTTGTAAATAAGTAATGAATTTAAATTACTTCTTGTTAATATAATATGTATTTTAACCATTTTATAAAATTACTTTAAATTTAGCAGATATGAAGTCACAAGACATAATCTGTAGTGTTCCCTCCCTGCTTATATGAAACATAAAATGACTTTCTTAATTTTTCGATGAAATTTTTTGAGGGTATAGTGGTGGCTGGGTTCAAGAAAGGCGACGACGTGGTGATAGTGGCGACCGTGCGTGGTGGATTAGGGTGTGTGGAAGATGACAAACTTTTTTCTCTTTTAATTTTTTAAAAATATTTTTATGTTTTTGAATTTTATTTTCTATTTTTTGGACTTCTGAGTGAAGAAAGTCATTTATTAAATCACTCATAGTAATAAAAACAATATAAGGTTAACTGCATTGCACGCACAAAACTAAGGCCTTCTTGGATGTAGTCCATCAAAAAGGATCATTTGTGGTCAAATGAAAAGATTTGGGATTATTTTGTCACCCATTTTAAAGGTTAGAACCAAAAATGCAATTTGAGCAAAATTTTGGAACCATCCATGCAATTTTTCTTATTTTTTCTTAGCGTAATGGCTAGGCCATAAGCATAATATCAAGTAGGGGTGAACACGATTCGATTTGAACGATTTATGCTATATTTTCAACTCAAACTATTTCAAGCGGTTTGTAATTTTTCCAAACCAAACCATTTTATTTTTCAAATCAAGCCAAACCAAATCATTATTTGGGGTTTGATTCGATTTTAATCCGTGATTTACCTATCGACATTATAATAATATATTTAAAACAAGTTAACATATAAATTCAAAGAAACACTAATAATGTTAAATGTTAAATTTCATTCATATTTGTCTGAAATTCGATATATAACAAAAATGCAAAAATGATAGTATTAAACTAGCATCACTCAAACTTTTACAAGTAACAATATCAGAATAAATATAAAAGTACTAATCTCTCAGGTACTGGGCGTCACTAGATCAATTTTTTACAGGCCTCATAGTTCCCTTGAACATATCAATCTTTGCATTTCAAAGGATGACAATAGTACAGGGCGTCACTAGATCAACTGAGGAAGAACTATAAACAAGAACCAAATGGTTATACAGCTGAAAACCAAAAATGCAATCATTCATAAAGAAATAATCTAAGTGAAGGAAATGAGTACAATAAACCATAATCCATTAAATAGATGGAAATTACGAGATGCACTATTTAAGGTTCACACGATGATTGATTGAAACAAAGACAACTAAAACGTGATAAAATACACAACACAAAATAAATCAACAATCACTTTTGAAACATGCATAGTAAATGCATCATCAAACATTTAATCGGACAATGTTTGACCCATTAAACAGAGAAAGTTCAACATCACTTGACATGATGACTATTGGTAAAAAATGTGGTTGTCCACTTGGATTTTTTAGTGGTTTAAAGCAGAAAAATTCAAATTCTAGATGACAATTTTTTATCATATCCCTGTTTGGTTTAGAGAAAAATCAGGTTTTAGTAGATTTTGATATAAGTTTATGAAACATGTGGTTGAAAAATTATGGGTCTAATGAAACATGTGGTTAAAATTATTTGTCGACTTTTTAGATTTTAATTCCCATTTATACCTAACCTAAACGGAGGCATAGTAATCTCCTTCCTAGAAGAACTTCTCATGTCAAATATATTCCTATATAAAACTGTTTTCAAACTTATCTTGTTGCTATAGATTTTCCCTAAATCAATAAATTTAAAAGAGAGCCGATGATTGATTACTAGGGAACAAACTCACAAACCTTAATATCTTGTCTCAAACTGTATTCCCAAGGCTTATGATTTCACGTAAAGCAGCTTATACTTTTACAGCTACAAACTACCAAGGTTACCAAATTGAATGAATAGCCTTTTTCTTCAGATCGCCCCGCTCAGGTCAAAGACAAAAGGAACTAAAAATCTCTCACGCCCAAAAAAAGATAAATCAGCGATCATATACATACTACAGACCAAATAATTGACAAGAGAAAAGTGTGCGTTAAAACATTATTTGTCTGTCTCTATAAAACTAAACATATTAATACGAGAACCATTATTTCTACCCCCCAATAAAAAATATTAATAAAGGAAAAAACATATTATTCAAAATAATAAGCCAAAAGAATCAAAACCCGTTATTTACAATTTTGTAGGCATAGAAACTCATTCTAATAACTGAAATATTCGGCCCATTACATTAATCATTTTTCACTTGATCATGAATTTGTTCTGCGTTATGCAAGTATATCTAACTTATATATATAACACACGTATGCATACCTTTGTCATTGTGAGCGGTGAAGATGATAGTATCAGTCCCATCGCCAACAAGACACTCAGCAATGCGGGTGCTGCGCATGTGGGGGGAGACGGCGCTGCCTTTCTGCAACACCATATTGGAATTAAAAAGAATCTAGGTTTTGAGACTTTGAGTTGAGTTTTGAGTTCTCCCCCCCCCCCCCCCCTTTCTGGGCTTGGGCTTGAGTTTGGACATAAATTCGAAAATTCAATTTCTGAGTCTACTTTGGAGGTATCATTTCTAATTGATTTAAATTCTAAAAATTATACTTTAATGAAATTATATATATAATTTCATAAAAAAAATTATTAAAAAGTACGGTTCGGTTTGATTTTTTTGCAGTTTTTGAAAATCAAAACCTAAAATAAATCATTTTGAAACGGTTTGGTTCGGTTTAAGGGGAAAAAAAAATCGCGGGTCCACGTGGACCCGAACCAACGATTACGGTTCGATTTGCGGTTCTGTAATTTTTTTGTACAGCCCTAATGTCAAGCATGCTTTGCTACTTTTAATATATGTTTGGGTATTTATAAAAATTATTTGTTTTAAATTTTAATTAAAAACTAATATTTCTAGAGTAATTTTTACTTTTTTTTTTAAATTACTTTCTTTTTAAGTATAGAGCATGTCTGACCAAACTTAGAAGTAATTCCAAGTTGATTTTCTTCTCAACATAGGATTAGCAATGGGCCAGGGACAACTGTTTGCTCAATTAATTGCGCAATTAGGCTACTTGTTCCGAAACTTTTTTTTTTTTTTTTTTAAATTAAAAGTGTCTTTTAAAATAAATAAATAAGTCGCTGTTTGGTAATTATTTTTTCAAAATTTTTTTTATACTCATTTCAATCAAACATTCTCACAATAAAATATTTATCATGTAAATTTAAAATTTTTTTCTATTTTTTAATCACACATTCTGAAAAGATTACTATTCAAAAACCCATTATTCTAAAAAAAAAAAAAAAAAAAAAAATGACTATCCAACATGCCTTAAAAAAAGAAGGGTTTTTTGACCGACCCTATAATGATAGGACCTATGGACTAGGTTGGCTTTTTTATAGGGCTTTGATGTCAAAGGATCGATTCGTCTCTGTTCATATTTTGATACCTCGATTTTAACATATTTATGACAAGAGAAAATTCCATAAAAGCAAATTTATTTGGAAAAGCTGCGACAGGGTTCAAAAAGTGGCTCCCCCTATTGTATTTTACTTATTTTTATAGGAAGTACATAATCTTGGAACAGTGGCGCCCCCTATTGGAACACAGGCGCACAGCCCCCCTCTAAATGATGTCCTGTTTTAAAACCTGTCCCGAAGCCGGGACAGGCAGCATAACTCAATGCATTTTACTATTTTATAGAAAAAAAGTACATAGTCTTAGCCAAACATGCTCCAACAAATCAAACGGAAAAGGTTTCAACCCCCACCCTACTTTGTAATTGTCAACAGCCCCACAGACGCTAAAAACAACCGCATAGGCGTCATCATCACATGTATTTTCAGAAGCCGCCACCCAGAAATCAAACCACTTCACATAAACCCCACACACATATATACATCTCCACACAAAACCAAATCAAGTAATCTTGAGCTATTTTTCACAAAAATGGAGGGTTTCAGATCCAAATCCGTCAACGATGAAACACTTGAAATGGATAGTTACAATCCCAGCAACTATAACTACACCTCAAGTGGATATCCCAGTCACAAACCCACTTCAAATACAACTGGGTTTCAAGATCTGAGGTGCTACAGTGCATCACATGCATCATCTTTATCAGCACAAAACAATACCCAGATGGATATTGTTGCCGCAGATCAGTGGAAATTCAAGAAAGGGAAGTCAACAAATGGAGCAGTTTCCAAGAATTGGAGCTTTAATGACCCGGAATTGCAGAGGAAAAAGAGGGTGGCTAGTTATAAAGTCTACACTGTTGAAGGGAAAGTTAAAGGATCTATTAAAAAGAGCTTTAGGTGGCTCAAGGAGAGGTACACGCAAATGGTTCATGGGTATAGATGATCTTTATCATAATTATAATAACTTGTTGTTTTATTGGGTTTTATGCTTTAATTAATCCCTTTTGATGACTTGATATAATCTGTGTACTATATATATGGCGGTCTTGAATATGAGTGTAAAATAAAGTGTATTGTACTCTACATAAATTAATTCATCTGTTTGATAAATTGTTCAAGAAGCATTTTGCACAAAATGGGGTTCTTTTTATAAGAGTAACTGATTCTTCTAGTTTTGCATTCCACTTATAAATTAGAGGATATATTGATGTGTTTTCTCACTGAATGCTAGGATGAATACTGGGTGATTAAAGCAATCTATGATTACTTATTCTTACTGTTATTGATTTTTGTGGTTCAATCTTAACTATGTATTAGAAACAGAGGGTCGAGCTATGCTTATTGCACTATCCACCCGACTTAGCTAAGCTAATATATGGTGGATAAGAGAGTAGAAGGCTGGTGTTCACCAATCTCGAGGTGCACACCTAGGAACATATGTAAAGGGATAAAGATAGAAGTCAATGGAAAACTACCAAATCTAATGACTTCGATCTATACTACATGATAATCTTGATGAGTAGTGAAGATATCAGTTGTCTACTATATGAGTTGAATACTATTAATGGACGTTCCAGTGGACATTATGCGCTTGTTACAAAGCAACCCCTTAGAGGAAGGCCAAAACAAAAGAGAGAGAGAAGGAGGGGGGGGGGGGGGGGGGGGGGGGGGGGGGGGGGGGGGGGGGACGAGAAATGGAGGTTTGGGTATGAGTTGAATACTATTAAGTTGTTAATCATATGATGAAATGTTGATGAAATATTTGGGTGAACATGACCTTTTCATTTCAGCAAAATCACAATAGTATGTATATTCATTTTTCGTATTAAAATTACAATTACAAAGTACAATATGTGTTTATACAATGTCCAGTAATATTGAAGAATAAAATTCCCGTGTAATAGAATGGCAGCTAACTAAAAACAAACATTGTAGAGTTGAGCAAGAAAACTCACTGTGTTCACCTTTCCTTTTTGTCCTTCCCATATCAAAGGCCTCGTTGGTTATGTATGATGTTCATTCAAAGGGACATTGATAGTGAGGTTATAATGAATTCTATTGATGACTTTGATTTATCTATTTGCTTTTGATTTTCTCATCTTGTCTGTGAAGTATTACGGCTTTCCTGCGAATTATGGTTTGTGGTGGTTTATCTCTTAGCTGCTCCTACTTGTCATGATATTCTATATTGCCCAAGCATGGATCTTACACTCTTGTGAAGAAAATGATGGTTTTTTGTTTCATGATTCAAGTTGAGTGATAAATTCCTGGGGTTTGCTTGGTAAAGTGCGCTGCACAACACTGGACAATATGAAAAGAAGTGAAAATGTTGTTAATTATACTATAAATTTCGATTGATTACTACGTACTAAGCCCTGTTTGGTAGAAATTAAAATCTAGATTTTATTGTTAACCACATATTTTATGGTTTCCACAACTATTCAACCACATATTTCATCAACTTTTATCAAAATCTGCTAAAAATCTGAATTTGATCCCCAACAAAATGCCATTTTATTACCATGGTGCTAAACTAAATTTCAAGCATTCACAAAACTTGATATGATAGATTAAATCAGGTTTCTGAGTAATCTTCTTACTAACTCCTATTTTGCTGATAATTGAGCATCATGTAGTGAATGGTATACATCTATTACTTAATTTTTTGCTACATCCTGTTCTGCTTAAGTTGTTGGTATTCCAACCAAACATGGAATTTTTTTGATTAAAAATAATGGTTTTGAGATTCGCATTTCGGTAAGGTCGTGAGTTACAATGCCACAACTTGTTTCAGTGATGAAATGCCAGCCCTGTTTGATCTTTATGATAAGAAACAACGTCCGTAAGTTCAAATCGATTATTTTGCTACTGCTAAAATGAAAAATATATTGTGGTGCTAGAACATGTTATGTTCTCGGGCTAGTGGATCGTGCCAACCCAAATGCCCATAATCTCAAACCCGTCTGTCCGTCCATCCGTGCCTACCCAACTCCAAGTTTGAACTTCAAGACACAATCCCTTCGATTTGTTGTAAGGGACATGTCAGATTGCTTCCAGTTGATGATTTTAGTTTCGAAAGGCAAGTACACTTAAGTGAGTTATGCAAAACAAGTTATCCCTGATAACGAAAAGCTAAACTAATACTGCATCTACTTCTATAATATATCGTTTGAGAAAAAAAGAAGCAGCTAGTTTTATAGTCGATTTCTTGAAAGTGGACTAAAAACTCTATCTACAAAATCAAATAGATAAAACCGTGCATAAATGAAAAGAAAATGAAGTAAACCGTCTTAACATGGATAAGTTTAAATTGGAAAGAACTTTGTGAAAAGGACAGCAATGCAAGGGACAATTTCCAGTTTTGGCAAGAATAATGTTGTTCAGTACTAGTAGAATTGAACACTAGTTTAGAAGCCAGCATATCATAGATTCTATTAAATGAGTCATAATTTCTTATATTTAATTGAACATGTAGTCTAATTTTATTGATGTTGTCATCTAGACTGATATTAAATACTAGTGATACTAAATAACATTAGTATTCTGGTAAACCTAACATTGGGGCAAAACTAAATATGTCCATACTCAGTAGTGAAAATTCTAATTATCATAATACTTATTTAGACCCAATGTGCGCAAATAATCAATTAAAAATAACAAGTCACTTTTTAATTGTTTCTAGATGATTAGATCAAATGAGTTAATTTATCCTATATTTGAATATCACAATTTGTAAAATACATAAAGTAAATAACACTAATATGATAGCGGAGAAAACTCTTTTCTAATGATCAAAAACTTCGAGCACTTTGTCACTCAATAATCTACTATAAACGATGAGATTTACAGTACATTCCAGACCCGATTAACCCTTAGTCCCCTTTACCTTCTTTCTATAATCGTCTTACCCCCTTTGGACTGTGTGCTCTTTACATCAGCTCCCGACCCTTGGTATCATTTATCTCCTGTGGACATCCAAGAACAAACTTCGTTCTTTAGCGTTGGAACTCCAAGCTGCTCTTCCCAAAACTTCAGCAACCATGAAGGCTAATTGATGAAGGTAGAATTTGGTGTTTGATCAACGATCTTATGTATTTTGATCTGTGATTTAATATGAAGGTCTATAGCCCGATTAACAAATTTAAGTTTAGATGAATCTATGAATCAAATAATATGGTGGTTGAATTATGAAATCAAAGAAAGTGATTTGAATGTTCAAAGGAATGATCTCTATGAAATAATTATGATTCAACACACTTTTAGATGGTCATAGAGTACGATATATATAAGGTGAAGTGTTTGAGATGAAAATATGTTCAAAATCAAGTGTTTGAAGCAACACAAGATTGCTGGACATCGATCGCCACTCGAGCGCCAAGCGAGCGACAACTGAGCATTGGTCAATATTTTTATGATAACTTTCTTTCTCGATATTGTATTGAGATGATTTAAAGTGCATTGGAAAGATAACTCGAAGGGCTACAATTCTTCTATACAGCATTCTCCAAATTCAATTTTTTTTTATGTGAAAAATGCATTACAACTTTTGGTTGAGAATTTGGAGCATGATTTGTACTACACTTTTACACTTTGACTTTTAATTGCATTCCAATGATTATATGTGATCTTTTTGGATATCTTTGATTCCTTCAAGACCTATGCAATCCGTTTCATTTCTTTTGACTCTAATTCACTACACCAAAAAACACCTTTTGTAGCTGTCAAAAAACGCTGCAAAAGATATTTGGCAGCGTTTTTCGTGTGTTGCAGAGGTCGGTGTTGCTGTTGAGAGAAGATTTTTTGCAGCGTTTATTCACCGTTGCAAAAGACCATTTTGCAGCGTTTTTTAAACATTGCAAAAGACCCTTTTGCAACGTTGTCAAAGGGTCTTTTGCAGCATTTTTTCAACGTTGCCAAATGATTTTTTGCAGCGTTTTTTCAATATTGCAAAAGATTAATTTGCAGCATTTTTTAAACGTTGCGAAAGACCATTTGGCAACGTTTAAAAAACTTCGCAACGTTTAAAAAACGCTGCAAAAAGTGACTATGAAATTTTTTTTTATTTTTATATTTATATACAGTTATTGTTAATTGAATGGCAAAATTGAAAATGACACTTTGTAGATAAATTTTGAAATTGCATAAAAATTAATAATTTCATTACAAATTTTTGAATCAATACAACATTAGAATTTTTCTACATCTCTAGCCAATCCTGAAAGATCAACATCTCCATTGGAATTAAATGCTCTTCAATCTCACTTGCACTCTTAATTATGCCAAGGCTGTCCCTCAGCCACTGAACAGCTGCTCGAGCAATGGCAATGGAACCCTCTAGAGCATAGTTGGTGGGAGCTTTCGGCCCAAGCTTATATGCCAAAGTGCTCAGTAGCCCATGATTTGACTTAATCACCTCCTCGCCCGTATTGAGAAGTATAAACGCCCCCTGTTCCATAGGTGCTTTTAGCCTCACCTTTGCGGCAATCCTGTCCTACCATTACTGCGTGTTGATCACCCAAACATCTAGATATCGGGATCCCTGTAATTGGCCATCCCCTGCCAATATTTCCAATTATCTCAGCATTACTAACAATTTTTGGCAGAAGCTCAGCAGCAATTCCCAATGTATTTAAGGTGGCTTTATCCCAATCTAGTGTCTTAAGGTTCATCAACATAGTTCTCGAAGCATTTGATATGTCAGTTACATGTAAACCGTTATCTGTCCCTCCTGTCAAGTTCCAAATCAACCAGGTATCTATAGTTCCAAACAAGGCATCTCCCTTCTTCACGGCTTCCTTTACAGCATCCACATTTTCCAGCAACCACAACAGCTTTACTGCACTGAAATAAGTGCTTATGGGCAAACCACACGTCTCAACAAAATGAGTTCTTCCCCCAGGTAACTCTTTCTCCAATTTTCTGGGAGCAAATTATCCACCAAAAATTCATAAGTTCGATTGAATTCCATAATAAGAAAATACAAAACAAGTAAAACTCCAAAGAAGTGATTGATAAAATTTAACAATGATAAACAAACCTAAAAATGACAATTATGAAGAATGATAAATATTAAATAATACATAATTTTAGTATGTGCATCTTAACAGCCGCATGAATCAAAATTCCAAAATAATCAAAATCCAATTCACATATCAACCATAAACCAAATTAAACATTTAAAGAGGAAAAACATAACTATTACACTAATTTTAGTTTAACTAAAAATAAGAATGAAAAATGAAGAGAAACTCACCTGCATACTGAACTGGTACGGACATCCATCCAAACAATAGCATTGTAAAGAGGGAGGCCAGTAGATTTGCTCCAAACAACAGTTGTCTTTCTCTGATTGGTCAAACCAATGGCTTTCAATCCATTGTCAACATTGTGGCCAGCAGCAGTGGCCTTGTCAACAGCCTTTGCTATGCACACTCTCTCACACTCTCAAGAATTTCCATTGGATCATGCTCCACCCATCTGCCAAGTAGTCAAACCACATATTAACCATCTCGTCTAACATGAGTTCATATAAATCTCGTCTTCATGCCCCTCTCCATCTTAAGCCGTATAAACAAGTTAAGAGAACAAATATTACAATGGAGGGAAAATGAGTATCATATGAGCATCAGATACAAAAACCAAAAGAAACTCCTTGGAATTACTAGTACATTCCTGGTCATAATTCAAAAATCACAAAATTCTAAAAATGGCTATAATCCTCTTAATTTGCATACTTGTTCATAAATTTTGGAGCTTTTCAAAACCATCCACTATAATTAAAAATATATATATATATATATATATATATATATATATATATATATAAATTACAACTTTCTTAGGCACAACTCGAAATAATGGTAGGCATACATTAATATTGACTGCAATAAACAAATGTAAATTTTTTGCACCTGAAAATTCCAAAAGTGAGAGCCAATGAAGTTTGCATAGCTTCCGACTTGGACTGTCACGATTTCCCTCATTCTTCTTCATCTTCATCCTCATCATCAAGCCCCATCAATCCAAGCCGCACAAAAAATTGTAAATCAAAGTATTAGCTCAATGATTTTTCAAACCTAATTGAACTCACACTGCAGTCCCATAATTTACTAAATCGAGAAACGTTTAAAAAAGTCAAAAATTGCCTAGAAATTCCAAAAGACTACCTCATTGTACTCCTCTCCATCTTCTTCCTCATTTGTAATTTGCTCGCCAAATCTGCTCGGCGTCAAAGCCTTCGGTCAACAGGCGACTGAACGGAGATTTGGGAGCGAATGGCTTGAGAGATGAGAATAGGTACCACGACGCTATTCGAGCGGCCTGTGAGAGGTCTGGTGACGGCGAGAAGAAGAAAGGTGGTTTTGTCGATTTCAGCTAGTGGAGGGGGTCGAGGCCCGCCAGTTTTACGGCCATGATGGTCATGGTGGAGCTTCCGAGAGAACAACAGAGAAGAAGCACAGAGAACCACCGGCGTGGACGTGAAGATGATAGAGAGTAGGGGAAGAAGAGAGGAGCGGCGGAGACGAAAGGAGAAGGAAAAGTTAGGGCTAATGTTAAAATGATTTGATTTAGAGGGGTTGTGGAGTTTTTGCAATGTTTTCTTAAAAACGTTGCCAAACAATCATCAGAAAAATATATTTATATTGCGAAAAAGTAACTTTTTTTAAACGTTACAAAAGAGCTTTTCGCAACATTTTTAAAACGTTGTGAAAGACGCTTTTCGCAACGTTTTATAAACGCTGCAAAAAGTTGTCTTCCGCAACGTTTAAAAAACATTGCAAAAAATCAAACTTTTCGCAACGTTTAATAAACGTTGTGAAAGGCACTTTTTGCGACATTTATTTTTAAAATGTTGCTAAAACTCAATTATATTAAGCAATAGCAACATTTTTTCAACGAATATTATCTTTTATGTGTTGCAAATGTTCATTTTTGGTGTAGTGATTACAACTTAGTTTCAACTCAACTAATCCAAATTTTGGATACGGATGAAGTCAATTACAATTAGGACTCTAACAAACCCCATCAGCATTCCGTGACAAAATCTTTTTATTTCAAAGTCAAAATCAACAAACCCTCACTCCAAATGTCTTAATTTCCAAAATTTAATTCAACATCTTGTCAACCTGACTTCTGAAATGCATGAAAACATGACAACAAATAATATCACATGAAAAGTAAGAGGAAACTGACAATAACAAAAATAACTAAATTATATAAAACAGCATAAGTAAACATGTGTAGCACCAATGCATGCAATATGTTGAGAATTACTAACTTAGAAATAATATAGATTTTTAATATCAATATTGACAAAACATAACATAAATATCAATAATAAAATTTTAACAAACTTCCCCTAAGTCTACCAATTTTTTTTTTTTTTTAATTTTAAAATAATCCTCCTAACACATGTACCCAACTTCCTGAAATAAATACTAAACTCTTCCCCTTTTTGTTACGAATAACAAAGGAAAAATCAGTAATAATCATAAATAACACATAATGAAATGAGTTAAAAAAATATGCACATGTATTATTATGTAAAACATGTGATAAGAGAATAAAAAATTTCCATTTTTTAGACAAGCTATTTTTATTTTTATAAATTTTTAAATATATCATGATGAACATTTATTTGCCTACTAATAAAAGTATAATTCATACATAACAAACTTTTTCCACATAACTTATTTTAAACCTAAATATAGTAAATTATTTAGGCTATACACGTGTCCTATAAGCAAGTCTCAAAATCTTAAATCAATGAAAATGAAAAATCACTTATGAATGAATATTTTCCTCTAAGTATGAAGTCAAACCCAGTGTTATTAGCACTTTTTTTTTTTTTTTTTTTTTAAATATCATATAGATTTTCAATGTATAATTTTCTTTCTCCTCTCATCAATGCGCATGCGCGCGCGCGCACACACACACCCACCCACCCACACACACACACACATATATATAAGATGAGTCTTGTAACAAGCTTTGGATCGATGACTCCAAGTCAGATGACCATAGGACATCAAATTTTGAGGAACCTCTCAGATTTAATTGTTCGAGTCAAATAGGTTCCCAATAAGAGTATAATATGTATTTCAGTTTTTCATATATTTCAAATTTTAAATCACTAACGGCTTTTTCTTTAATTGCAAATATACAAGAGTTTATGTCAATCTAGTTCAAGGTCATTCTACGTATTCAAAGTCAATTCACCACACAAATATTTACCATCTCAGATCTCAAACACAGTCAAAACTCACTCACAAGAATTTAATGTGTAGTGCATAATATACCTGTAATAATCTACACAAAGTATTCCAAACAAGTTCTAAACAATTAATAGAAATTTAATATACTATACATGAACTTTACTAGTGCTTGATTCCAAAATAACATGTCCAATAAAAAAATCTCCTTTTTTTTATTATAAAGAAAATATACAAAAGGAAACTCCTACCATAGACTGAACGGATGTGCATACATGAATGTATAGATATCATGAAAAATGTATATGCATACACATAATTTACCAATTAGAAAATTTATTTTTTAAGAGATTTCACATTCCACTTATTGTTTGAGTTATCTTGATTTGAGTATTCATAAAATTAAAAAATTTTGTCAAAAAGACCTAAACTGTCTAAAAAGAGTTTGTGATTTAAGCGATCCACTTATGACCCCCCCTAATCTGGAAGTATTTTGGTTGCACGCTATTCAAATCAACAAGACAAAAAAAAAAAAATAATAATAAATTCTAAGTCTTAAACATGTTATGAGATGAAAAATCATTGGCGTTAATTTTTTTTAGAATATTGTTTATGCGAGCATGGAATAAATAATATTGTCACTAAAAGATTAAGCATAATTGAAATTATATTTGTCACATGATTAAGACTTGACAAAAAATTAGGATGACTAGAAACAGCCTAACATACCTGCATCATGCTCAGATGGCCATTGAGAACTATATAAATTATGAAGTAAAATGGGAGCGAACTTATGTTGAACACGTTGAAGATTTCTTTTCTAAGTAGGAGCAAGCAAGATCATTTGGATATAATGAGGGAACAGTCCTCTCGATATACTATCTCATAAGCGCTATACGGTCTCAATGGAGAGACGTGACTTACTTCGTAAGAGATATGGATTATGAGCTATACTTGTAAAAAGATTGGAATATAATTGAGTTTAAGGGATACTGTGAGGATATCATAATTTTATGGAACCACAGACAACAAGAGCCCGAGCCCGAGCCCGAGCCCGAGCTCGAGCCCGAGCATGAGGAAGAGCCCGTGCCACAAAATTTCATTGATTTGGTTTCTGAACCCAAGTCATGCATTACTTCGGATGATGAGACTTTACCAAAAGAAGATTCCTAAAACTCATAGAGATTAGAAATAAATGTTATTTACTTATTTATGAAATATTTATTTATTTATTTTTATTTATTTAATTGTTATTTTTGGAAACAAAATATAGGCCCTTGTTTGATGCACATTAAAATGGAAAGAATGTATTTTTTTGGTGATGTGATGGTGAATATGTAGTTGAAAAAAAAGGAAAAGTTATTAATATGATAAAAATATTATTTTATTGAAGAATATGTGATTGAAAATGAGTAGAAGAATGTGAATAAAAATTAGAAAGTGGATCAAACAGAGGCTATATATAAGGATTTGAATTTTTTAAAACATTATAAAGAAGATGATGATGATGATGATTATTATCATTATTATTATATGTATTATCAAATATTTCTAAATTAAAGTTTTATTTGTGTTAAAAAATGTCGATACAATAACAAAACCAAGCTATGATATATCTGGTATTTGCTTAGGGTTGTACAAGATTTGGATAGACAACAAGTACATGCTGATCCTCATGTAATGTAAACACTTAAAATCTCAACTCAATTGTGGAACAGTTTTGTCGTTACAAACTCCCAACATTCGATGGTAAAGAAGACCCACTGGCAGCTGAAGAATAGGTGAGATGGATGGAGCGAATTTTCAAACATCTATCTTGTATTGATGCTCAGAATGTGTTATGTGCAGAATTCATGTTGGTTGATGTTGCATGCCACTAGTGTGAGTTTGCATCGCGCTCTGGAAAAGAAGCACAACGTGCTCTAACTTAGACACAATTCAAGGACGAAGTGATGGAAAAATACTCTTCACAAACTCTGAGAGATAAAAAGAGACAAAGTTTCTTCAACTTAAACAGGGAAAGATGAAACTTGAAGATTATAAGAGAAAGTTTCAACAACTCTCTAGGTATGCACTACACCTAGTGGACATGGAAGCAAAGAAAGCGAGGAGGTTCAAATTAGGATTCGTCCTGAGATTGGTGTAATACTGACATCCCACCAATTCACCACCTATAGTTGGGTATTACAAACTACCTAGGCAATCTCAAATAGGTTAGAGATTGACCAAGCTTATCAGCAACAAGCCAAGCCTTCAGGAAAGCGGAAGTGGAATGGGTTCAACGAAGAAAAAAGAGAAGGACGAAACAAAAAAGTTAACTTCAGATCAAGTTTTGGACAAGTCATTTCACCCTATCCAAAGTGCAACATGATGCATAAGAGTGAATGTCTGTTTGGGAAACATGTGTGCTAAACATGCGGTAAGACTGGTCATTATTCATAGCAAGAAAAGAAAGGAAATGTCAGAGTTTTTACTTTAACTCAAAATGGGGCAACTGAGAAACCGCAGGCAAGTAATTTCGCGGACGAAATTCTTTTGAAGAGGGGACTAAAGTGAAATAGTTATTTTTTATTTTTATAAATTCTTATATTTTATTTGGGTTAAATAATTATATTTTGATAGAGTAAAGATAAGCATATTAATATTGGACTCGTTTCGTAGGTCGTAGTTAATTAGAAGCTTTTGACTCGAGAAAAAGTTAAATTAGATAAGTTAGACCCAAGATATTGTAGTTCTAAAAATAAATGTCTTTGTAATTAATTAAGTTGATTTCGGATTTAATGTATTGGTGGCAGCCATGTTTCACGTGTGAAAAAAAAATAAGTTGATGTTTATCCAATATTTATATTGATAAGGATTAAAAGTTAAATTGTAATCCTATTTGTAGAATATTCAAGTACTAGCTTTCAATCAAAGTGTATGTGTCATATCATAATTTGTTTTAGCGAAATTCAATTCCTATCCAAGTTTGGTACACGTTTTCTTCTATCACAATTGTACTATGACTAAACTACTATTTGTTTACTATAAATAGTGTGCAATTGTCCCATAATTCTCCACCAAGAAATTTTACATGACAGATAGTAGAGAGGGAGAATAATTTTAAAAAGCTAGTCACGATTTTATTGATGCAGTCAAGAAAGTAGAAAAAATATTGAAATTCTTTCACAAATTTATTTGACGAGGTAAGATACTTATATGCAAATTGTTTGTTTTCTTATACTTTTATATATTTAATTAAATATGCACGAATTGCTAGTGGATTTTCGGGTTCTTTGTAAAGAGAGACGAGTTCCTACGGAAATTGAAGAGGATTTATGGTGGGTGTGTCGTTTGGTCACTAATATCCTCCATAAGAGAAGAGTGATATGAAGTGTTTATTTATTGTTATATAATTGTGTATGGAAAATGCATGTATCTTACTGGATATTTTATTTAAATACTCATTTTTACAAAAAAAAATTACTCGTTAATGCGGGTTGGTTGGATCTGTGGCAGGATAGTGATGTGGGCTGTCAAGTGGATCGAAAAAAAAAAAGAAAAAGGAAACACACATTAAGTTTTCTGTCTTTAAATTCATTAGTCAGTTTAATTTATTTGGTCATGTTATTTAATTAGTTAGTTAAGTATGTTTATTTTTTTTAAAGATACAATTTTCATGTTTAACTTTAGATTTATGGATATTTTAGTGATTTTATTTCTAAAGAAATTTATTTTTATTGTTTTGTTTTTAATACAAAAAAGAAAAAAAAAATATTTGATAACACTTCAAGATTTCCAAAAATTTGGGGCGTTACACCCTGAACTAGCCTCGAGGGTGCGAGAACTGGTCGGACCAGAGTCATTACCCAGACTAAAAGTGCTGTGGCTTCCAAAGATTATTTGCCACAATCTCCCAGCACTTCTCGTGAAAGTGGAAGTTGACACTCGCAAAATTCAAGCATTGAAGTTATACTGAGCCCATGTTTGATAAAATCTGATTAAAATCTAAGTCGAAATTAACAATTAATTTTAACCACATATTTCATGGATATCTATAACTTTTTAATTACACATTTTATATTATAATTGAGAGATCCAAGAGGGAATTCTTGTGATCCGACAACTTAGTTTTGGAAAATATCAAGGAGACTTAATCCAAAACACGTGACTTTCTTAAGACCTTAAGGAACGAATTCAAGCGCAGTAAGAAGAACATGAATATGTGATTCTTGTGTATCCACTTGGAAGAGACGTATGCAGAAGATTGTGAGACTGGATAGAGGATCTTGGTAGAAAATTATGAATCTGGAGTACAACAAATCTTGGAAGTTACAGGAGGTAGAGCGAGAGATCTAACAGATTGACCAGACAGTGTCTACGGTAGCAGATTGCGAGGCTGGAATGAACAGCAGATCTTGAAGTTACAGAATTTACAACAGTTAGTGGAACTAGATTGGAATCGAACTTTAACCCACATTGTCTATAGTCGAGGTAGGCTTGGTCCCAGAATTTTTACCCACGATGAGTTTCTCCGTCATCATACTTTGTGTTATCTATTACTTTCCAAATATTACAATTGCGGTTTCCTTAATCATCTAGAAACTAATTAAAAGTGACTTGTTGTTTTGATTATATTTATTCTGCACGCAAGGTCAAATTAAAATGGGGATCTATTTCGGTCTAGCGCTATTCCGTAACTTTCAGGTTAGCTACAGAGTAATCTAAGAACAATAAAAATAATTAGAGTATATTTGATTGCGAGCATGGACTTGCATGGAACATGAAAATTATTAATTAAATGTATTTGATTGGTTTAATTTTCAATCTGAAAAATGTTATACTTGTCTATCTTTTGTTGTTGGGTAAATGAGGAAAACGGGGGATAAATGAGATAGAGAGTGAATTGCCTGAAAATTAATTTTCATTAAAAAAATAAAAAAATCAATCAAACCATCAAAAACAGAAACTTGAGTGATAAAAAAGGATAATTTTCATAAAAAAATTAAGTAAATCAAACACATTCTTAAAGTCATTGAAAAAGATTGCACGAAAAGCTAAGGGTGCGTTCTCTTTGACGTTTTGAGACCGTTTTCTGTTTTCAATTTTTCAAAACGACGAAAACGCGTTCTCTTTTCTGTTTTCCAAAACGAATTTTTCAAAACAATTTTTTTTTTAACACACAAAACCCAAAACGGAAAAAATGCGTTTTGGGCCTTTTACGCTGAATTCCCAAAATGCGCGAAACGGCAGGCCTAAAATTCCATCACTCACGTCTCACTCTCCAAAACACATCTCTGGCTCTCTCTCTCTTCGCTCTCGTCTTCCACTGGCCGCTGTAGTGTGAATTGTGGGTGTCGTTTCCCCAGTGGCGGATCCAGGTGGTGGCTAGCTAGAGCGGCCGCTCTAGCTAGACCTGGATCCGCCGGAATGTTTGGGACTTGGGAGACACAGATGCGAGCCGGTTGCTGGAAGAAGAAAGGATATTGTATTGGGCTACCTCCCTGCGAATGTGATGACTTGGGCAGTTGGGCTTTACACAGGCAGAGTGGTCGCCAAAGTTTGTAGTAGTCGTCTGCAAGTCGAGTGGAATTTACAGAGGCAGCTCGTGGAAAAGTGGGAAGAAGATGGAAAATTCCTTTGCTGTTTTTGGGGATTTTTTTGTTTAAGTTTTGGGTCTTTTGTTAGGCCTCTTATTTTTAAATAAAATGAGCCATAATCATTCTTCTTCCCCGCGAGTGAGGCTACGATTGTGAAGCCCGACAACCAACAACCGAACACTGATGCTGTGACTACTGCCGCCGCCGGTGAGACCAACGCTGGCCTCTCCGTCTCTGTCAGACAGCTATTGTCTCCAAGCTCCAGTTCTCCGTCTCTGACCATAACAGTAACTGGTAAGTCTGGCGGCCTTTTTTTCTTAGAAATATTCGATCGTCTGATTTTCTTGCTTCCAGATTCTTGTAAGATTCCTGAAATTTCACAAATATACAATCTTTGATGTACCTCAATTGTCAATTAGCTGCCGATTAGAATTAATCATTCGTTAAGAATCCTTATTTGCCCAGGCTAAATATTTTTCCTCGGTTTTCTTGCCCTACAAAAGTAACGTTAAAGAAGAACTCGTTAAATTTGAATGTGCAATCTCAGCCTTTCACATCAAGTTGTGTGAAACTGCGAAGTGAGCTGGGCGGTGTTAAAAGTAGTGAGAATTTGACAAATGGGATTTTTTTCAAGTGTGCAAAAAGTGGGTAAAAGAACAGATATCAAGAAGATTTTAATACTAGGAGCTGGGCCAATTGTCATTGGACAGGCTTGTGAGTTTGATTATTCGGGTACACAAGCTTGTAAAGCCCTAAGAGAAAAGGGCTATGAAGTTATTCTGATTAATTCGAATCCTGCAACTATAATGACTGATCCCAATATGGCAGACAGGACTTATATTGAGCCAATGACACCGGAATTAGTTGAGCAGGTGCTCAAAAAGAAGAGACCTGATGCTTTATTGCCTACAATGGGTGGGTAGACTGGGCTCAATCTTGCAGTAGCTTTGGCTGAGAGTGGTGCGCTGGAGAAGTACGGGGTTGAGTTAATTGGGGTAAAGCTTGAGGCAATCAAGAGAGCATAGGATAGGGATTTGTTCAAGCAGGCAATGACGAACATAGGGATCAAGATGCCTCCTTCTGGAATTGGGACAACTCTTGAGGAGTGTATCGACATTGCCAATTCAATTGGGGAGTTCCTGTTGGGGTAGAAAGAGTACGAGCTCGAGGTTATGAGAGACTTAGGCGACAATGTGGTGATTATAACTATTCCATGGTTGTATCTTCTACGGCCTGGAAGATCTAATGATGTATATTATTTATAATGAAATTAATTATTAGTTAGGCTGTGGATTGTGTGTACTACTCTGTTTTAGTCAGTTATGCTTTTTGTTAAAAATTAACTACCACCCTATTCCTCTCAGCTTATTCTGCTGTCAATCAGGTAAGGAGGTATATTGTTGGATTGTCTTAATTGATTTCATACTCATTTATGTCTTGTTATACTATCCATTTGTATCCCTGTCTATTGGAAGACTGACAGCAGGAATTGATTCTTCAACCTGTTTTCTTTGAAGTCAGTTTGAGGGCTTAAAAGTGGTCCTTTTGTTTTGCCAAAACTTGTTCATGTTTTAGCTCATAGAAGGGATTACATTCATTAAAATTTATTATGTGATAGGTATAGTTTCTATTTTAAACCAAAGGACTGAACGTTTAAATTTAATCTCTTGTTACAATGGCATTGTCATCCAAAGATAATGAAAGCATTGGTAGAACAGGCTGAAAGACTCACTCTCAGCTCAAGAGCCTTCTAAAATGACAGACTTCCAGTATTTGCAGAGAGACTAACAATGCTTTGCCAGTTATTCATGTGAAAAATTAATAATTGATGGATGTTTGTAATGTATTCGTTATGAATGGGCAAACTCCTTTCTCATTATTCATGGGAAAATGCTTTATAATATTTTGTTAATTCGTTTAATTAATTTTAATGGTCATTACTTATTTGTAAAAATACTATAATTGCATAGCGTTCTAGGCCACGCTTGCGAACACATAGGACATAAGTTTCTAGACTCGTGGTCTACACGACCAATCTATTTCGGCCAATAGCTCTCCTTATAGAGGGTCATTTGTTTCACATGACTACATGAAAAATTAGTTGATCTAATTCAATTTCAATATACTGTATCGTCAATCCTAATTTCAGTAAAGTACAACGTGTTGACTAAGTCAAATTATTAAGAGGGGGCAAATGATATATAAATCTTGTTTGGTATATCTAAAAATCAAATTTTTGGTAGATTTTGATAAAATTTCTAGTTTGAAAAGTTGATTAAAGTTGTGAATCTCATTAAATGTGAAAAAAAAAATGAGTTTTAGAAAATAGTGAGGGTTCAAATAAGAGCCAAAATTCAAAAATGAGGTATGTCTAGAAATATAAATGAATACATTAACACCCCATTATTCATCTAGAATAAAATCATCTTAATAAAAAATTTCACAAATTTATATGTTATTTTAATATATGAAAATATATTTCATGATTCAAAAATATTTCAAATTTCAAAGAAATTTCAGATTTATAATATATTTAATAATATATTAACATTAAACAATTAAAATTAATTGAATAATCAGATTTTTTGAATAAAATATTATGAAATAATATTCTAAAAAAGTATAAAGAGAACGCGTTTTCTATTTTCTGTTTTGAGAAACTGTTTTTCAAAATGACAAAGAAAACACATTTTCAGTAATTTCAAAACAGACACCCAAAACACAAAACGAATTTCAAAATTCAAAACACAAAATAGAAACACGAAGAGAACATACCCTAGATGATTTAGGTAGAGAAGTGAACAATTATGTAACAACAGGGATATATGAACAATCCATTTTAGTCATAAGAGACAAATCTATACCTATTTCCATTAGATGCAATAGGAGCAACACGTTGTAATAAGAGAAGTTGGATCAAGACCATAAAAGTCACATTTGGAATTTCTCAAGAGATAATCTAATATTGAACAGTGTTAAAGGACAAATTTCACATTGAATAAAGATGAAAATATAATTTAATATATAAAGATTTAGACTATCCATCTTCATAAAGTTAACCTTTTAAAATGAAATATCAAATTTTAACATGATATCAGAGCCAAATAAGCTTAAACGAGCAATTCGATCTAATTAAAACTGAAAAAAATGAACACAAACGAGCCACCATCTTACAGAACATGTTAAAGTACAAATCCCACATTGAATATAGAGGAAAATATAGACTAATATATAAAAACTTAAATTACACCTCTTAACAAGGTCAACTTTTTAAAATAAAACTTCAAATCTTAACACTCAAAAATTGAAACTAGTTGCGATTATTTTGTAGTCAGTTTCTATGACTTATTCCCTATTTTCCAATATACCACTAGCCGTTAGATGCTTATATTTCATAGAAATAAGCTATTTGTACACTCTTTACTTACCTTCTCCCTTACCCTACCCCACCTCTCCCCTCACATGAGGGGTGTAAATATTAAATTTAATGGAGTGGGACCCGACCTCCATGTGAGTGTTCGGGTGGGACCGAGTCAATCAAAGTGTAAGTCGGAGTGTACATGTAGCATGATTGTATTCCATAACTGCAACAGATGAACTTCCAATGTTAATAATTTGAACCATTTGGATCAGACCAACATCATTCGACGAGGAATCCACATTTCAATATCAATCAAATAAACCCTTCAGTCAGTAATGGAGATGAAAGGAGGAATTCAGCATCAACCAATACTTAGCCCTATGAAGATACAATGAAATTTTAAACTTAATATTAATTTGAATACTTTGTTTATAGGGGAAATGAAAAAAAATCAAAACTGACCTCCAACTAACTACAAGGAGCAAGAGATGGGTAAAAAGGAATTTGGCAATTAATTTAGCCATTTACAAAATAAGTGAATAAAAGAATGGATGAAAAATTGAGTTAGTTTTATCATTCAACTGTCAGATTATGATCCAGTAAGGGCAGCTTCCACTCCTTATAAAACCTTAGTTAGCTACAGGAATAGGGGTCCTCGGACTAGGCAATCCCATATATGAAACCCGTGGGGAAAGTCGAATCTTAGGACTTGGTCGAGGTGATGGGATTGGACCATGGTAGTTGAGAGGTCCATAAGCCACCCGAGGTGAAAGGTTAACTTGTTCGAGTGCTTGGAATTGTAACTCAGCAGGGTATTCCCGAACACATCCAATGCGCGGTCCAGCACCACTAGTCCATTTGCAGGACATGCGCTTAGACAAGTTGAACACCGGCTTATCCTTTTGATTGCAAGATGTAATTTCTTCTTCCCTGGTCAAACCATCAACCGCGCATGTGCTAGTATTTTCTGATAGTTCGGCTTCAGAAGTGGATCTTTGAAGCGATTCCTTATAAGGATCCTTATCGGAAGGAAGGTAATCATCATCAGCTGCACATCGCTGAGAAATGGCCAAGTGTTAGACAAAATTGGTTAAAAGACGAGGTTAATATAGGTAATATGATTAGTTTAGAAAAGGATTAATGGAGAATGTACATTTGCAACAATTACCTTTACATTAACAAGATCTACACAGTGCTCCTCCAGGAAGCTTATGAATTCCATGAAGTTCTCTTCGGTTGGGTGGTAGTGCCCACTGTATGGCCAAATTGCCTGCAACGACATCACAAAATTATCAGACTCACATCTGAAAAGAAGCACACAGTTGATCTGTTTTTGAAACACAAAAAATTGCATGTATACCGGTTCTGTATAAATATTTACCTCAAGAACTCCGCTATGAGCGATTAATCTTCCAGCAGCCGTGATGGCCCCACCAGCTAGAAAACTTGAATGCTGGAAGAGGCCTTTTTTCTTCTGCCCAACGTACAAAATTCTTGTTGTGCTAAGAACGAATATCCATTTTGAACCCTCAGTGGTTTCCACAACGGCTCCACTTTCTTTGTACACGAGCTTTCCATCTTTTATGATGACTTCATATGGTTCTCTCTCGTTCTGGTAGAGAAAAAAAGTAGATCACAAGTCAACTTCACAGCCCAGATACACAACATAACAAAATAAGTTCACGTGCAACGTCTGTTCACGTGAATGTTATATGCCTGCAATAACTTGAACTTACGGGTGCTAGATATTTGATGCATTGACGTTGCAATCTGGCCCTTGGACAATTTTCAAGATTCACTTCTTTTCCGTCTCCAATGTCGAGCCTTCACATAAAAGAATCAATATTTGCCGGAGAGTCAGCGAAAAATATTCTTATCTATAAACAAATTACAATAATTGGAATACTTTCTTTAGGGAAAAGGAGTCTTTATTGCACATTAGAGGGGTTGAAGAGGGCACTCACCAATAGAAGAAAGGTTGAGGGCTTTCGCTTTTGAACCAGAGGTCATAATAGAGATGTAAATTGTGTCCATACCGATGACGTGGATCAATCTACAATAAAAAAGATAGCGAAAATTAGTAAAAAAACCGTAGGACCCATTTAAATCATAAAATCAATGATTTTCATGTGAAAACTTATATTTGATAGAAGCACTTGATAGATTCAGGGGAGACTTACAGCTTCAAGCCAGTGCTGTAGGGCCAGTTTTTGAGCCTTCTCATCCTTTGACAATCCTTTTCCAACCTTGGCAGCTCTCGTCCGGGCTCTAGCCCACCGAGAAATCGCAGTTTCAGGTTTCTCAACATTGAAGAATGAGACAGAGCTACGCTTGAGAGCTGCAAAGTCCAAAGCCTTCCACCTATACACATCACATATAACCAATTAACGACAAATAACGTACACGAACAAATAACAATATAAACTAGAAGTGTCTTAAAGATTCACCACAGCTCCTCGACCACGACTGCACAATCTGCAAGGTTTCTTCGAGTCCGGTAACTCTTGTAGACTTTTTGAAGCTTGACTGCAGCTGCATCAAGCTCACTAACTGGTCTTGGAGAAAACATAATGGCTGGTTCTGGGAGTTCACAAATATCGACTTTAGCAATCGAATAATCAGATTCTGATTTTCTTATTTCTTGAACTAAATTCTTGAATGAAAGCGTCGTTTCAAGGACTAATTTTACGGGCTCGAAGTTCCTCAAGTTTATCGAATTCTCCCTAACCATCTTATTGCATCCTTTCTCCTTTATGATGGCATTTGAATCCGCTTTACCGAAGCTGTTTGTTCTTAAAGTCATCTCCGGTTTCTTGAACAGAAACTGATCGCGAATGCCAAATCAAAACAATTTCCAAGCTGAAAAAAATAATGATACCGAAGATTACAAAACTCGAAAGATAACTAAAACACGTCTCAATTAGAAAATACAACTGGAATTCAAATACTTAAGCATCAATTCAACAGCTGAAAAATTCTGCACCATATGCAATGCTTAATTTTACAAGAAATGCTTCCTGAAAATCGATTCTGTGATCAATCTTTACCAAACTAAAAGCTGATTGTAAACCGATTAATCAGGTGAAATTTTTTATTTTGGAACACAACCAAGAATATCTATCATCGTCAAAAAGGCAAAATCAAAACCAGTCAAGGGTTTGCAAATATAACTAAACACGTAATCTAAGAGGCCAGGGTCATAAATCGCTCACCAGTTTAATGTCCCCTTCCGTGGTCCCAAAAATATATGATCCTGAATGAATATGATCCCCCCTTTATATATTCTGTTCTAGAGCGTGAAATTCTGGTAAAGGAATTCAAACATTAGAGTCAAATGCTCCTTTAATCACGGATATGAATTCTTTCTCGCACCAGTTTAACCGAGAACTGTAAATTTCTTTGAAATGGGAATGCAGAAAATGATGGGTCTGATTCAAATTTGTACCAAATTCAAAGCTTGATATTTGAACCCCTTTTTTGTGGAGCAAGAAATATATACACGTCACATTCCCATATATAGAGAGATACACATATATAGAGAGAGAAAGAGAAGAGAGGATGGTCAAAGAAAGTAAGCCTTCATACGCGGCTTCCGGGAGGAATCAGAAGAAACATTAAAAAACTACCCAAAATCAAACAAAACATTTCTGCTGAGGTCCCCAACCGAGGGAAGGTATACGAAAAAACTATTTAGGAGATAACGTTTTTACCCCGACATTTTTTAAGTCAACACGTGGCAATACAACTATCCTTTTAAGCCGTGTTTGGACATTTTTACCCTCTCAGGAGAATGGACAAAAAAAAGTCTTTTTACGCTTCGAATTTTTTAGTTTTTAGACAAAAATTATACAAGTAATAAAATGCGTTGGTTCATCTTTGGTGTGAATTTAAATTCTTATTTCAATTTAAATCAAAGTTAATAATTAATTTTAATTATATATTTTATCGAATTTATAACTTTTTTATTATACATTTCATCTTTTTTTTTTTTTTATAATCAAAATCTACTAAAAATTTGATTTTAAAATTACAACCAAACATATACTTAAACAATAGAATTTTAAGAATAAGATCACAGAAAAAAAATTGAGGATATAACTGCAATAATAAACAAAGGTTGAAAACCTCTTCTGAAATGAAAAGTGATAGTATCTGTTTGATTCCCATTTTTTTCAAAATTCATTTTTCTCTCTTTTCTTTTCAACCACACATTCTTCATCAATCAACTATTCAAAATGCATTATTTCCTTAAAATGAGAATCAAACATGGAATCAACAAGAGAAAACTATGGTTTTAATATAAGCAATCTTTGTAAAATCTTCAATACGCAGCCCTTTGGAAAAATACTACTTTCCTTTTAAGTTTTAAAACACATACGACTCATGGGAGGCATTATTTTGGACATTTTTCTATACTTCAAACAGGGGCTAAAATCAAATTTTTAAGTAAATTTCAATAAAGTTGAAATGTATGGTTAAAAAGTTTTTGAATCTTATAAAATATGTGATTAAAATTAATTATTAATTTTAACTTAGATTAAAATTTAGTGAAAGTCGACTATAAATATTCAAACTATTTTTTATCCACACATTCGAAAAAATTTACATATTCATAACTAATTTTTATTTATTTATAATTTAAACGATTTATAAACAACTTCCAAGATTATTCGTGTATTTGTAGGAGTCCATTCTAAGGTCATAAAACGCGCCATCACAAAATGACACAGCTTATGTTTGATTCTATAGTTATGGCTTCGTTTGTGTTTCTTCTGGTCGACTGAGTCAATGACTCGCCATGTTGCCTATTTTACGTCTTTATGTCATTTTCCTTTATTTTGGTTGGAATGGTGGGTCCATAAATCTATATTGTTGTCTCATATTAATTGATTATAAGTTGCTATTTATTTATTTTGGGTTTATGTCAATGTCTATGCACAAAAGAAATAAAGAAAAATTCACTTTTACCAAAGAATGTGCACTCTGAGTTGATGCTGAATAATGCGACTCGCTTAGTGTCGTTTTAAGTCTGCAGTTTGGTTATTTTTTATTTTCGAGTATTCCTATGTCAGGTGGGCTTGTTTGAGCCACATTATTTTTTTAAAAAAAAAAAAAAAAATATATATATATATATATATATATATATATATAAATAATGATTTGATATCATTTCAACCACATATTTTTCAATAAAATAAATTTGTACGTAAATTTAAAATTTTTCCTTATTTTTTAACCACAAATTTTCATCAATACACTATTTAAAAATGCATTCTTACCAAAATAATGTGGCTCAAACGCCCTTTGAAATTGTAATCTTCATGACAGAAGGGAGTGAACAAATTGGTTCATATTTTGTTTCTTTTGCGACTTTTATTATGACCTTTTTGAGTTGAGTTTATTGTATTTCACTTTCAATTTTAATTTCTTCATTTGTTAGAGACGATGATCCTCGTTAATAAAACTGAGTACTTCACGTTTTCAAAAAAATAAATATTCAAGGACTTGTAAAGTGGTTCAAAATCAATGTTCTACTATGAAATTGCCAAAAATATATTTTCCATGTCAATGCACATGACCGTGTTAAATGGGAATGTTGATATTTCATTTTCCAAAAAGCAACTTGCATTTCGTAGACTTTATTCCATTTGATTTTCCTTTTGTTGGTTAGAATTCTGCCAAAAGAAACTTCACTATTATTCATCATAGAACCAATTTTTTTTTTTTTTATTACAATTGACTCGAAATTACGTATGAGAAATGAATTCAACCTTTATATGAAACCAATCACAATATTTTTAAATCAATTCAGACATTGAACAAAAACATAGATGATTAAATTTCTTAAGTCAAATGGAATTATAATTGGGATACCACTAATAATAATATATTACAAATAAAAACTGCACCAATTGCTAAATATTATTTAGGTTCTAAAAATAAAGGATTTTGCTATGGGGCTAGGTTCAATGTAAGGCCCCATGTCAGGGGCGCCCCTCTCAAATAGGAGGTGTCATTTGGCGCCCTTGGAACTTCGTCTGGCCAATCCTGACAAAGTGCATTTTCCCAAAAATTAAAGAATTGACATACAAGTTAGCATGATATTTATCAAAATGAAAAACTCGTTAACAATTTTGTTTTCTTCTGAAAAAATGGTAACGAGAAATCATGGTCAACCTATGGCCATTGGCTAATTGGCTGAATTTCATTGCGATTTTCGAAAAATACGTGTAGACATTAATATTTTTTAATGACAATGTTAATAATTTTAATAAAATGAGTGGTAGATGATTGAATAATACTTATATACCTATTGAAATATGTAGTTAAAAATAAAATTTAATATTTTTATCAAACGAAAATTAACTAAAATATTTTTATGAGGTGACCAATGCCATTTGCAAGAACTCAGCGTGGATCATTGAACAACAATAATTTTCAAAAATCAAAACTTCAAAGGCAGCAGCCTCCACTCAAATACATTATTTGTCTTAAATTTACCCAGTCCTCTGTCTCTTTATTTATTTAAAATTTAATTTACCTTGAATGTTATCTATCTTAGTCCACAACTCAAGCAAGAACTTCATATCATTTGATAAATTTTCACTTCTTGATATATTTTTTAATTGCACAACAAAGATAAACTTACAAGAAAAATAAAATAAAATATTGATTTATACGCTATAGTCCTAACATTTTAAACACTACTCACAAAAAAATAAAAAAAATTAATAAAATAAAAAAAGTAAATAATGTGAACATAAAATTTAGAACACTATTCATAAAAAAAAATGATTTTATGATGGATGCATAGAAAATCTTTTAACTTCGTATGAATGCCTAATAAAATATTGATTTAGATAGAGTCATTAAATTTTGAAATCGTTCACACGAAAAAAGAAGATCAATCTTTTAAACGTGAATGTAACGATAAAAAAATTATATATAGAAACAATACAAAACATCTAATGATTCTAACACTATTCTCAAGCACAAGAAAATAATGCTAATTATTTGCAACTGTTTTTAATTTGCTGCTTCCTAGTTGTCTGAATATAAGCCCTATTGTCTTATTTTAATGTTTGAACATTGTTAAACAAGACAATAAGTCGTCCTTTTTTGCTGGCTTCATATAAAGATAAGGTTGTTTTATCATAATTTTAATTCAGGTTATACTTTATAAAATTTGTTGACAGAGAAAGCCCATCTTCTAAATTGGCTAACAATTTGCACGAAAGATATTACTTAATCGGAATGTCAAACCTGCATGTAAGACCAGTCATAGCAGGCTTTTCCAATTAGGGTCTGTTTGATTGCAATGATGAAATTGGATGGAAAGAAAACGAATTACAGGAAATTGAATTGCCTAGAATTTATTTTTAGAGAAAATTGTAATTAATGGTGTTTAATTGGTATATTTATCCACCTAATCCGTTTGACTTTGTTTTTCATGCAAATTGTTACTTTTTGAGATAATTTTTATTTTATTTTTTATTATATACAATTTGTATTAAAATTTGTTTAGATTGCAAAAAAATAAAAAATAAAAAATTAAATCTTTTTTTTTTCTCGAAATTTTGTTGTCTTCGTTTGGCTTCGTTTTTCATATAAATTGTCAATTAAATGGATACTTTTTTTTTTACCATTGAAAATAGAATTTGTTTTCATTGCCAATAAAAAAAAAAAAAAAAAAAAAAGGCTGAAAATGACTTTCTCACCTATATGGTGGGAAATCATTTTCATCAATTTGATGGAATAGGCGCGCATGGGATGGGATGGAGTGGGGTGGGGGGAATATTTTACAGTCAATTTTTTGCCTATCAAACAATGGTTTTGACATAAAGTAATTGTCTTTTCCATGTCATTTTTCAGGCAATCAAACGGTGCCTTAGAGTAATGCTATATAGTATTATTTGTGTTATAACATCAATCTATGTAGCACTAAGTATCATTAAATAAATAACATAATTTCACTTTTAATTAAACTTATCATATAATATTATATAGATTGATACTAGATAACATTATTCTTTCTATTATGATGATATAGCATGTAGATCTTCTATCTTTACTTCTCAACAATAAATAAAACAAAAATACAGTTATGCTTGTCATTAAATACACAAGAAATAATATACAGAGAGACGTATTGAATGTGTTGCAATAGAAACATTAGAACACTCACACTGCAACTCAAATTATGAAATTTCTTGAAAAGAAGTTTGGAGGTCGCTAGGCTCGACTGATTACCATAGGTCTATCATGAACATACATATGAAACCAAGGATGCTTGTGAGAGATCATATTCTTGAATTGATCTCTCAGTTTAACGTGTTGGAGTTTGGGAGCTGAAATCAAATTGAAGATGCAAGTTGATATAGCTTTGGAGAATTTCCCGAGATCTTCTTGCAATAAATTTTAATTATAACATGAACAAAGCTGAATACGTTCTTGATCGAGCCGATGAAGGAGCTCCAAATGCCAAGTAGTTGATTCCATCGATATCCAAATAGTAAATTCTGGAGCCAATAATTATATTTGTAATTATTGTAAGGGTTCCAAGTTACAAGGGAGCTCAATGAAAGAGAGTTAGCCTCACAGGTTGCACTAGAGAGCTAGTGTCTGCTAGAGCCATTTGATTTGTTTTCCTATTTTTTTTTCATCACAATAAACATTAAAATTTGAATTTTTATTTTATTCCAGACATTAAACGTAATTTAATTTTCTTAGTTCGATTATTTGAGCGTGGATATTTAGTATTTTTTTTTTGTACGGTTTGAGATGGATATTAAAATAAATAACACTTTCATTTATCATGGACAATTGATAAATAGTTGTATTTTTATATTATATTATTGGCTCTATGAACATCATCACTGCATCTAATAAACACAAAATACCGTCTGGTACTAATGAGATTTATTTGTGGTATCTTAAACTTGGGGCTTGTTTGAGACACATTATTGGACAAAAAAAATGAAAATTCTGAACGTTAACCATCACATCCAACTGATTTGATTGACTTTTCATCTTTTGTGTGGGGCCACTAAGTGTGCAACGATTAGAATTTTCAATTTAATGAAACAAATAATGTGCCCCAAACAAGGGATTGGTTAAATTAACCTTAATAAAGTTCAAGACTACTAAATGATAAACCTTTAAGTTAACTAAGAGTGTTTGGTAGGGATTAAAATTAAATTTTTTAGTCAATTGTGATAGAATTTTTTGAAATGTGTGGTTGAAAAGTTATGGGGCCGATGAAAGGTATGATTAATATTGATTGTTTGACTTTGACTTAGATAAAAATCAGATTTTAATTCGAATCAAACACTTTCTAAATGTTGATTCATTTACATCTTAGGGGCACAGGGTCCCCTTGAAATCAATGCATTTAGATGTACGTGGACCAATTAGCATCCCGACAACATTTGGGTTAAAGTACTTCATCACTTTCACAAACGATTACTTAATAAATGACTATATTTATCTAATAGTTGCAAGTATAAAGCCTTAAAAAGTTCAAGGAATTCAGGTCTAAAGTAGAAAAGAAAATTAGCTAAAAACATTAAGGGCCTATTTGAGACTTTTTTCATTAGTTTTAACCATTTTTAAACGACACCGCTTATTAAAGGTTGAGAAAATCGGTGATTGTTAGTTCTTTCGGATACTAATTTTGGGTGATTTTTAAACCACCCAAAATAAGAATAGGGTAATTTTGACAGTTTCATACTTCTTCTTCTTTTTTTTTTTTTTTCTTTTTTTTTTTTTCTAATTTTACCCTTAATAAAATAATTATTTTCAACCCACGTATTTTGTTCAAAGCTAATGTGTAAATAAAATACATTAACTAAGAAATTATTTAAAAAAATACAAAAAGACAAAATTTTCTTATAAAGTTACTTATAAGTAAAACATTTACTTACTGTAAAAATAACTTATAAATGTAAAATTAACTTTAAGTAAATATTTAAATATTCCACCTTTTAAGTTAAAACGAACTTATATGTAAAAAAAAATATTTATAAATAAAAAATTATTTATGAGTAAAAAATTTCATACCAAAAACTTATAAATTTTAAATTTCATTAAGGGATTGTAATTTTATTTTCTTGAAAAATTTTCAAAATCGCTAAATAGTAAATACCCAAACATGGGAAGTTCTGTTTTAAAAATCCTTGCTAAAAATCACTCAAAAGTCGACCTCTCATAAATATCTAAAAAGCAATACTTAAAAAAAAAAAAAAAAAACCTATAATCGGTACCCAAGACTCCTAAGCTGGCCCTAAGGAACTCCGATTAGATCGAGATGGAGAGTAGCTAACCTATGTCTTTATAAAATGGGTGTAAGCCTAGTCTAAGACATATTTTGATATAGGAATATCCGACACGCGTGCTCATGGGAAAGATAGATAAGATGGGTTGGAGATCACAAGTATTCAAATCTGTATGATATAGATATCCAAGAGGAACATGAGAACGTTACTTCTATAGTCCCCATGACAAATATGTTAATATGAGTGCAAATATAATCTTCTTAGACGGCATGTACACAGAAGAACACAGATACAGGGAAAATATTCTTTTTGGTAAAATCAGACATTCCCATCTCTGCTGCTCCAAAGATTCACATTGAACCTATTGAAGAGGAATTTATGTGTCCTTCGCAAATAGTGCCTATACATAGTGTGAACATAAAATTTAGAACACTATTCACATATTTATTTATTTATTTTTAATGATGGAAGCATGTTAAATCTTTTAACTTTGTATGAATGCCTAATAAAATATTGATTTAGATAGAGTCATTAAATTTTGAAATCGTTCACACGAAAAAAGAAGATCAATCTTTTAAACGTCAATGTAACGATTAAAAAAAATATAGAAACAATACAAAACATCTAATGATTCCAACACTATTCTCAAGCACACGAAAATAATGCTAGATTATATGGATTAGTCAACTAATTATTTGCAACTGTTTATAACTTGCAGCTTCCTAGTTGTCTGAATATATAAGCCCTATTGTCTTATTTTAATGTTTGAACATTGTTAAACAAGACAATAAGTCGTCCTTCTTTGCTGGTTTCATATAATTTTAATTCAGGTCATACTTTATAAAATTTGTTGACAAAGAAAGCCCCATCTTCTAAATTGGCCAATTTTTAACAATTTGCTCGGGCTGTGTTTGATTATTTAAAACAGGATATTACTTAATTGGAATGTCAAACCTGCATGGAAGACCAGTCATAGCAGGCTTTTCCATTTAGAGCGATGCTATTTAGTATTATTGATGTTACAACATCAATCTATGTGGCACTAAGTATCATTAAATAAATAACATAATTTCACATTTAATTAAATCTATCACATAATGTCATATAGACTGGTACTAAATAATATTATTCTTTCTTTTATGATGATATAGCATGTAGATCTTCTATCTTTACTTCTCAACAATAATTAAAATAACAAAAATACAGTTATGCTTGTCATTAAATACACAAGAAATAACATACAGATAGACCTACTATTGAATGTGTTGCAATAGAAACATTAGAATACTCACACTACAACTCAAATTATGAAATTTCTTGAAAAGAAGTTTGGTCACTACACTAAGGTCGCTAGGGTTGACTGATTACCATAGGTCTATCATGAACATACATATGAAACCAAGGATGCTTGTGAGAGATCATATGCTTGAATTGATCTCTCAGCTTAACGTGTTGGAGTTTGGGAGCTGAAATCAAATTGAAGATGCAAGTTGATATAGCTTTGGAGACTTTCCCGAGATCTTCTCGCAATAAATTTTAATTATAACATGAACAAAGCTGAATACGTTCTTGATCGAGCCGATGAAGGAGCTCCAAATGCTAAGTAGTTGATTCCATCGATATCTAAATAGTAAATTCTGGAGCCAATAATTATATTTGTAATTATTGTAAGGGTTCCAAGTTACAAAGGAGCTCAGTGAGAGAGAGTTCGCCTCATAGGTTGCACTAGAGAGCTAGTGTCTACTAGAGCCGTTTGATTTGTTTTCCTATGTTTTTTTCAACACAATAAACATTTAGATTTGAATTTTTATTTTATTCCCGACGTTAAACGTAATTTAATTTTCTTAGCTCGATTATTTGAGCATGGATGTTTAGCATTTTTTTTTTGTACGGTTTGAGATGGATATTAAAATAAATAGTACTTTCATTTCTCATGGACAATTGATAAATAGTTGTATTTTTATATTATATTATTGGCTCTATGAACATCATCACTGCATCTAATAAACACAAATTACTGTCTGATACTAATGAGATTTATTTGTGGTATCTTAGACTTGGGGCTTGTTTGATGTGAGCACGGGATCAAGTTCACAAACAACGAGTCCGGGGAAGGATCCTTTAGTGTTTGAAGGTGGACTAATGATGCATTCGAGGACAAAATGCATAAAGGAAGCAATGAGATTACTAGCTCAAACTTCCATGGATGAAATGGGGTTCTTAACATCCCAAGGAATAAATTTGAAGAAGGAACCGAGGGCCGAAACTAAATGGAAACAAGTGATACAAGCAGCTGAAGTGGAGGGAGCTGGCCGCCTACCTTGCGGCCACATAACACAAGTTACATGTGGCCGCATGTAACTCACAGAGTGCTTCTGGCCGTGACACAGGACTTCCATGCGGTCGCATGAATTCCTACCTTGCGGCCACATGGAACAAACGCGAGGCTGAGTTCGAGAAATTACGAGACTTTTCTAATTTAATTAAGATTTATTCCTTTTGATATTTTAACTTTCTTGGACTCTATTTGCACAAATATTTACCTTAATTCTAGGTTAGTATAAATACTTGTATATTCATTATTGAAGGGTTAGGAATTATTATTATTTGAGTGAATTAAATTCAAGAGGTAAAACTTTGGCTTCAAAATCATTGTTCTTAATTGGGCAATTTATTGAACTTATCAAGAATCAGTTTTGTGGCATTCAATCCATTGGGTGAAGTTCTTAATACCGGATTCAAAAGGGGTCAACTTTTCTTTTGAATTGTTGGTTGTTTTTTTATTCGTATTTCAAATTAAATCTACAAACCAAGATTAATTGGGTTTCTTGCGTTTTTCATCAATCGACGTGGGTTTGGTGGTTCTAATTAATCCGGATTCTCATCATTTGATATCAGAGCTCAGACTCCAACAAATCAAAGTTATATCCTTTCCATTCTTTGTTTGAGTCTTGTTTTAATTAATTTCAGCGTTCTTCGTCTATAGAGTCTTTGATCCCTTTTTTTCTGTCAAAATTTCAAAGGTTGTTTTTGGGCTCAATTTTCGTCTAAAATAGTTTTCGTTGGTTTTGCCGGATTCGTAGTTGAATTTTCGAGTAAAAAAAAATCAGTTTACTATTGTTACTGTTCACGTTGATAAAAAAAATTAATTATTGTTAACTCGAAAAATTTCCGATAATTTCCTTGTTTCTTGTATCAAAATTCAAGAACTACTTTCTTGAATTTAAAACTCTTTCCACATCCAATTCAATTCTTGTGTCTTGAGTCTTTAAAACTTCGAAAAAAGATTCACTCAATTTTCGGTTGAATTCTACTAGAATAATTCATTGATTGAGTAATATTGTGCCATTTGAAGCACTTGGGTGGGAGGTTTGAGTGGCAAAAGGCAGAGTGGTGAGAATAATAGAGGGAAAAAGCCTAAATTGAGTGATACACGAGAGAAAAAAAAATTGTGAGACAAAAAATTTAGATTTTTAGGATTTCTGACAAGGAAACAGTAACATCGGCACGAAATAACAACAACAACGAAAATCAAATCAATATGTTTGAGGAGATGATTTGTAGGTTTGAACGTTTGTTTGAGGATGTATGTGATAGGTTGGATAGACAAGATACAAAGCTTGCTAATTTGCATAGGGGAGTTCCAAATGCAAGGAGGCAGGGTCGACAGGAACATAGGGAGGATCTTAGGGAAGAATTAGAATATGAGAGTGAAGTGGATGAGGAAGCGATTGTGGATGTTGAAATTGGTAGGTTGATGAATAGAGGAGCTAGGCTTGAAAGAAGGGGTAGAAACTTTGTTGGAGACGGGTTAGATGGTGACATGGGCAACATCGAAATGTCCATTCCACCATTTAAGGGAATGAGTGATCCGGAGGCTTATTTGGAGTGGGAGAAAAATGTTGAGATGATCTTTGACTGTCACAATTATTCGGAGGTGAAGAAGGTGAATATAACAGTCCTTGAATTTACTGACTATGCCATCAATTGGTGGGATCAAGTGGTGACATCTAGGAGGAAAAATAGAGAGAGACCGATTGGGACATGGGAAGACTTGAAGGCCATCATGAGGAAAATGTTTGTACCTAATCACTATTACCGAAAGCTTTATTTAAAACTACAAAGCCTCTACCAAGGGTCGAAGAGTGTGGAGGATTATCACAAGGAGATGGAGTTGTTGATGATTAGGGCGGACGTACATGAGGATAGGGAGGCCACTATGGCCCGATTTTTGAATGGCTTAAACAAGGAGATAGCTAATGTGATCGAGTTGCAATATTATGTGGACTTAGAGGACATGTTACACATGACTATGAAAGTAGAGAGATAAGAGGAAGGGGACAACAAGATATTCATCTGGTACTTTGGGTTCTAACACTACTTTGAAATCGAAGTGGGACGACAATAAAGTAGATGGGGCTGCTCCTAAGGTTAAAACTGAGTTGCCACGGGGAAAGGAAGAAAGTGCTAGCAAGAAGGTGGAGTTAGAGCCGTCGAGGAATCGAGACATCAAATGTTTTAGGTGTTTGAGAACTGGACACATTACTTCTCATTGCCCAAATAAAAGATCCATGATCTTGCGGGATGGTGGAGAAGTGAAGAGTGCAAGTGAAAGTGATTATGAAGGCATGCCAGAATTGAAAGACATTAGTGATGAGGACCAAGTGGAATACGCTGTAGGTGAGTTGTTAGTCATGAGGCGAGCTCTCAACACTCAAATCAAAGCTGATGACTTGGAATTGCGAAGAGAAAATATTTTCCATATGCGGTGTCACATCAATAATAAGGTATGTAGCTTAATCATTGACGGTGGAAGTTGAGCTAATGTAGCTAGCACTAGTTTGGTTGAAAAATTAGGAATAATGATGCTTAGACACCCTAAACCCTATAAATTGCAATGGTTAAATGAATGTGGGGAAGTTAAGGTGAATAAGAGGGTGATGATAAAATTTTCAATTGGGAGTTATAGTGATGAAGTAATGTATGATGTATTACCCATGCATGCGGGTCATATTTTATTGGGAAGGTCATGGCAATATGATAGGAAGGTAGTACATGATGGATATAAAAATAGGTACAGTTTGATCAAGCGGGGAAAACTTATTACATTGACACCATTGACACCTGCACAGGTGTATGAGGATCAGTTTAAACTGAAAAATGAGGAAAAGAAAAGAAAGAGAGAAAATGTGAGACAAGAGAACATGAGAGAAAATAGTGAGGTGGCTAAATGTGAGAAAAAATGAGAGGAGCCACATAAGAGAAAAGAAGAGGGGTCTTCTAAGAAAAGAGAAAATTCAAAAGCGAATTTCTTTGCGAGAGGGAGTGAATTGAAAAACGCAATTGTGGAGAAGCAACAAATAATTCTCTTGGTTTACAAAGAGTCATTCATCAATTTTGAGGAAATTAACACATCCCTCCCTAGTTTGGCTATTTCTTTATTGCAGGAATTCGACGATATCTTTCTCGAAGACGCGCCTAGTGGGTAGCCACCCATTCAAGGCATTAAGCATCAAATTGATTTTGTATTCAGCCCAGTCATTCCAAACCGACCGGCTTATCGAAGTAACCCCGAGAAAACAAAGGAGCTTCAAAGGCAAGTTGAGGAATTGTTGAGCAAGGAACACGTGAAGGAAAGCATGAGTCCATGTGCCATGCCCGTACTACTTCTGCCAAAGACAGATGGATCTTGGTGGATGTGCGTAGATTGTAGGGCCATGAATAATATAACGGTAAAGTATCGTCATCCAATTCCTAGGTTAGATGATATGTTAGATGAACTATTTGGTGCATGATTATTTAGTAAGATAGATCTTAAGAGTGGTTATCATCAAATTCGCATGAGCGAAGGAGATTAGTGGAAAACTACATTTAAAACTAAGTATGGCTTGTATGAATGGTTAGTCATGCCATTTGGACTCACGAATGCACCGAGCACGTTTATGCGTTTAATGAATCATGTTTTACGTGCTTTTATTGGTAAGTTTGTTGTGGTATACTTTGATGATATCTTAATCTATAGTAAAGACCTCACTGTACATATGGAACATTTGAGATGTGTGCTTGTGGCGTTAAGAAAAGAACAATTTTATGCTAATTTAAAGAAATGTACATTTTGCATGGATAGAGTTGTGTTTGATGTGATCCAAGATGCGTTACAAACTCACAAAGATTTGGCGAATTAGCAGGAGAGTCTTAAACCGGGTTCGGGTCTTCAAGAAGGCAATAAAAGTCGTAAAATTGCTTGTTCGATGAATGGGGCACAACATATTGAAGACAACAGGCCAAAGATCAACTTTCATGTTGGAGTCGAGAGTCGAAACGAGTTGTAAGTCCTTCGAATCAAGGAGTGGAGTTTCTATCGCATCTTGAGATCCATTTTTGACATGGGAAATGATCAAATTGGAAGATTATATCTGAAGCAAATTCGTAGATCTTTAAGTAATCTTTCCAACGCAATTTGAATCACTTCAATCGGACATCGATAGAGAAAGTCATAGTCAAAATACTAAAAGCTGTCCGGGGTACTTCTATGCAATCGCATAGAAGAAAACGCATGTGGTCGCATGCGATTGGACAGAGCGCGGCTGAAATTCATTCAAGTGAACTATGCGGCTGCACCAAAATGCACTATGCGACCGCATAGTGATTTTTCGGGACGAATTTTCTAGTTTTTCGCGAGTTTCCTTATTTTACTAAAACTCTATTTTTATCATATCTTTTAGCATCTTTTGAGCCTAATTTCGTGGAAACTAGGTTATTTTGTATTTCTATATAAATACTTTGCATATTTCATTGAAAACACTTTTCACATTATTATGAGAGAAATATGAATTTTGAGAGATTTATTCTTCCAATTTTTGGTGATTTAAATTCTTAACTTGAACTTATCAAAAGGAGATCGCAGTCCTTTTATGGCATTCTTACTGCACGGTTCTTGTTTTGGGTAATCAATGAGTCGAATTTCTTACGTGTGTCTCGGTTCTTGGTATGGGTCGAACAACGAGTCGGGTTGAAACTTTGCGTGGTATGATTTCTAGCTTTCTTGAGTTTGTTTCATTTTGTTCGTGGGTTCCCAAGCATGTTTTTGGTCGGGTTCACATCAGTTGGTATTAGAGCACAGATCTAGAATTCAGGTCATCTATCTTTAATTTTTGTTATTTAATTTTCGTTTTTTAGCAAAAGAAAAAAAAATTAGATTACTGTTCACGTTACTATTCATGTCCAGAAATTTTAAAAAAATATTTATTTTTATTGTTCTTGGTTGAGTCATTATTTTAGTAATGTAGTGTTGGTTAATTGCCTCTAAATTTATTATCTAATTGTTTATTGAATTAAAAAAAAAAACATACAAAAAGGAGGCAATTCAAAGCTAAAGTTTGAGTCTTGTCGTCTTTTCTTATTTGACTTGAGTCCGTTACTTGGTCCAAACAAATTTGGTTGATTATCCGAGACTTGTACTTGTGGTGGTGATCGCTGCGGGGATTGTATTCCAATTGATTGAGGTCGGTTATTTCTCAAGCCATTGAGAAAGGAGGACGAGCGGAAAAAGGCAAGAGTGGTGAGCTCAATATCGGGTAAAGGCCAATTTCGAGTGAAACATGAGTGCAAACACGTGAGGTAAATTATTTTTGCTTTTTATCAATCCTTTCATTTGATTTTTTTATCTATTTATTGCCAAAAAAAAAAGGAACGTGAGTGAATGTTGGGAGAACGCGGTGCCTAAGGAGTTGTATGTGGAGTTTACGAATAGTATGCATGCTATGAATTGTAAATTGGATCAGTTGGATTTGAAGGTTAAACGTATTAGTGGTGATGCAGCTAGACATGAAACCTTGATTGTGAGTTATAAACAAAAGATGCCCCAAAGGGTTCCTCGTGGGATTAGAGGAGATAGGTTTGATCGAAGTGTTGACAGGAAAGTGGGAAGCAACAAATTGAACACTCCAACTTTTCAAGGTAGGAGTGATATGCGTGAAAGGGGATGTCGAGAGAAGTTTATGCGGTATGATGGAGTTGAGAATTCACTAGGGAGTAAAACGCCTGTTGTACAACATGGTAGTGATATTTCATATAAGCTAGCTAGTTTGGAATATAAACTAATATTCTCAAGGCTATGCAACATGATTGATTCTCATATTGAGCATCCCAAAGAACGAGAGAGGAAAAAGAGAGAAAATTGTGAGGTGGCTAAGTGTGATGAAAAAAGAGTAGAGCCACAAACGAGTGAAAAGAAAAATGAGAGTGGAGTGGTGGCTAAAGAAAAAGTGGAGCCACAAGAGGTAAACGAGATAGAGAATGAAAATGAGAGTGGAGAGGTGGAGGAAAATAAAGAGGAGACACTAAAGAGAGAAATGAGAGAAAATTTCAAAGTGAGTTTCGATGTAAGAAACGTCGAATGTGAGAGGACTTTAGTGAGGACTAACGATCCCCTCCCTAGTTTGGGTATTTCTCTTTTGCAGGGCTTCAAAAAATTGATCCATGACAACATAATTCGCGAGGCTCCATACATTGGCTATCCACTTGGTGAAAAACACATAAAAAATTTGGTGAGTGACAAGGAGTATGAATGTACTCACGCCATGGTAACGTATCAAAACTTACACCTAGGGTAGAACTTGGAACAACTCATGGAACTAGTTTTTTACATCGTTTATGTACTTTTTAGCATGATAATGTATTTGATAATTTTATGAGTATAGTCAATACAATGTCACCTACGTTTATGGATAAATTCTTGCTTGTCTATGATATGAATTTGCTACGCCCTGAAATTCTAGCACGTAGGTATAGTCTCTTACATAGAGCAAGTGGTGCACTTGAACACTTACATGAGTTGTATGTACCTTGTAAACTAGAATATAAGACTGATTGTGGAACATATAGGTGGCAATATAGGTCGTTAGGAGTCGTTAATCTACCTGACATCTTCATTGGGATGAATAATCGTTTATTGCACCCATCTATATGAAAATTCATACTAGTTTATGATAATCTAGTGTATTGCAGGAGTCGATGTGTGCATGCCAAGATGAAAAGTTATGTGTTACATGGTGATATTCTAGTACGTTGCATGAAATTGATTAAGCATGATAGGCAACTTAGATGCGTTGTTGGTGAATTAAGGCATGAATGTCTTTATTTCGATCATGAAGTCCTTGAATGTTTTGGTTTGAATTTAAATGTGCATGACAAGTACTTGAGATTCATTGATTTTAATTCACAGAATTATTTATGGAAGGTTGGATGGGATATGTTAGAAACTAACGCGATATAATCTACTATGTCTACTACTTGTTACCCGTATTATGATATGGTGATTGGTATTAATCCATCAATTTTGTTGGGTTTGATTCCTTTAACTATTGTTTTAAATGGTAGCTTAGGTGGGGAACATCACACTTTCATTATTACATCCAAAAATTACAAAAGGACGAGGTCGAGACGTGCACTATTTAATCCATGCGATGGCGATTGGGCATACATACGACGGAGGTGGATACGAACTTAAAGGAGGTCCAAATTATATCCTAAGGGAGACGGACATACCATTCCATTGCTATAATCGAGACTGATGGCTACAGTTTGCTTTTGTTGGGTAAGTTTGGTAATGTTGACATTTTCGACGTTGCTAATATTGTTTCGTTTGGTGCAGGTTCGGATTCGAGGTCGAATCCTTTCGAAGGGAGAGGGGATGATGTGATCCAAGATGCTTACAAACTTACAAGGATTTGACGAATGAGCGGGAGAGTCTTAAGTCTGGTTCGGGTCGTCGGGAAGGCAATAAAAGTCGTACAATTGCTTGTTCAATGAATGGGGCTCAACATATTGAAGACAACATGCCAAAGATCAACTTTCATGTTGGAGTCGAGAGTCGAAACGAGTTGGAAGTCCTTCGAATCAAGGAGTGGAGTTTCTATCGCATCTTGAGATCCATTTTTGACATATGAAACGATCAAATTGGAAGATTATATCTGAAGCAAATTCGTAGATCTTTAAGTAGTCTTTCCAACGCACTTTGAATCACTTCAGTCGGACATCGGTAGAGAAAGTTATAGTCAAAATACTGAACGTTGTCCTGGGGACTCCTATGCGGTTGCATAGAAGAAAACGCATGCGGCTGCATGCGATTGGACAGAGCGCGGCTGGAATTCATTCAAGTGAACTACGTGGCCGCACCTAAACGCACTATGCGATGGCATAGTGATTTTTCAGGACGGATTTTCTAATTTTTCGCGAGTTTTCTTATTTTACTAAAACTCTATTTTTATCATATCTTTTAGCATCTTTTGGGCATAATTTCGTGGCAACTAGGTTATTTTGTATTTTCATATAAATACTTTGCATTTTTCATTGAAGACACTATTGACATTATTATGAGAGAAATATGAATTTTGAGACATTTATTCATCCAGTTCTTGGTGGTTTAAATTCCTAACTTGAACTTATCAAAAGGAGATCACGGTCCTTTTGTGATGTTTCCACTGCACGGTTCTTATTCCGGGTAATCAATGGGTTGGATTTCTTACGTGTAATCTTGGTTCTTGGTATGGATCGAACAACGGGTCGGGCTGAAGCTTTACACGGCGCGATTTCTAGCTTTCTTGGGTTTGTTTCATCTTGTTTGTGGGTTCCCAAGCATGTTCTTGGTCGGGTTCACATCAGTGTTCTTAAGATTTGTAGTTAGTGCTAACGGGGTGGAAGTAGATGAAGAAAAGGTAAAAGCTATTAAAGAATGGCCTACACCTAAGACTATAACCGAAGTAAGAAGTTTTCATGGGTTGGCTAGCTTCTATAGGTGGTTTGTTAGGGATTTTAGCACTATTACCACACCACTCACAGAAATTGTTAAGAAACGTGTTAGATTTAAATGGGAACATGAACAAGAGCATGCATTCAACACTATTAAAGATAGGTTATGTGAAGCACCTGTTTTAGCATTATCTAACTTTGACAAAGCATTCGAGATTGAGTGTGATGCATCAGGTATAGACATAGGAGCAGTTTTGATGCAGGATAAAAGACCGATTGCGTACTTCAGTAAAAAGCTTAGTGGAGCGGCACTTAACTATCCTACATATGACAAAGAGCGCTACTCATTGGTTCGAGCATTGGAAACATGGCAGCACTACCTATGGCCAAGAGAGTTCGTGATTCACACTGATCATGAATCGTTGAAGCATTTGAAGGGTCAAGGTAAGTTGAACAAGAGGCATGCTCGATGGATGGAATTCATAGAGATATTTCCCTACTTCATCCAGCACAAACAAGGTAAAGAAAATGTAGTTACGGATGTGTTGTCTCGAAGGAATGTGCTTCTAACTTCCTTAAGTGCGAAGTTGCTTGGTTTTGAATTTATTAAGGGCATGTATGAGAATGATTTAGATTTTTTCAGCATATATGCATCATGTGATAAGGGAGCGATGGATAAGTTCTTTAAACATGAGGGGTATTTGTTTAGGGAAAATAAATTGTGTGTGCCAAATTGTTCTATGCGTGAATTGCTAGTTAAGGAAGCACAAAGTGGGGATTAATGGGGTACTTTGGGGTTGCTAAGACTTTAGAGATGTTAGGAGAACATTTTTATTGGCCTAGAATAATTCCTTGATTGAGTTCTATTTTACCCTTTGAAGCACTCAGGTGGGAGCTTTGAGTGGAAAAAGGCAGAGTAGTGAGAATAATAGAGGGAGAAAACCTAAATTGAGTGATACACGAGAAAAAAAATTGTGAGGTAGAAAATTTAGATTTTTAGGATGTTTGACAAGGAAACAGCAACACAAGCACGAAATAATGACAACAACAAGCAAATCAACATGTCTGAGGAGATGATTCGTAGGTTTGAACGTTTGTTTGAGGATGTACGGGATAGGTTGGATAGGCATGATACAAAGCTTGCTAATTTGCATAGGGGAGTTCCAAATGCTAGGAGGCAGGGTCGATGAGAATATAGGTAGAAGCTTAAAGAAGAATTTGAATATGTGAGTGAAGTGGATGAGGAGGCGATTATGGATGCTGAAATTGGTAGGTTGAGGAATAGATGATCTAGGCTTGAAAGAAGGGGTAGAAACTTGGTTGGAGACGGGTTAGATGGTGACACGGGCAACATCAAAATGTCCATTCCACCATTTAAAGGAAGGAGTGATCCGGAGGCTTATTTGGAGTGGGAGAAAAATGTTGAGATGATCTTTGAATGTCGTAATTATTCGGAGACGAAGAAGGTGAAGATAACAGTCCTTGAATTTACTGGCTATTTCATCAATTGGTGGGATCAAGTGGTGACATCTAGGAGGAGAAATAGAGAGAGACCGATTAGGACATGGGAAGGCTTGAAGGCCATCATGAGGAAAATGTTTGTACCTAATCACTCTGATCGAGAGCTTTATCAAAAACTACAAAGCCTCTACTAAGGGTCGAAGAGTGTGGAGGATTATCACAAGAAGATGGAGTTGTTGATGATTAGGGCGGACGTACATGAGGATAGGGAGGCCACTATGGCCCGGTTTTTGAATGGTTTAAACAAGGAGATAGCTAATGTGATGGAGTTGCAACATTATGTGGACTTAGAGGACATGTTACACATGACTATGAAAGTAGAGAGACAATTGAAGAGGAAGGGGACAACAAGATATTCATCTGGTACTTCGGGTTCTAACACTACTTTGAAACCGAAGTGGGACAACAATAAAGTAGATGGGGCTGCTCCTAAGGTTAAAACTGAGTTGCCACGGGGAAAGGAAGAAAGTGCTAGCAAGAAGGTGGAGTTACAGCCGTCGAGGAACCGAGACATCAAATATTTTAGGTGTTTGAGAACTGGACACATTGCTTCTCAATGTCCAAATTAAAGAACCATGATCTTTCGGGATGGTGGAGAAGTGGAGAGTGCAAGTGAAAGTGATTATGAAGGTATGCCAGAATTGGAAGACATTAGTGATGTGCACCGAGTGGAATAGGTTGTGGGTGAGTTGTTAGTCACGAGACGAGCTCTCAACACTCAAATCAAAGTTGATGACTTGGAATTGCAAAGAGAAAATATTTTTCATACATGGTGTCACATCAATAATAAGGTATATAGCTCAATCATTGACGGTGGAAGTTGAACTAATGTAGCTAGCACAAGTTTGGTTGAAAAATTAGGATTAATGATGCTTAGACACCCTAAACCCTATAAATTGCAATAATTAAATGAATGTGGGGAAATTAAGGTGAATAAGAGGGTGATGATAAAATTTTCAATTGGAAGTTATAGTGATGAAATAATGTGTGATGTAGTACCCATGCATGCGGGTCATATTTTATTGGGAAGACCATGGCAATATGATAGGAATGTAGTATATGATGGGTATAAAAATAGGCACAGTTTGATCAAGGGAGGAAAATCTATTACATTGGCACCATTGACACTTGCACAGGTGTATGAGGATCAGCTTAAATTGAAAAATGAGGAAGAGAAAAGAAAGAGAAAAAAGGTGAGACAAGAGAACATGAGAGAAAATAGTGAGGTGGCTAAATGTGAGAAAAAAGGAGAGGAGCCACATGAGAGAAAAGAAGAGGGGTCTTCTTAGAGTAGAGAAAAGTCGAAAGCGAATTTCTTTACGAGAGGGTGTGAATTGAAAAAGGCAATTGTGGAGAAATAACAAATAATTCTCTTGGTTTACAAAGAGTCATTCCTCAATTTTGAGGAAATTAACACATCCTTCCCTAGTTTGGTTATTTCTTTATTGCAGGAATTCGACGATGTCTTTCCCGAGGACGCGCCTATTGGGTTGCCACCCATTCGAGGCATTGAGCATCAAATTGACTTTGTATCCGATGCAGTCATTCCAAACCGACCGACTTATCGAAATAACCCCGAGGAAACAAAGGAGTTTCAAAGGCAAGTTGAGGAATTGTTGAGCAAGGGACACGTGAAGGAAAACATGAGTCTATGTGTCGTGCCCGTACTACTTGTGCCAATGAAAGATGGATCTTGGTGGATGTGCGTGGATTGTAGGGCCATCAATAATATGACGGTAAAGTATCGTCATCCTATTCCTAGGTTAGATGATATGTTAGATGAACTATTTGGTGCATGCATATTTAGTTAGATAGATATTAAGAGTGGTTATCATCAAATTTGCATGAGAGAAGGAGATGAGTGGAAAACTGCATTTAAAACTAAGTATGGCTTGTATGAATGGTTAGTCATGCCGTTTGGACTCACGAATGCATCGAGCACGTTTATGCGTTTAATGAATCATGTTTTACGTGCTTTTATTGTAAATTTGTTGTGGTATACTTTGATGATATCTTAATCTATAGTAAAGACCTCACTGAACATATGGAACATTTGAGACGTGTGCTTGTGGCGTTATGAAAAGAATAACTTTATACTAATTTAAAGAAATGTACATTTTGCATGGATAGAGTTGTGTTCTTAGGATTTGTAGTTAGTAGTAACGGGGTGGAAGTAGATGGAGAAAAGGTAAAAACTATTAAAGAATGGCCTACACCTAAGACTATAGCCGAAGTAAGAAGTTTTCATGGATTGACTAGCATGTAAATGGTGCATGTATAGGTTTGACTACTGGTTTTACATTATGGTTTTGCATATATAAGTATATTACATTATGGTGCTTGACTAATGGCTTTCTTTGTTGGTTTTGACAATTTGGTCTCGATTATAGTCTGACTTTTGTGAATGTTAATATATGAGTGCTTGACTAATAAATGGTGCATATATAGGCTTCATTATTTTCTATAAATGATTTGTATATCATTTTATATTTGTGTAATTATTTGTTCTCTAATTATATGACAATAGTATTAATAGAAGATTTAACACAAGGAAATGATAAGGTTCAGGGAAGAGGTATCGAAAAATATGAGAAATGGACGTTGGAAGAGAGCAATGAGCTGTTAAAACTCTGGGTTGACGCTGCCACATGTGGTTGGCGTGATAGTAATGGTGTGTTGAGCAAGATAACTGTAGAAAAACATATACTTCCCCATCTGAACCAAAAACTTGGAGTTGGAAAAACTTTTGCCCAATATAAAAGTCGTGTGAAATGATTTAAAAAATAGAACAACAGGTATTCTAAGCTTATGCGTCATAACTCTGGGTTTGGATGGGATCACGTGATGAAGAAATTCACTGCTAGTGATGAAGTATGGGACGATTACTTTATGGTGAGCTTCCCTTATTACTTAATTTAAAAAAATATAAATTTTGAGTTATTGGTTAGTGATGTGTATTCTTCATACTTGAGCACTTACAAATTTTTTTTTTTTACCTTGAATAGTCTCATCCCGAAGATAGAAGTTATCGCACTGAGACTTTTCCAGACTAAGAAGATTTGAGAATTGCAGTTGGAAGTGGGACAGCTGTTGGGATACACTCAATTGCATTAGGGGACGATACTGATGCAAGAACATTTTATACAGAAGACAGAAGAGTTAGTGATGGTTTCATAGATGACTTCATGTATGATCCTGATACTGAAGCATTTATAGTGACCGATAAACAAGATCCTATAAGTTCAAAGGTTCCCCCATCAATTCGAAAACGAAGTAGAACGGAATTTGAAGCAAAATCTAGTTCGTTTGAGCCCAAAAGTACTCAATCAGATATTACAGACAAACTTGCTAATACAGTTGACAAAATCACTCGAGCTATTGAATCAATTGACACTAGAGAGCATAACTATTGGAACATTATCAAGGAGATCCCAAACTTAGATGATGATGATGATTGTTTCAAGGTTCTTGATTTGCTTAATACAAAAGCAAAAAGGTCTGAGTTCTTGAACATGACACCAGAAGAACGTTCTAAATGGATAACATTTAAATTAAATTGAGGCTTTGTTTTTTGGACATGATTAGTAGTAATTTTTAAATTTTTTGAATTGTTAATATATTATATATGGATTTTTTAAACTTTGATTATAATATTGAATTCTACACTCTTAGAGTTATATTAATTGAATTTTTGGATATTATATTAATTTGATGATAATAGATTCGTTTTTACAAGACATTATCATTTTCTTTGTGTGTGTATTTAATTTTCGTTCCATCTATTCTTAGGTACTTTGTTATATATAATGTCCAATGTTAACGTACATGAAGATCATGAAATAGAGGTGGATGAGACTGAAGAAGATGACTATGATGAAGCATTATATGAAACCATTCGGTATTTATGGATGACAATTCTCTACGTCATAAATGATTATATAAATAATATGTGTTGTGCACGTATTACACGTTCACTAAATAGACGACCAAAAACTAGATATGGATATGACTACATGCATAAAATATTAAAAGAGGATCCTGAAAACTTTCGACAAGTTTATAGAATGTATCCGGATATATTTCTAAAATAGAACTTTGCTTCAAGTACATCATGTTTAACATCATTTTTGACACTTCACTCACATGTAGAGTGGTGGAGCCCACGATTAAAATAATCACGGACCCCACACATGTGAGTAAAGTATCAAACATGATGTCAAAATGGAGTGTAGAAGAAGCTTTATACTTCTAAAATTAAGCAACATCATTAGAGAAAAACACCTCTACAGGATACTAGATATATTTGTATTGAAGAAATGTTTGAAACGTTCTTACTCATTGTTGGTCAAAATACTTGATATTGTTTGATTCGTAAAAAATTTGGTCGATCGCATTTCACTACCAGCTGAAGTTTCAACAAGATTTTATAGGCATTAAACAAATTTGCGGTAGATATGATGGTCAAACCAAGATTCATTGTGCCACAAAAAATAAGAGAAAGTACAAGATTTTATCCTTACTTTAAAGTAAGTGATGAAATAAGATTTATTGTATTTTTTGTTTTATCTTAACATTAATGTTCTTATGATTTCTTTGTATTCTTTTATTATTTTAGGATTGTATTGGAGCTATTGATGGTACCCATATTCCAGCAATGGTAACTGGACGTGATACAAGCAGTTATAGAAATCGTCATGGAACAATTTCTCAGAATGTTTTGGCCACTTGTAACTGTGATTTAGAATTTATATATGTGCTTAGTGGTTGGGAGTGATCAGCACATGATTCTAAGGTGTTAACTGATGCTTTAACAAGGAGAAATGGACTTAAAATGCCACAATGTATGACTTTATTATTTTATTATACATGTTATAAGTTACTTGTTAATTTTACAAGTATTTTATGTTCAGGTAAATATTTTTTGGGAGGCTGTGGATTTCCAAATCGACATCAGTTCTTAACTCCTTTTCGAGGTGTCCGTTATCATCTTCAAGATCTTGCTGGTTAAGGTCGTGATCCTAAAAATACAAAATAATTATTTAATCTCTGTCATGCTTCCTTGAGGAACGTAGTTGAGAGGATATTCGGTATATTTAAATCAAGATTCACAATTTTCAAAACAGCTCTTCCATTTCCATATCGTACACAAGTAGAACTCGTATTAGCTTGTGTAGGATTACACAATTTTCTTCGTAAAGAGTGTCGTTCCGATGAATTTCCAATTGAACCTGAACGAAGATTTTTCATCTTCTTCGATTATGAGAGGGAAGACTTTTGTTGATCATTACTAAAATACTATTATTATTAATTTTTTTTTTTGATAATTTAGGTATTTGTTAATCTACTTGATGTAACTTGAATTTTTCTTTTTTTGGAAAAAAAAATTTGATATGAAAAATACAATTTATTGCTTTGCATTTTCAATTATACGAGTTGTGGATGATTTGAATTTATAAAAACTTGTTTAACATATTACATTATGTATGTTTAATATATTTTTTAAAAAAAATAAGTTTTTAAAAGTCTCTAGTAAAAGTCTACAAAAATCCATGGAAAACTTCTACTAATTCTTACCAAATCCATAGAAATCACTTAAAAGTTCACAAAGTCCCCGTAAGTCACTCACTTTAAAAAGTCTTCAAAAGTATTTAAAAATCTCAATTGAATGCACCCCCCTAAGAGAAACGAAATTAAAAGAGTCCTAAAATAACAAAACTTGCCAAAATTAAGATTCATAGTGAAATACGAAAACTCGAGCAAAAATGAAATGTTTTCCCAGAATTAGTGTTATTCCGAATCATATCACACGTGATAGTTAAACAAACACACCCAACAAAATGGGATTACTAAGAGAATGAACAAGACTCTAATGAATAAGATCAAGTGTATTCTAATTACTTATGGATTAGCTAAAGGTTTCTAGGCTGTGTGCATATGCTTATCTTATAAATAGGTCTCCATACAGTTCTATAGAGTTTACGACTCCACAAGAACTATAGACTGGAAAGCCACCAAACCTATCCCACATTAGAGTCTTCAGTTGTGCAGCATATGCACACCAAATTGAGGGAAAATTAGATCTCAAGGCAACTAAATGTGTTATGCTTGGGTATCCTTAAGGGAGCAAAGGCGTATAGGCTATGTCATGCTTAAGAAATAAAATTCATAAGCTCAAAGAACAAATTGAAAGAGTACTTCACAGAGTAAGGTGAAGCTAATGAGGCTCAACCACATTCAACCTGAGAATGATGAAGTTGGTGTTCAATAGCCTAATGAAGATGTTGTTAACACAGATGAAGGTGAAGTAGATCTATCTCAAACTGAGGTTGAAAATGAAAATGAGACACCTAATGACCCCATTGGCGAGACAAGTACTCAAAGTTATCAATTGGTTAGAGATGGAGAAAAGAGATGAGTCGAGCCAAATCCTAGGTATGAAACAAATAATCTGACTCTGGTGAAAATTTAGAGCATTCAGAACCTTCATCTTTTGAATAAGCTGGTAATAGCTCTAAGTCTGAAAATTGGAGAGATGCAATGAAAGAAGAAATGAAGTCTTTACTTGGAAAAAAAACTTGGAAACATGTAAAGAAACCTTAGAGATATAATGACAGACTTGTACTCAAAGGGATTTTCAAACTAAAAGATAGTATTACATCATCAGACCCTTTGAGATATAATGACAGACTTGTACTCAAAGGGAGGGTATTGATTACAATGAAATCTTCTCCCTAGTAATCAAGTATAAAACTATAAGATTGATGCCTACTTTAGTTATTCAATTCAATTAAGAACTTGAACAATTAGATATCAAGACTGCATTCTTACATGAAAAGTTAGATGAGGATATATGTATGTGTCGACCACAAGGATTTGAGGTGAAAGAAAGAGAGATTGTCTGTAAGCTACAAAAATCATTGTATGGACTCAAACAAAGTTCAAGATGACGATACATTAGATTTGACACATAAATAGAAATGGTTATAAATAGAAATAGGCATAAGAATGTTTTAACAATCACACAAAATGCTTATTTGAATAAAGTTCTAACCAAATTTAGCATGAAAGTGGCTAAATCTATTAATGTACATCTTGCAGCCACATAAACCTCTATTCAGCTTAATCACCAAAAATTGAAACTAAATTGGAAGAGATGAGAAATATCTCATATGCCAATGTCATAGGATTTGCCATGTTTTCTATGACTACTATTAGGCATGATTTAGCTTATGCTATAAATTTCCTATATAGATTTATGTCTAATCCTGGAAAACTTCATTAGGGTGGGTTAAAATGGATATTAAGATATATAGCACAAACATTAAGTATAGGATTAGTGTTTGAAAAGATGTTTGAACAATTGACTTTGAAAGGATATTTAGACTCTGATTTTGACAAAGACCAAAGAAGGTCTACTACTGCAATTTTCTTCACACTAGGTAATAATAGCATCACATTAAAGTCACAACTTCAATCCATTGTCACTTTATCCAGCACTGAAACTGAATATATGGCAATCACTGAATCTGCAAAAAAGTGTATATATTTGAAAGGAATTTTGAGTGAATTGATTTTTTTTCATGATTCACTTATAATTCTTACTGACAATCAAAGTGTTTTACTTTTATGTAAGAATCATGTGTATCATGAGAGGTCAAAACACATTGAGATGAAGTATCATTTCATAAGTGAAAAATTATCAACTAGTGATCTTATTCTTGAAAAAATTCATACTGGTGTTAATCCATCTGATATGGGCACTAAATTTCTATCTGTTGACAAATTATCACTTCTCTATAATGATACATGTTAATCTTTTGTAGCTACATGGGTGATGATGTAGCGTAAATACTATCTTATACAAAGTAGCAACTAGAGAGAGCGGGATTTTGAGAACCAAGGTGAAGGTAAGTTGTGTTTCTCAAAACATGTTCTTTGGAAAAAAAAAATGGTGTGTTTACTTGACTGTCCGGGAGATTGACCATTTGGTAGCCCCTTATAGGATGACTTGGACTGACCCAAATTGTACTACTTGAACAACCATTTGGACTGTTGAGTAAATCTAATGGTAGAGAATTAATCTCTCAACCATTAGTGATAGAAGATACTGGACGTTAGGACTCACTCTCAGATTTTGTTTGTTCTCTGACTTCAGTCTCTTTTTTTCACTCTCTAAAAGTCTTGAATTCTTTTCCTTCCGCCCTGGTTAATCTCGTTTCATGATTTTTAACTTTATCATTGTAGCAACCATTGTAAATTCCATTATACAATTTTTAGGCTTGATTAGTGGCTGGAACATATGTACAATGGTTAGGTAGGAGAGTTTCTTGATATTATGGTTTAAGATTTTATTGTTCTGTATGATCCTTAGGATCAATGACCTGATCTGTATTCTGATTGGCCGATCTGTACTGTACTCTCTCTCTTGAAAGTTATTTGCACTAGTGACAGGCTTACCTCTAAATCCCCTAAATTAGGTTTGGCCGAACTGGGTACACAATCGATCTTGTTATTTTTCTACCTTTCTTTGTGTACTTGGTTCATTTTTGTGAGTAGATCTTTAATTTGGGTCGAAATACCCAACAATTATTGATGACAAGTTTGATATCTTGGAATGATAATGAATACAAAAGAGAAAAATATGAAATATTTATACGTAAGAAAGAAATTGCACTTTCACGAGTGAGTCATAAAAAGACAATGGAATCAACTAATTTTATACAAATGTAAAATAATTAAATATCTCCTTAATTTTATAATCCAAAATTTGCAAAATGGGATTTTCTATGACTCTGACATAGCATATTAGCCTTGTGCCTATGGTGTGCCACGAGATGTCCCTCAAGCATCAGAAGTTCAAAAAAGTACAAAAAAATTGTTAAACTTTAGCTTCTGATGTAGGTTCAGGTACTGGGCTTTAGTCACTAGGTCCACAACTCTTAGTCCTATGATGTCCCAGTATTTTTGAAACTCTTGAAAATGTAAGTGTATATAATGAAAAGTACAATCAAAACCCATTGATTCACATTGAATGCAAAGAATTGACAATCAGACTACTTTATTCATGGAAAATGATACTCTACCCGTATGAGTGACCACATGGGTGACCGTGTGTGAGTGTGCGGGGTCTGTGTGAACAAAATAATATTTCCCCGCATGTGAGTATGCGGTTATCCCTGCAGTCACCCATGATGTTCCTATAGCATGACTCATTTATTCATACATGGAGTCAGGGGAAATGGAATTTTAGATTACTAGGATAAGTTGAAGATATATTTTGCGGCTAGTGCAGGAATTTTTCATCTTGTATGGTATCCACTACTAACGCTAGAACATAACTGAAGAAGGGTTTTTATTCATATTTAGCTCATGTAATTGACACAAATATTAGTATAATAAATCTTGAAGACATTCCGCTTGTATGAGACTTCCATGATGTGTTTCTAAAAGAACTACCAAGTTTACCACAAGATACGAAAATTGAGTTTACTGTTAACATGATTCTACGAAGTACACCTATTTCACTTCACATGCACATATAGAATGGCTCTAGTAGTATTGAAAATGTAAAATGATCAATTGCAAGAATTCTAGACAAAGGTTTTATCAAAAATAATGAATCTCCATTGAGAGTACCAGTTTTGTTTGTGAAGAATAAGGATGATATCATACGATTGTATATAGACTACATATAATTTGTAATAAATATTCTTTCTCATGTATTGATGATATGTATGAACAACTTCAAAGCGCTACAACATTTTCAAAGATCATTTTTTATTCAGGATAGCATCAACAACTTAAATACATAGATCGTGATGTGTCGAAGACTACTTTTAGAACAAAATGTGGCCATTATAATTATTTGTAAATCTATTTGGTTTGACCAATTCTCCAGCAATATTTATGGATACGACAAACAAAGTATTTTGACCATATTTAAATAGAATTGTGAATGTAATTATTAATGATATACTAGTGTATTCTTGAGATCAAGGTGAGCACACATATGATCTTAGAATCATTTTGTAAACTTTGTGAGATAAACAATATATGGTAAATTCAATAATTGTGAATTTTGGCTCCACGAAGTGATATTTTTTGGGCATGTCATATCAGCAAAGGGAATTTATGTCGACCCGCAGAAAATCGAAGCATTTTGAAATAGGAAAGACCTCCTAATATGACAAAAGTGCGAAGGTTTCTTTGTTTAACAAGTTACTATTGTCGCTTTGTACAAATATTTTCTAAAATTTCTCTTTCTTTGACCTATTTGACTAGAAATAATACTAAATTTGGGTTGACTCAAGAATATGAAGAGTTTTTAGAATTGAAGAGATTACTTTCCATCCTAGTTCTTACTCTACAATCTCAAAGTGAAAAGCTCGTGATATACAATGATGCCTCACAACATGGCCATTGTAATACCCCCAAAAAACTTTTATCCGTTTAAAATAAAAAAGAGAAGTCTAATTTTTATTAATTTATTTTTGGCACGTTCAGAAAATAGAATCGATTAATGCCTTAGCCTTATCAGTCATGTTAAGTCCATAAGGTAGAATAATTGCCTAATCCATTTATTCAATTTTTTTCCCCCTATTTGGGTTGAACAAAATTTAAATTTTTTAAAGTTAAGTCAAAGTTATTGAAATTCAAAGAAACGTAAATTTTCTTTCATTATTTATTTATTTAATAATGTAAGAAGATAAGTTTTGGTGGTTGAGATAATTTCTTTTAAAATTATTATTTTATCTGGATATTTTGAATTCTAAAAATGGTTGAGATAATGTTTTAATTATTTCTTTTAAATTCCGTATCTTTTTATTACATCAAAAATTAAAAATTAAAAATGAATGAGATAATGTTTTAATTTTATCTTTTTAATTACATCGAACTTTTAAATGGTTGAGATAATTTTTTTATTTTTTTATTTTATCTCTATTAAATTAAAAAAATTTATTTAATTTTAAAGATAATTGAGATAATTTTTATTATTATCTTCATTTCAATTCATTAATTTATCTGATTACTTGAAAATTTTAAGATAGTTGAGATAATGTTTTGATTTTATCTCTTTTAAAATTCATTATCTTATATTTAGAAGTTTAAAGAATTAGAAATCTTTGAAGTTCTATAAATACTCAAGTTAGAGGTACCAACAATTGTCACCTTTCATCTTATAAATTCACATACCTCCAATAAAGATACTCATTCATATACCGATTTCTTTCAGTAATTTTATTTTTGAGATAGATATATTATTTTAGCGATTTGTTTTTCTCTTCAAACCCAATTTCTCGTAAGATTTGAAGGTAGGATACTATGTACAAGTTCAATTGCCCTTTCAATGTTGTACATTTTTCATAATTTTATACAGAAAATACTAAATGACCTATGGGTCATTAACGAAATAAAATGTGAGATTTCCTTCAAATTTTTCAAATGTTATACAAAAGTGTTTAAGAGTATTTGATTGATCTCTGATTATTCTTAATGAAATGGCACTATGGAATGTCATAACTTGCATTTAGTGTTATGATATTGTTTTTTAATGCACTTATCCTACTGATTTTGAAATACTTACTCCTTCAATTACAAATTTTCAAGTCGGATTGTGTCAAACTCGAATGGTGACTGAGTAGTGTAGCAAGTTGCCAAATAAAAGTTCAAGAAACAATTACCATACAATTATTAGAATGTTAAAAATCTTTATTTTTATTTAACGAAAAATAAATTTATATAATTGCAGATAAATTAATGAAAATAGCTAGATTTTTGTCAATTAAGTCACTTATTAACTAAATCAATTTTCATGAATCACTATTATCCATTATTTCATACAGAGATTCTCGAATCACTTCTAAGTTTTGGTTTAGTTTGCACAAAGCCATAATACTAGACTACAATTCAGTAAATCTTTTCATCTATAGACAAATGGACAATCAAAAAAAAGTATATAAACTTTGGAAGATATGTTATGGACTTGTGTGCTATAGTTTAAAGGAAATTAGGATACCTATCTACATTTGATGGAGTTTTCTAATAATAACTGCTATTATTCTAGTATAGAAATGTTTCCTTTTGAAGCACTTCATGGTAGAAAATGTAGAACTCCAGTTTGTTGGGATGAAATTGGTGAAAGAAAGTTATTTGGTCATGAATTTGTTCAAATTACTGAGGTAAAAAGAAATAAATTGAAGAATAGCTAAAGATAGCTCAAGATAGATATAAAAGTTATGACAAGAAGTGTAGGAAAAAAATCTTAGAGTTCAAAGTTGTGGATAGAGTTTTTCTACAATTATTACCATAAAAGTTGTTATCAAATTTGGTAAATGAGAAAAATTGAGCCACAATACTTCAGCCGTTACGAGATTATTGAATGAATTGGCTCAGTTGCTTATCGTTTAGCTTTACCAGTTGAAATATCTAGAATTTACAATGTATTTCATGTTTCTATGCTTTGAAAGTATATCCTAAATCCATCTCACATGTTAGAATCCCAACAGTTGAATTGAAAGATAATCTTGCCTACGAAGAAGAACACGTTAAAATATTAGATAGAAAAGAACAAGCTTTGCGAAGTAAGACTATATCGTTGGTTAAAGTTTTGAGGTGAAATCAAGCAATAAAAGGGGACATGGGAAAGTGAAAACCATATGAGTTCTCATTAACCATGGCTCTGAATTTCGAGGGCTACATATTTTGAGGGGGGATTTGAGTACTAACTTTTTTTATGACAAAGCTTTGTTTAGTACTAATAATTTGAATTCTTTTGTTGTGTAATTGAACCAACCTAAAGTGGAACCATTCGGTTCAGTTCTATTTGGTTCTTGTTTGATTTCATAATTATAGATGGAATCGGCGGTTTCAATATAATTTAACCATTGATTCTTGATTTAATTCAATTCCGAATAAACAGCAGTATCACATCCATCTCAAATGAAGGAGCGTGATCTCATATACTTAGTGTCCATTTGGCATAACTTTTGGAAAGTCAAAAAGAGCTTTCGAATCTCGAAAGTCGCTTTTGGGTCGTTTGATTAATTTTACGAAAGTACTTATTCTAATTAAAAGAGTTTTTAGAAGAAGTTGGTCCAATTTAGATTCCTCTAAAAGTACTTCTAAAATAGGAAACTCTGTTAAAAATTAGTTTTCAACAAAAATTAAGATAGGGCCTGTTTGATTGCAAGGGTGGAAAACGGGTGGAAAGAAAATGAATAGCAGAGAATTGAATTGCCTAGAAAATATTTTACAGGGAATTGTAATTAATGGTGTTTGATTGGTATAATTTTTCACCTAACAAATTTTTCGTTTGACTTTGTTTTTTTATGCAAATTGTCAATTAAATAGATAAATTTTTTTATCATTGATTTTGGAATGTGTTTCAATTGCTATAAAAAAAATTGTCAAAAAATTGAAAAACGTTTTCCCACCAGTATGGTGAAAAAACGTTTTCTAGATTTTGTGCATCAACCGCTTGTACCTTGGAAAACGTTTTCCCTGAAAAATTAGTGCAATCAGACAGGTGAATAGTAAAAAGTAGGAAAACGTTTTCTAGGCCTGGGCACGGGTCGGTTCGGTTCGGTTCTGAAGAGAACCGAACCGAACCGAACCGAACCGAAAATTTTCGGGTAGTTAGTAAACGGAACCGTCAGGTCCAAATATAATTTTGGAACCGTTCGGGTTTGGTTCAGTTTGGTTCAGTTCGATTCCATAGTATAATTAATTTTTTTTAACATTTATAACAATACTACAATCTGACATATTCAATCTTAATTTTTACAAATTAACGTATTCCAATTTAATAAGATATAAATAACAAGTTGTCCAATAAGATTAATTTACCAATATATACAAATAAAAAAAAATAGATAGTAAATTAGTAATAATAAAATATCGGTGATCCATATAAATTTAAAGTTATAGACTCGTAGAGATAAAATATTTTAAAGTATTGCTAATACAGTGGTACTTGCTTAACAACTATTTGATTTAACTATCAATTACTTGACTTGTCATACTAGGGGTTAAAACCCTAAATGGTCACTGAACTTTGCCTAAAGGTCTCCCAAAGGTCATCGAACTTCTAATGGTCTCCAAAAGGTCACTGAACTTTGCTATTTGGTCTCCCATCCATCACTGACCGTCAACTTTAACTAATAGAATCAAGTTGGTGATGGATGGGAGACCAAATAGCAAAGTTCAATGAACTTTTGGAGACCATTAGAAGTTCGGTGACCTTTTAGAGACCACAGGCAAAGTTCAGTGACCATTAGTAGTTCGGTGACCTTTTGGAGACCATAGGCAAAGTTCAGCGACCATTTAGGGTTTTAAGTTGTGTAAAAGCAAATTTTTTTTTTGTACTTGTGTGAAAGTAAATTTTTTTTTTTTTTTTTTTGGTTAACTAATTTCTATTAGTACTTGTGTGAAAGCAAATTTTTTCCCGAAAATGTGTAATTAAAAATGAGTTGACAGAGAAGTTTCAAATAAGGATTTAGTCTTGCCTCTTCTTCTTTTTAATCATTTTTAAAAAGAAAAATTAAAATACTAACAAATTATTTGGATCCGATTTCACAATGCTTATTGAATAAAGTATATTCTTGAAGGGGAATTTGCTTAAAAAGCCTAGTCAACCATAATGTTTGGTAAAAAAGTCTATGTCAATACTTATTATTCAAGTAGCCTATAATCTATGTTAAAAGTCTTAAATACCCTTAAATTGAAATGACAAAAATGTCCAATTTGAAGATCAATATTTACCATATACCCAAACATAAATCCCTAAATTTTTCTTCATTCCAACGTTTCCAAACCCACTATGCCCTGTTTGTTAAGATGAAAACGGCATATGGCCGTTTTAAACGTATGGTTGTCATTTCTACTCATTTCGTGTTCATTTTTTTTCATTCACGTTTGTTATCGATGTATGAATGTTAATTGTTGAACACAAATTGTGAATTTAATATTCAAATTGTAATGATTTTTGATAAATTTTGATAGTTATTTAGTGTTCCAGAAACGGCATCTGATCGTTTTAAACGTATGGTTGACGTTTATACTCATTTAGTATTCATTTCAGTTCATTCACGTCTATAACCATGTGAAAGTTTAGGGATGAAAATTTTAACTATATTTTGATGTTGTGTCGACATATTTGTTCAATCTATAGTGAGTCACTGTACAATTCAGCAAGAAACTACTCTACACTTGACAAAAAAAAAAGTAAGTAGCAAGTATGGAATCCAAAACATAGCACGTGTAGTCGTTCAAAGTGTACGAGTCATATACGATGTTTAATGCATGTTTTACTAGTTTCGAAGTGAAATCGATACCCCATGACCCAAAATGACATCTGATCATTCTAAACGTATGGTCGACATTTTTACTCATTTGTGGTCGTTTCGATTCATTCACGTCCGTAACCACGTGAAAGTTTAGGTATGAAAGTTTTAACTACATTTCGACATTGCGATCGACACATTTGTTCAAACTATTTTTAGTCACTCCATAATCCAATAACAAATTATATTAACTTGACAACAAAGAAAAACGTAAGTAACAAGTATGGAATCCAAAACATAGCAAGTGTTGTCATTCAATGTGTACAAGTCATGCATGACATTTTAAAGCATGTTTTACTAGTTTCGGAGCGAAATCGATACGCTGTGACCCAAAACATTATCTGATCATTTTAAACGTATGGTTGACGTTTCTACTCATTTAGTGTTCGTTTCAGTTTATTCACTCCCATAACTACGTGAAAGTTTAGGGATGAAAGTTTTAACTACATTTTGATGTTACGGTCGATACATTTGTTCAAACTATAGTTAGTCACTCCATAATCCAGTAGGAAACTACACTACACTTGATAACAAAGAAAAACGTAAGTAGCAAGTATGTTATTCAAAACTTAGCACGTGTAGTCGTTCAATGTGTACGAATCATGTATGATGTTTCAAAGCATGTTTGACTAGTTTTGGAGTGAAATCGATACCTTCTGACCCAAAACGGCATATAGTCGTTTTTAAACGTACTGTTGTCATTTAGGGTTTAAGTTTTAGGGTATAGGGTTTAGGTTTTAGGTATGGGTTTACAAAACAGAAAAAACGTGTAATTATTCATCATTACAAGTCTTGTATGATGTTCAAGACATTATTTTACTGGTTTTGGAGTGAAATCGAGACTCCATGACCCAAAACGTCATATGATCGTTTTAAACGTATAACTGACGTTTCTACTCATTTAGTGTTCGTTTCGATTCATTCACACCAATAACCTCGTGAAAGTTTAGGGATGGAAGTTTTAACTACATTTCGACATTGCGGTCGACACATTTGCTCAAACTATAGTTAGTCACTCTATAATCCGGTAGGAAAACTACACTACACTTGACAACAAAGAAAAACGTAAGTAGCAAGTATGGTAACCAAAACATAGCATGTGTAGTCGTTCAATGTGTACGAGTCATGTATGATGTTTCAAACACTGTTTCACTAGTTTCGGAGTGAAATCGACACCTCGTGACCCAAAACGGCATATAGTCATTTTAAACGGAGGGTTGCCGTTCAGGGTTTAGGTTTTAGGGTATATGGTTTAGGTTTTAGGATATGAGTTTACAAAACAGAAAAAATGTGTAATTGTTCATCATTACAAGTCTTGTATGATGTTGAAGACATTATTTTAGTGGTTTGAAGTGAAATCGAGACCCCGTGACTCAAAACGTCATCTGGTCATTTTAAATGTATGACTAACATTTTTATTCATTTAGTGTTTGTTTCTGTTCATTCACACCCATAACTACATGAAAATTTAGGAATGAAAGTTTTAATTACATTTCAATGTTACGGTTGACACATTTTTTCAAACTATCGTGAGTCACTCAATAAACTAGTAGAAAACTACACTACACTTTACAATAAAGTATAACGTAAGTAGCAACATTTTGTCGATTCAGGAGGCACTCAAAACAACAGTGAGGGAACAAAAAATCAAAACTAAGACCTAAGCATTCCTTTCTTCTCCTTGAAGAGCGCCAAAAGAGAGACACCTGAAACCTTGACCACCTTAAATCTAACACCAAGAATATCTCCCACAGCATTACCCTTACGCCCAAATCCAGCAATCAACACTGCATCCTACGGCAGAAAAATTACAAGGTCAGGTATTAACGAAAATTAACAGAAAAATCATAGCAATTAAACTAATAACAGGACTCACATATTATTTTACAAGTATGTTTGCCGTTTATGGTATACAAAACATAGCACGTTTCAGAATGAAATCGACCCATCACATAAAATGGCACATGAAGGTTTTATGCCATTTTTTCTAATTTAGCGTTCAGTTCGTACCATTTTCTCTCATTTAGCCCAAACAAGTCATCTATGATGTTTCAATACTTGTTTCGTAGTGAAATCGAGACCTCGTAACCCAAAACGGCATGTTGCCATTTAAAACGTATAACTGTCGTTTTTCAAATTGGGTGAATTTACACAATTAATAATACAATCTTTTTTCCATAGCACATATTTTTCCAACTAAATCATACAAATGCTACCAAATCTTCATTTGATATAGTTGTCCAAAACAAGATTTCATCAGCATTTATATCATCTAACATCTCTCGAACATAGTTAAGTTTTTGAAGGGAGCACTTCACATACAAGTTCCTCACTCCCTTCTCCAATTAGAAAGTCAGCTTCAACTTTACATAACCAAGCTCACAGTTTTCCCTTGCTTCATTCTATATCGACCAATACATTTTAAAATTCAAAAACTACCCGAATAGTATTATTTTTTGAAGTATTGTCTTACTTTGATATTTTTCTACTAATAGGTCACACTGCGAAATAATTCCTCACTAAAAAAATTCAATCACAACAATCAAAATAGTGTTCCATTTCTGCAATAACAAATCCTCTGGATTCATACAAAAATAAAAGGAAAAAAATCATCATACACATGGTACAGTAAATGCTTGTGCTTCCTTCAGTTAAATACACGCATACAATTTATTATTTCTTTCAAATAATGCATACTGTATAACTATAAACTAATTCATAATCAAGTAAGTCCAGGAATCTCCACTCAATCAACTAAGTTATAAACAAATTTGCAATAAAATTAACAGAGTAGGTAGCATTCACTCAGGTACTTTGTACTTCAAAAAGTGAAACATTTGTTCTAAATATTATCAAGTCCAAACAAATCTAAACTTTACTAAAAAAAAAAAAGATTAAAACAACAAATCCGCAAGTTTTTGCTCGTGCTAAAAAGCGCATCCACAAAGATTTCTCAATTTTATTTTTTTATTTTTTTTATTTTTTGCATAAAATCCTAGTAAAAAGGAAAAATTGATGAAACATTCATACCTTAGGGTAACCCACTACGAAATTGGGACCTGAAAGTGGCTGTTCATGCGATGGCTTTTCACGAGTTTCGATTCGATCAATCTTGGGAAATGGATAAATGCTTGATGCCTAATTCCCCCTTTATTCTCAAGACGATGAAGGCAATCGATTTTCAATTGCAAAAAGATTTTGGGATGAAGGCGCAAAGAAAGAAGAACAAAGATCTGAGGATGAAGAAGTTGCAAAGAGAGAAGAAAGAGAGGGTTTTGGGATTCAATCGATTTGAGCAAATGAGGAATTGGGTTCTCTTTGATATTGAAAAAGGATATATTAGGTAGTTTATAAATTAAGATTTAAAATATTTATTTTAAAAACATTATTCTGGTCAAGGGCTAAAATCCCAAAGTATATTGTGAGATAGGCTATTTCACCCAATTAGCACATTCTTGAATTGCTTAAACACCATGGATGATTTTGAATTTGGTTGAACAACAACAAAGTTGAGGTTGATATCTAGATCAAGTCTTGCAAGTACCTAAACAATCGACTTCCCATCTCTAAACAGGGTAAATTTACTTTTATTGCATATTTATCTTAACTGTTTGCAAAGAAAAATAATCATATTAACAAATTTACTTATAAGTAATTTTTGTGTGTGGTATGAATCAAATCTCCAGTGGATCAAGAATATATCATTAATGTGACTATTTTAATAATTTGTCATTCAGAATTGCATCCATGCTGATGACTTGTATTGAATTGCGATTAATGTAAAAGTAAAACAAATGAAATTGTTGCGTGTCATAAGTTATCCAGTGAACCCGACCGTGTGTTTTTACATTAATAATAGAAATTAGTTGACCAAAAAAAAAATTGGTTGACCAAAAAAAAATTGCTTTCACACAAGTACAAAAATAAATAAATAAATAAATTACTTTCACACAACTTAAAACCCTAAATGGTCACTGAACTTTGCCTATGGTCTCCAAAAGGTCACCGAACTACTAATGGTCACTGAACTTTGCCTATGGTCTCTAAAAGGTCACCGAACTTCTAGTGGTCTCCAAAAGGTCACTGAACTTTGTTATTTGGTCTCCCATCCATCACTGACTTGATTCTGTTAGTTAAAGTTGACGGCCAGTGATGGATGGGAGACCAAATAACAAAGTTCAGTGACCTTTTGGAGACCATTAGAAGTTCGATGACCTTTGGGAGACCATTAGGCAAAGTTCAGTGACCATTGAGGGTTTTAACCCTCATACTAGATACTAAAAAAACTCTACAAGAAAGATTGAAAAATCACAATTAACAAACATAAATAAACAAAAAATTGTTCAACTAATAAAATTTAATAAGAAAAAATATAATATATTTTTATTACATGTCTCAATGCCATCATAGAACCCAGTCTCTTCATTGCAAACTCTATATTTGTTAATTTATTTTTAAAAAACTAAATAATTTGATTTATCCCATATATAAAAATTTAAAAATTTTAAAAAAATTCGGTTCTTCGGTTTCAGGTCTAGAACCGAAAATCGACCCGTACCCGTCGGTTCTTGATTTTGATACCCATTCGAGTATTTCACTTACGAAGAACAGCTCGATTCGGTTCTGTTCAGTTCGGTTCGAGATATATGCCCAGCCCTAACGTTTTCCACCTTTCACGAAAAACTACGGCCAATCAAACAGGCTCATAGTGTCTTCCAAAAAACTCTTCTACAAAAAAAAAAAAAAAAGTAAAAGTCATATCAAACGGATCCTTAATTTCCCTTTTTATCCTTTTTTTTTTTTTTTTTTTGTTAAAGTTTTTCTTCCCATTTTATTTTGTTTTTAACGGAAGGAATATGACCGTGTTTGGTTGAGCTTAAAAAAGGTGGCTAGAAGCAATTTTTATTGTGAATGTTCTTCGAGCGCTTAGAACCTTGGCCAAACATGCTACAAGTCATGGACCCAGCGGTTGGTCCGAACTGACTTCTGTCAGAAGGCTCCATTCGCAATTCTATTGATTCTTTATGCGTCTCTGCGAGCGTTCGGAACCAGATATTTGCCTCCGATCTTTTAAATCTCAGATATAATCCAAACCCTGATTGGATATAAATCAATAAATCTCTGATAATCATGGCTGAATCAAGATCCAGCCCAGGTAGGTTTTTTCCTCGATTTAATTTTCTGCAATTGCGTATACTGCGAAGATCTTAGATTTTTTCTTGATAAGAAACCCATTTCTGGTTTCTGTTGGGAAAAAAACCTCTTTATTTTGATATTGGTATGTACATATTTGATAGAAATGTAAATTTGTTACGATTTGATGTTAATTGAAATTGTGGCAGAAAAAGATGTGAAAGCGCCCAATGTACTTGAGAGGGCTAAGGAAGAGATTGTGGCGGTATTTCACCGTGAGAAGCACCCGACTCACCGTCACAAGGAAACTCATGGACTGCGTAGTGACCTCAATGAGGATACATCTATGAGTGATGTCAAGGCTCCAAATGTATTTGAAAGAGCAAAGGAGGAAATTGAGGCCGTTGTGGAAGCGATTCATCCAAAGAAGGAATCGAAAAGTCACTGTTCGTCTTCACTTGGTGAAAAGAGGTTAGGAAATCAACGGTTCATTTAAGATGAATTGCAGGGATTGAGTTAATTTTACAACAATTTATGATAATTTGCAGAAATTCTGGCTCAGTGGATCATTTGGAATCAAAGAAACTAGAACTTCCTCCAGGTACATAGTGTTTTGTGATTGTTAATAGCCATTTGAAATTTGCACTTGTCATGTGACATGAGGAGTTCAGATTTCATACTCATGCATGAAAAGAAGATATTTATTTGAATCGTGCAAAGAGGATATGTTATTTAAACATGTAAGGCTGGAGTGGAAAACAAGAATGCCTCTTCGATAAGATTTAGAAGTTTCATTTCCATTTGGTGGAAAATCTGTTGATGACCGTTGTACCACTCGTCTGATGGTACTAGAGGGTGTTTCAGAATTGTAGGACTGACCTAAATAGAGAGAGCTATCCTTTGTTTTTCCTCTTCATAATTAGGTAAATTGGTTGGAAAAGCTAAACTAGAATTGATAAGAAAAAACTATTCTTTAGCTTTAACAATAGAGTAATGTTATTTAGACCCACCGGGGTTATAACTCCAGTGTAGGTAGCGTTAAGGTGTCATTAAATGATAGATGGAATTAAATAAGTCATTTATGCTCACCTTCCATTCAACCTATCATCTAGTGTCACCTAGACTGAGGTTGTAACCCCAGTGGAGCTAAATAGCATTACTCTTAACAATAATATCTACTTGGGGTGGGCAAAAGTTACTAAAATCATTGGAAAAAATCAGAATCGGACCAGAACCGGCCGGTTTGATCCAGTTCTACTCAAGTTGTAATAAGTTCTGGGTATTAAAGTCAAGAAGCCGGTCCAGTCCGATTTTCGGTTTTCGGTTCTAATACCAAGAACTGAAAAAGCCGATTTAACCAAAAACTTTAGTCTTTATTTTAACGATGGCTGGTGGTATGCGCAACCATTTTACATTTTTCTTATGAGTTTCATTATAGTATATCAAACACATTCATTTTAATATGGTGTTATATAAAAATCAGTCAAAAGAATTCATTAAATTACATTTAAATTTCACAGATGTAATTTTATATTATAAGAGGCTTCCTTCCCAAGTTATCATTTTCAACCCGTCAAGGTATCAAGAATATAGAACTGATATTGGAACACGCTTTAAAGAACTCATTCAAGTCAATAGTTAAGCATTTGATGTAAATTGTTGTCTTTTATTAATCTTGGAAAATGTAAATCATTAGCCTCAATATAAAGCTTTTTAATAAATAAACTATGGAGAATTTAGATATTAAACTTTTATGACTTGAGAACTTATATAGTTCGACATTTCAGTTGCATTGATTAGTGAATTTGAGAACTCGACAAGGAACTTTATTGGATTGGAACTGAATGGTTCAGTTTCCGGTTCCAGTTCTGGTTCCAATTCCAGTTCCATTTCCAAAATACCCATTGGTACTTTGTTCAGTTATCTTAGGAACCGCACGATACCGACCGCACCCACTTTGGTAATAAATCATGTTTCATTACCCCAATACTTGATGAAACAAGTTTCCCTCATCTGATTTATGTAGGTTTGAACCTTACTTATTTGAGCCAGTACAAAATATTATGAGTCAACTTTTTCTTGCCTCGTGGTTTCTTTTATTCATGCTTGATTCGTAAAGTTTTCAAAGTCATTCCATTCTTATGCCATGTTTTGACATTGACAGAGAAGGATGTCAAGGGACCGAATCTTATTGAACGGGGGAAGGAAGAGATTGAGTCACTCATGCACGAAGGGGAGTCACCGCACCATCATCATAAGGAAACTCATGGAAGAAGCGACGATATTGATGAGAGTACCCCAATTAGTGAAGTTAAAGGACCAAATCTGTTTCAACGAGCAAAGGAAGAAATTGAGGCGCTTATTGAGACAATTCACCCAAAGAAGGATTCTGATAATGTTGTGCCCTCATCAAAGAAGGAAGGTTGATTGCCAATGTCTATTGGAAGAGGGTTGGAAAAGTTTTGCTTTCCTCCCAGTCATAATAGGGATTGATAGTTAATTGTTATGTAAGAGTTATTCATAATACAATCTTGGAATGAGAATGAGTTTTTCTGTTGCCTGAAGGCCTCGAGGTCAGAGAAAAATGACACCCCCAACCCTACATCTGTTGTCCACTTCTGATGGGCAGTTTGCTTGATTGATTAAAATGATAGTTGGACGGAGGGTTGTTTTTTTTTTTTTCTTTTTTAACTTCTAAAGTTGCAGTTTAGCAGCTAGGATTGGGTCACCTTACACAAACCTTCAATATTCCATGGACTTGGAGGTTTGGAGATGCATATCACGAGATGTTTTCTCTATCAAACTCATGTTGTCATTGACTTCTCACAAGAGTCTCTTGTAAAGGTCAATGAAACCAAAAAATAAAAAATTGACTACCACCATGGTTTTTTTCTGATATTATCAGTGTTCTAAATAGCGCGCGGTCAACGCGAGATGTGATAAGGCGCGCCTAGGCGGGCATTATTTATTATTTTTTTAGTACAATTTTTTATTTTTTATTAATTATTAAATGATTGTTTTATTGATTAAAAATTAAAATAATATTAAAATAAGAAAACGTTTTTTTACGTTTTTTTACGCATTAGTCTCGCCTAAACTCGTCCAGTCCTTAGCTTGGCCTCAACGCATTACGCTATTTAGAACCTTGGATATTATTATGAACTATGCATTAGGTGTTTCAGTTTTTTAAACCATGCCAATTTCTTTTGGTTCATTCATGCTGCAATGCCATCAGCTATGCCATTTTCTTTGGTTCATTTATCCTGCAGTAATTTGCCAATACACATCAAATTTATTTGCTCATGTTTTGGCATTGCACAATTTTTCTCTCTGTGTTTCCGTACAACTGTCAATGTGATCCTGCTCGTTAATATATTGGGATTTCATCACTGCACTGACTGGTTCCATGATCTTTTACTTTTATGTTAGATTGCTTTGGAATGTGTATGGTTTCAAAAACTTAAGATCTTTTAAGGCTCATCCATATGAGGGTCGTGTTTTGATATATGAACCTCTCTCTCTCTCTCTCTCTCTCTCTCTCTCTCTCTCTCTCTCTCTCTCTCTCTCTCTCTCTCTCTCTCATATTAATTGTACTTATCTAAGCAAATTTGTTACCTCTAAACCTGTATGAAATTATAATACCTGTGATTTTTTAATATCTATCAAGCCTTAAGATTAATCATCTTGTACGTTCAGATCATCTGACAATAATGGCTGATCTGTTCAATCATCAATCAAATGGATACTAATTTATTGAAGTGTCACCTGATTTCTTATTATCTTGGACTTGTAGAAGGTCCATCAATTGTTTGTCCTGTCTCTATATTTCACTGGATAATTGGAATTTCAGTAGTTTTGGCCAGACCAATTCTTCATGGTGGCAAAAGTTGCCATGGACAGTTATCTGGCACCAACAAGAATATGGCTGCTGCCCACAGGACATATGTAGACTTGAGCGAAGCATCTTTATATCACCTTAACATATTTAAAACGCTCTAATATTGGAAATAGATCTGAAGCTTTTTGCACTTTCAAAATCTGTTTCCTTTCTGCATGCACGGCCAACCAACGATCAGCATGCAACTCAATGAGCTGAAATTCAGTAGGTATTTTGTACTGAAATTTGTATTGTGCAAGATTCATACGAGGGTCGTGTTTTGATTTTTGAGAAATCAGTATTGGCAACAATAGTACTGAAATTTGTACCAGTAGGAAACTGATATACTGATGTTAATATTATTTTTTCAAGGTGCAACTTAGAAATTTACACACTGCTAAACAGTGATGCCAGTGTTCTCACCAAAATGATTTGTGGGTTCACGACTAAGTACTAACCATAATGTTGCAATATTATGAAGTTGCCGTTCTGCTCTGCTGTCTTCTTGTACAAGTTTTTATCATTTCCTGATTTTCAGATTATTATTTGCAATCAAAACATCATGATAGTGTTGAACATGTATCCCGGTGTAATTTTATTTATTGATTTATTCATCTGTTGGAGATCCTTAGAATTGTTATTTATGGAAAACATGTCATAACTTTGGGTAATTTTTTATTTACATAGTTTGGTAATTTTCCATCTTTTGTTAGGGTTGCTAAGCATAAGTAGGAGGAAGGATTTTGAATTAGGGAGACTTGATTATTGAATTAATATTGATTTTCTCCCTCAAATTCTCTCTTTTTCTTCCTCGTCTCTACTTCCCCTTCTTCTTTGAAAAATTCTTCAAGTACAAAAGAATTTTATCAGAAATGAACATATTGTGGAATTCTCACTCACATGGGAGTGAGCCCCGTGTATAAAATATTGAAAAAAAAAAAAAAAAAAAAAAAAATCATCCCACTATTGATGTGTGTATTCTGTAGGTATATGAATTTGAATTCATGTACCTATAGCAGAGTTATTCTTCTTCTCTATAATATAATACTCTGTATTATGTACTATGTCGTCATCATATCCTGGGCACAGTGGTACTTGGGAAGTGCATTTTTTCTCGTTGTTTAGCAGTACTAAACAAGATCATGGACGTTGATGCTGATTCCGAGGTAGTTCAACTCGAGATTGGAACATTTCGATGTGCGTTCACTAAAAGAGCAATGAGACGTGTGGAACTTGAAGAATTTTTTAGCAACGCATTTACTGATAATAAAGAAGAATTCAACATTGCCTCTGACTTATCATCAGCTTCAGAAACATTTGTTATAGTGATGAAACTAGTGTTGGAATGCGGAAGTGGAATTATCCAGAAATTTTAAAATTTTTTTTAATTAAATATATATGATCGTCTAGATGTTGATGTCTATGTTATATATCAAGAATAAAGGATTCGAATTTTTACCGAAATTCGATGGTCAATTCTTGAATTAATTCTGAATCGCGAACATCCAGTCTTTTGGATCACGAACTTCCAACTTTTAATTGCAAGAACTTGATGCTTCAAACCTCCAAATTTTTTATGGTATTCTTCAAAGTCAAGACTACACCGGTGAATGTGCATCTTCTTTTAATTAAATCAAGGAACCCATTCTTGATTTGGAGAGTTGATAAAAGCAAGAAAAATAATAATTTTTCCTCACTTTTTCTCTCTCAAAATTTGAACACCATGAAATTATGTATTATAATTATTGTACAATTTCATTCAATCTCATATGATATCTAGTTTCCATCTAATCTCTATCTATAGAGATAGAATAGTTACAATCATTGTACAATAATATTTTCACATTCAAATGAGAGTTCTAATTAAAATTCAAGTCTGAGCTTTAATTAAAGTCCAAATTCAATTCGTTTATATTTCATTACATGTGTAGTCTTAGAACTTCAATTACAATTATAATAAAGTTTACAACTTTTAGTAATTACAACTAAGTACAAAACTATATTGTACTTAAAATTAAGCCCAAAACTATTATAATTATTGTAATTAAGTTCCAATACTTTACGGAGCTACAATAGGGACCTGATCGGATATATTTTATTCAATCTCCAATAATTAGATCATGTTTAGTCGACCGTAGACTGTCCAATCTAATTATTAGTCTTTGTTTTTCCACTAAAAACAAAAGACTAAACTCTTGGAATATATAAGATCACTAAAACCAATAAATTTTTAATATTTTTCTTTGACCTGCTGTATATATATTTTATCTACGTCTGAGATCCGATAATTAGCTATGAGCATAAATGATAGTTTTGCCCTTCTAATTATTCTCACTAACTTAAGTATCATTTTTTTCAATGGTCATGTGAACTAATCACAGATGTCGAATTTTAGTCGTCGCTAAACACTTAGCCCTGATTTTAACCGTACAACAAAAAATATTTAAGTAGTCACGCTGCACATCATTCAGGGTGACGATTTTCGACACGAATTCATGTTCTCTATTTCGCTCATTCTCAAGTTCCCAACTTATCAAGATATTTGACCAATCAAATGGATCTCACACATTGATAAATCAAAGAACCATTAAAATCACGAAAAGATATACATAACTCTATCAAGGAATTTAGATGAAATACACGATGGTACTCCAAGTGTACTAGCATCACCTTTAACTATTTTTGTGAGAAGGACAAATCATAAACATGAATGGTGAATTGATCAATACTACAACCTTCCCGTACAAGGTATCAACCCTTATACATTGGTGGTAAGATACATCCACCATGTAGACTACTTTTTTATTTTATGATTTTAATTTATTCTTCTACTAAATTGTCCCATATCTACTTGTTTTCCATTAGGAATGTAGTTTTTGTTAGACTACTTACTCAGATAATAAATTTACAAACTCGATTCCATGATTACTTAATCAAGACAATTCTTCTTGGTAATGCTGGTAAATTTAGATCATTAGCATGTAATGAATATTGTACATCAATTGATATTGTCATTGAAAATTCGATTCCTCACGTCCATACACAAAATGGTTTATTGGAGCCATTTATCAAATATTTATAATTTATTGCTAGGCCATTATTTATATAAATAAAACTCTCAACTCTATTTTGGGGTCATGCTATATTACATGATGTATTTTTAGTTCGTATACGAACAACTACATATTATCCATACTCACTTTTACAACTTGCATTCGATCACAAATCTAATATTGTATTTGAGTTTGCAGTTGTGTTGTCCAAGTCCAAATTTTACCTCCAAAACATATCAAAATTGGTCTTCAAAGAAATTTGTATTGATTTTAATTCACCATCCATTATTATATATATTGAACCTTTAACATGTAATTTATCTATTGCACGTTTTGGAAATTATTAATTTGATGAATTAACTTTCTTGATTTTGAGAGGGAAAAAATTTCCAAATTCTGAAACACAAAGTAATACTTCCTGGAATAAAATAACATCTCAATTTGATTTTCATAGCAATCAATGTGAGCAAGAAATTCACTTAAAAAGAACTGTAAATCAATTACTTGACATATTTGTTGATATAAAGAAAATGACAAAATGGAGCAAAAATTTAATATTGGTATAGGACAATCTGATGTAGCGTATGAATCTCAAATATGCGTGAAGCAACTACCCCGTAAATGCTAAAGACTTTATACCACGAAAGAAAAAAGCACAATAGAAAAATAAACAAAACAATAAAAAAATATTGGTCAATCAAATTTTAATAATGTGATTTATGATTTATGATAAATTATTTGTTATCTCATAAATTATAGGAACTAATTGTAGAAAAAGATTTGTCTTTAACATGGCATTTGAAATTTTGCAACTTTAGAATCTTAAACTACATCTTGTTAAAAATTGTTAACACGGAAATGATTGGCCAAAATGTTAAGATGTCCTACAAGAGAAGTTGATTTACTTAGAGAAACAAAAAGTGCTTAGACATACAGTTCGAACATGAAATTACTGTAGGATACAAGTGAAATTTTTAAAGGAAGAGAAATGTAAACAATAATATTGCAAGATGCAGAGCAACTCGTAGTTCAGAATTTTCATGAAAGACCTAGAATTGATACTTGGAAACAACTATAATTACAATATCAGTAAAATGAGATTCGTAACATTAACTATAGGATGGTGTAGTGTAACCATAATATGATTATTGATTTCACTACCTCATGAACCAATTAAATAAAATTGTTATTCCCTTACCGTTTATTCCTCCGTACAGCACTGTTCTCAAGTTCATATCCAACCATCTCATTCCTTCCATTGTCTGGCAAATGAAGATGCCAATTTGAAATGAGATAGGATAGGCTCATGTACTCCTGTAGTAGACACCATGACTTTTAGAAAATGATGTTTGTCCATGTGTTATCATAAATAAGACATTTGCAATTGTGCCATTCTATATTGATGATATAAATATTATTGGAACTTCTGAAGGGCTCAACAGAATAATACATTATTCGGAAAATAAATTTGAAACGAAACATTAGAAAAAATCAAATCTTTACTTGAATTACAAATTGAACATTTTTAACAAAGATTATTTATTCATCAATCTTCATATAGCCTCGTTTGATTCTCATTTTAGGAAAGAAAATGCATTTTGAATAGTTGATTGATGGAGAATGTGTGGTTAAAAATTAAAGAAAAATTTTGGATTCATTAATAAAGTACGGTCTTTAACATCTTATATAATTGTTCAATCACTTGAAATAAAAGGAGATTCATGAAGATGGGGAAAAAAAGTTCTTCGCACTAAAGTATCATATATATTTTTGCAATCAAAGCATTATTATATATTACATATTGTAAGGCATAATTTGGTCAGTAAATCTCCTAACAAGAAATAACTCTACACTAATTCAAAGACATTAGAATAGTGTTAAAGCATATTTTTGGTTACCTAAGAGTACTATTGATATATGATTATTTTATTACAAAAATTGAGATATTCTTTACAGAGATATGCATAGTCAAATTATCTATTTATTCACATAATAAAATGTGTTTACGCGTGAATAAACAATTATAATATGAAAATTTGTGAAGCAAACTTTACAGCAACTTCTTCAAATCATTTTGAAAATATTGCAATGCATGAACCAAGTCGAGAATGTGTATGATTGAGGAACAATACTTATTATACCCAAGTATCATACAAATTAATTTTAACAAAAGATAGTCCAGCAAAATTTTGTGAAGATAATGTAAGTTGTATTGAACAGGTCAAAAAAGCTATATATATATATATTGTCATAATTCTTTTATACACATAAGTTTCAGTGGATTGGTGATATCGATGTTCAATAAATATCCTGAAGTGGTAATGTGACTAGAGTTAGGCAAAACTCCCTAATCGAATCGGAATGAACCAAATCGAGCGGTTCTTGTTAAGTTAAATACCCGAACGGATATCTGAATTGAGAATCGACGGGTTCGATTCGATTTTCGATTCTAGATCCAAAACCGAAGAACCGAATCTTTCTAATTTTTCTAATTTATTTATTTTAAATAAGTCAAGTTATTTTATTATTTTCTAAATAAATTTGTTAATCCAAAAATATGATTTTCTTATTTCTAATTTTCAGTCCAAATCCAACTTAATCAAACAGACTTAAGTTTTATCCAAATATGTTATTCTACCATAGTGTTGTTTCTTCTGGAGAAATCGAATTGAAACTCGACAACGTCTCTCTTAATTATTGTAAATTCGCTATCGTCCTCTTCCTATGATTTTCACAATCAAATCTATGAATAATTTAGTAAAGAGAGACGTAAAAAATACATAAGATTGGATTACATTATTTTGTAACAGCTAAGATTATATATGTCATAAGTTGAATTAATGTAGCTTTGTAAATATTAAAAAATTAATTATAATATAGAACCGAACCCAACCGAACTGAACTGAATAAAATCGAACCCGAACAATTCTATAATTAAATTTGGACCTAACAGTTCCACTTACTAAATACCCGAACATTTCGATCTGGTTCCATTCTCGTCAGAACTGATCCGAATTGGACCTTGCCTAGCCCTAAATGTGACTAGCTTATTCACATTAGCATTATTGACGTTTACTTTAAGAAATTAATACAAAAATACGAATGCATCGAACTCAAAATCTTTGACGTCAACATTAGGGGAGTAGTTATATTATTTTCCTTTTATTGATTTTCTTAACTAAGTTTTAATGAGACATCAAATTTTTAATACTCCAAAAAAATACTATTATTTTTTCTTCTTTTGACCACTGTTTGATTTAGCCCCATTTTGATAAGAATTAAAATCTAAATTTCCAATTAATTCTAATCACATTTTATAAAATTCACAACTTTTGAATCACATATACCATTAACTTATATCAAAATTTACTTAAAAAAAAAAAACTAATTTTAATCCTCATCAAACACTGACTTAGCTAAAAATTAAAATTTTAGTAAATTTTAATAAAAATTAATAGAATGTTTGATTAAAAAAGTTGTAGAAACCATGAAATGTTAATTAATATTTAACTATTGACTTTAACTTAAATTTTAAGCAACTTTTGTTGGTAAACCAAACTCTTGCTTGATATTTTTGTCCTCTGCTAAATTTTTCATCAAACAAGGTTTGTAATGAAATAGCTATTTTGGCTGTGTTTGAGCTCATTCTTTTTGAAAAATATATTTTTCAATGATAGATCGATGGAAAATGTTTGATTAAGAAAATGAATTTTTTTTTATTTGTATATAATATTATTTTAGTGAAGAATATATAATTGAAAAAAAAAAAAAAAAAAAAAAAAAAGAGGGAGAGAAAAATGTATTTTAGAAAAAAATGAAAATCAAATTGTAATTGATCATTCAATGAGGGCTATAGATTAAATATTAATTATTGAATTATCATTTTATCTCAACATCTCTAATTAATGTGACTATTGTACCCCCCACAACCCTAATTTTAACTATAAATAATTAAATATAAGACTGATTTAAATAAAATATAGAAAAGTCTATTGAATCTCTCTATTGTCTACTATTTTTCTCTCTTGTTTATGACAAATTTTTTTCCAATGCCACATTGTCGATATACTCCTCTACACACCCGAGCATGCTACCCTTGTCAATATACACCCCGCCGCCCCAACACACACCCCCAAACTACACTCTGCTTCACTTTCTAACAAGCAGCTCTTAGTTTGATAGGGCATGACTCGACTGCTGAACAGCCAAAAAACGAGTAGCTGGACACCAATTAGTTTGATAGAGCACGACGCGACTGTCCTCAGCAAAATGGCCAAAAAAATGAGTAGAACATGAAACCGTAAGCTACCAGTCAAGTTAGTTCATAAACTCAAGCAATGCATGTATTTTATATCTTCTTTTATAATAGGATCTTGCTACTTATACCCTTAGTTTGACACTTTGGTTTATGAGGGCGGGTGGAATTGTGGGACTCGATCCCATGTGAGAAGGCGGGTGGGACCAAGTAAACTAAAGTGTCAAACTAAGGGTATAAGTAGCTTAATTCTTTATAATAACGCAATGCAGAAGCCAAATTGAGTGAATTTAAGCATTATGATTCCATGAACATAAAGGGCAATTAAGAGGGGGTCTATTATTCTGGCTTCACAACTGTAAACTTTTACATTCTAAGAAGATATGAAGAATAAACATTGAGCAAATTACAAGGCAACAAAATAAGTAGAATATACAACTACAAACTGAAGAGAACAGGCCACCAGCAGTTTCCATTTGCCCTCCTGCATGAAATTTATTCCATAAATATATGTGGAAAATAACATAATAGCAATTATAGGATCATATCGTACCTCGGGAATTATGCAGTAGATACCGGTATGACCAGGCCTTTCTTCTGCATATTCCATTCCAGTGTCTTTGCAAGTAAGTCCTCCAGTTCCATTAACATACCCTGTTGTTGCCTTTCGGCTTCTTCTTCTGCTTGCTTCGCATCGTAAATCATATCATCTTCCATGAGTTTCTCCCACAAGACAAAATTCTCAGATGATAAATCTGAATTATTTGATTCATCAGAAGTGAACAAAGTTAGTATTTCTGATTGAATTGTAGTAAGCTCTTCTTGAACTTGAAGCCTCTTATCATCAGCATTCATATCAGCAACCTCTTCAATATCGATGGATCTCATAGCTTCCAGCAAACCATCATTACTTAAATTGAGAGCATCCAATCGTCGTTTCTTCAAGATTTCACCACTGGCTAATGCCCTTTTCTTTCTCATTTTCTCAATGAAGTTCTGCAAAAATCCAGGATTTTTTAGTGCTTTCATCGTGAAAACAACAGCGTGTTTTTGCTTCATTTCGGTGTCCTGCAAACGATCCTTAGCAGCTGCTAAATAATGCTCCATGTTCCCTTGCTGCTGCCTTAGTTTTGAGATTTCAGCTTTCAGTACATACTGATCATTCCTTAGTTTTTCAATCTCAGCCTCCGCACCGTTCTTGGTGACACTCAACCAAGATTGTGCTGCCCCGTGCTGGGGCATGATTTGAGAATTTTTCTTTCTCCTCGTGATATGCTTCAACAAATGTTTCTTCCCTTGCTGAAAACCTTCATTTGCAAATTCCCATTGGTCTGAATGAATCTTCCTGAATCCCTGCAACAATTGCATAACAAAGTCTCATCAATTCGCACATTCATAAACATTATTGTTCTTTGGATGCCTCAAAATGGAATTTAGGAAAAATATAACCCGAAAATGAACAAAATAGAACAATATGACAAGTATGTCTGTTCTCTCATTTATAATTTACCTAAATACCATTTTGACGTTTACACAACAATATAACCCACTAACCCAGCTATATTTATTTTGAAATCACAAGGAAACTATAAGAGCAAAAGACAGTAATTTGTGTACAACCCCAAAATGCAAAAGGGCAAAACAGAACAATATACTATTTCTCACACTCAAAACAACACAATCCATTTGTTACATCTCATCTGAAATAGTAAAACAGTTATTTCTCACACTGAAGACAACACAATCCATTTGTTTCATATCAAGAATTTATCAATGACAAATAGAGTTATTCAATATACTTTATAATAGAAATGTACAAACACAAAATTGCATATTTCTGTTTTTTCCGCTAGAATCAAGAAACAAAAAGCCTATTTTATGATTCAAAGATTAATAACTGATGAAATATAATTAAATTTGATTCGTTAAAACTAATCACCACATCAAAAGACTGGGGTATGAACAGGACAACAAAATTTCACTCTTAACCGCGAAAATTTTGGCCTTGTAAATTTTCTCGATCATCCTTCTTCAATGAAACATCCCAAAAATGACTTTTTACAGAAGAACATTTCGTTGTTAAAAGCAAAGTTTGTTGTAGTGAAGCAATTCCATTTTCCCCATCAAAACAATCCAAAAGTGCAGAATGTCAAAAGAAACAGAAATTACTCCTACTCTTAAACACCACACCCCACCCCACCTCCACACATATATAAAAGAATGCTTACATAGGTGTTGAGCTGACGAACAAAGCTTGAAAAATTGTTGTGCTTGAAGTTTTTAGGAAGCAAATCAGTCGAAAATTTGTGGGGATCCCACACAATGAAGCTGTTCCTCATAGAACCCCATGAAATAATGGCCTCTGTTGCAGGATCATCCACCATCTCAAATGTTTTCTTCAAAAATGGCGATGGCCCAATTTCTCTAAGCCCTTCCATTGGTTTTGGCACCACAGTGCATGCACCGCCGCCGCCGCACACAATATTCTCTTCTTCATCATCATCAAGTATTATCAAAGGCTCTTCTTTCACAGCAGTGATCAAGACTTCATCTTGGCCACTATTTTGTTCCATATTTCTCTCTATTTCTTCCATTTTGTGGATTTTGAGCTGAAAGTGTAAATCTTTATCTTTATTAGTCTATTCGGTGAGTAAATGCAAAAGGGTTCCGTGTAAAAGAAGAGTTTTTGGCGGAAAATGGGTGTCTGTATTTGCGTATATAGTACACATGGATGATCATAGGGTCATGTGTAGGTGGTGTCGTGGTGAGAGAGAGAGAGAGAGAGAGAGAGAGGCAAGGAGAGAGAACGGTAAAAATTACATTTGTTCATTAAACAGATTGTTAAACTTCATAGTTTCAAATTTCACCACTTCATAAGTCATCTGACAAATTGATAAGAATTACAAATATTTATTTATTTATTTTATTTTTTTCAAATGTAGCCTTTGTTTGCCCACTTTTTCTATTATACATTTTTCCTCGTCTACTTTTATGTTATTAATTTAAAAATTCACATTTTTTTAGAATCGATGAAATCGGACCGGAACCATTTAGACCCCAACACTTTCATTCTTCTCTCTTCTTATAATTCTTTAATTAATTAATTAATTTTCAAGCCAAAATAGAATATTGGGTAAATCTATACCTAAATAAATTTATTCGCAATATATAATTTCATTTCTAAGATCCGAATTTTTTATTTTATTTTTACTTTGATTACATAGTTGTTGATCCGATCAAAATTTTTCATGTAAATTTCTACAAATTATAATCAACAGATTCAGAAGTTGTAATAATTTTTTAAAGGATATCCAATTCAATGTAGGATTTTGATTGAAATTTGTTTAATCATTGAAATACTATGCAGTTTATATAAGTTGATGATTGTTGAGTGATAATAATTTATATGGAATACAACGTGGAATTGTTTGATGAATCGTTTCAGACTTTTAATTTAAGAGTCTATGAAATATATGAGTCTCATTTAAAAATAAAAAATAAAAAGCTCAATACAAAAGTCTTACAAGTTACAATTTAGAAATTTTCATTTTTTTGTTATTTTTTAATTTTTATATATTTTTTCGCCAGTCCAATTTGATTTTAAATCGTAATAAAATTTCTCAAATCTAAACTAAACCGTTTTTAACTGATTTTTTTGGTTCAAAACAATTTCTTTGACGGGTCGTGGCATCAAATCGATGATTTCCAAAATGCAGTTTCAGTTTGATTTTCAGGTTTGGCGATTTTTTCTTACAACCCTAGGAAAAATAATGTGGTAGAATGTAAAATAATGAATGACAAATAGGGACTTAATAATATTTCACCATGCCATTTTCATAACTCTTATTTTATCATGAGGTTATGAAATATGATGGAATAATGAAATTCAATTAATTGGTTGTCATACCACAACATATTTATCGTGTAATTATTGTATGACATGTAAAGTTACGAATAAATCACAACGATAAAAAATTGTCTTTTAATCTAATAATCTAAATACATTGTCATAACCTCATTTTACCATTTTCGTTTCAAGGATACCACATAGAATTTATGTGAAAGATAAATCAAGGTGGGACTTTCAACTAAGCATGTTTGGAAAATATTTTTAAATGATTTAAGTTATGAATAGTAGATATAAATAAATAGTAGATAAGTGCAGGGACTTGAGAATGAAAAACAAAGGAAGAATTAGCAAATTAATTTTAGGTAACCAATTGAGATTTGAATAATGCTATTTCACCACTTTTTGTTGACACTTTGAATGACTCGATCCCATCACTCTCCTCACATGGGGGTCGAGTCTCACCTCATTAAATTTAATATTTTTGTCCCATGTGAGGAAAGTGATGAAATTGGAATCATTTAAAGTGTCAATCAAAGTGATGAAATATCATCGTTCGTGAGATTTTGTCAAAAGTTCAATAAACAATGAGAAGAAGGGGATGGATGTGTTGTCAAAACTAGGCCAAACATGGAAAGGAGTCTGGGAACTGCTACAGTATGATTTGCCATGTGTAGCATCATGATGCCTACAAGTATGAGTTCCACACCTCATCCAGTCCCTCAACTTTCTAGAAACTTCTCCATGACCCATAATATTTATTGGAAATTGCAAAAGGGACACCTATAAATTTGTTAAATATTTGCAGTATTTTTCTAAAAGTCATAGGTGTAAAATGGGCAGAGTTGTCTAGGTTTGAAAGATAGGGACATATATGGCTCGATTTAAGATATGTTCGTATTATTAAATCAAACTTACTTGTCAAAAGAGATCAAGATAATTTAGTTGTGACTGTTTGAAAAGATGATCGTTAGGAATCAATCTTGTTCACCATGCATGGATGGCATATTTTCAGGAAACGAATTAATAAATAATAGCAAGGTTTGGTGGTTGGCTCGATACAAGAGTCGTGATTTTGATCATTCTTCATTTTATTTGAATAGAGATGGCATGGATATATCCATTGAAATACAAAACAAAGAAAATTGGCATGGATCGATCCATCAGAAAAGTAGATTGATTATTCACATATATTATTCTGGTGTCTAGAGATTGGAGATTGGTTATTAAAGATTGTTTAACATTGATCAAAAGTATGTTCTTGATCATTCTATACATATATGTGAACATCATTAAAATTTGACGTTTGGATATTAATGTTCATGCTACTTGAATAGAGTTATGTGTGATTATCTAGGCATAACTAATTAGGAACATGTGTACTGCATAGAGCGTTTTGTAATAATTTTGTAAATTTTTTTACGATCTGCAAAATCGGACAATTAAGATGAGATGGAAGTCCAAGCTATTTCGATCGAATTTCTCATAGCATTGACATGTTCAATTTGTAACCGTGCAAAATTGAATGGCCGAACTCTTGGGTGAGCTATGTAATTGAGATAGAAAATCATTAAGAATCTAACGACAAAAATTCTGAAAAATCAATTTCAACATATTAAGAAGTTAGGGTCTGTTCGATTGCAAAATGAAATTTGGGTGGAAAGAAAACGAATTATAGGGAATTGAATTGCCTAGAACTTGTTTTGCCGGGAATTGTAGATTAATTGTGTTTGATTGATATAATTTTGCACCTGAATTTTTTTTTAAATTTTGAATATTTTGGTATTCATTTGGCTTTGTTTTTAAGAAAATTGTCCATTAAAGTGATAATTTTTTTACCTTTGGATCTATAATTTGTTTCAATTGGAAAAAAAAATTACCATACCAAATATTATTCGTTTGACTTTATTTTTCATGAAAATTGTCAATTAAAGTGATAAATTTTTTTACCATTGGGTTTAGAATTTGTTTCAATTGTCAAAAAGAATTACCACACCGAATGTCATTCGTTTGACTTGTTTTCCATGAAAATTGTCAATTAAAGTGATAACTTTTTTTACCATTGAATCTAGAATTTGTTCCAATTGCTTAATAATAAAAAACATTTTAAAAAAAAACTTAGAATTGCTTTTTCCACCAAAGTGGTGGGAAAACAAATTCCTTGAAAAACTAGAAAATGTCAAAAGGTGAAATTTCAATTGAAAAGAAAAAAATATGTAATCAAACAACTATCAAACAAGCACTCATTGTAAGAACTAGTTCCACCTAGAATCTCTATAGTGTCGAATATGTTTGCCTTCTTTACTACACAAGTCTTCTTCTTGGCTCTGTTCTCAATCGCTCATCTTTAAAAACTCTATAAACAATAATTATCAATTCACACAGTATTTTATAAATTATAAACATCACATAGTATATCTTGAAATTTTATTTTATAATGATGTAGAAACGAATTTTTCCGTACATTAAATTGTTATGGGTCCAAAATCACAAGTGGCAGCCCAAGAAACAAAGGGGGACCATGAATTACTTATGGGCTTGACCCAGTACTATCGACCCATTTAAGTTAACCAATTATACACTTAAAAGGTGTTTGGTGTAGATTAAAATTAGATTTTTTAGTATATTGTGATGGAAGTTTTTGAAATGTGTGATTGAAAAGTTGTGGGATCCATGAAAGATGTGGTTAATATTGATTATTTGACTTTGACTTAGATTAAAATCCGATTTTAATTAGTATCAAACAAACTCTTAATATATGTGCTTTGTCCCTTTGTGAGTAATACAATACACACGGCTTCCTATGCTTGGAGAGAACTTGGTAGCGGATCTTCCTTTTCTTCTTCGTGAATGTCGGCTGCCTTGCTCCTTTATGTAGCCTCTTTCTCCTCCCTACCGGAGGTCTGCCCGGCGTTTGAGCACCAGACTTCGTTCATGTGCTATGTGATTCTTCCCTGCTCGCTGCCTCTGTGTGTAGCTTATTTCTATCGGTTCTCGTGGGTTTTCTTGGACTAATTTGTGTGGCGTCGTGTGATTTTGGGCCCTTGGTCTAAGCTCCAATTCATCCACTATTGGTGTCAATTGGTTGGAGTTTTGATAGAGAAGTATTTTTATTCGATTTACTTAATTAATTCTCATTATCAATTGTGTTTAGAACTAACATTGTGTGGTTTGTTACATTGATAGTGAAAAGTCAAGAAACATACAGGATTAATAAAGGTCTAAAATCTAATAATAGAATATGAAACGAAAACTTGCATAAATGAAAAATCAATACAGAGGATTTAACAAAGGTCTAAAATCTAATTATAGAATATGAAACGAAAACTTGCAAAAATGAAAAATCAATACTGGGGATTTTTTCGCCATAACCCCAAAAGTTTTGACGATCGTTTCTAACGTCTAATCTCAACATCCATTTTAAATAGATAAAGCTCGATTGTACTATAAAGCCAAAAATGACTGCACAATACAATAGGTTCTAGATATTTCAAAGATCAAGCCACATAGAGATTTATCTTTAAAGAAAAGTCCACATTGAAGTACTCTTCACCAAGAACTCACAACAAAATACTCGGACCCTTCACAAAAGTCTACTACCTAAATGAATCACACAGATTCTTATCGCCAACCACTCCAAACAACACAGTAGGCTTTCAATATAGAGTATTACAGTACATCGCTGGAATTTACACACTTGAATGAACCAAAAATGAGAAACCCTAACTACAAAAATGAAGAGTTTCTCTCAAAAAGCAGCCAACGATCGAACCACAATGAAGAGTCTAGAGTCAAACAGTCACCAAGATGAATATAAGGCCAGAACCATCAAGATGTTAATCTAATGATCACCAAGAAGCCGATGTCACAATCCAATTAAAAGCATCTACTAAGAGAAACGTGTTTTAGAAACATGCTTTCTTCCACATTTTTGGAAGCACACTTTTAACAGTTGAATGGTTTAGGGTTCGAACCACAACAATCTCCACCTTGTTATCAAATTTTTTGGCAATAGTGCAGCCAGGAGCCTCATCAGCAATTTACAATTTCATTCGCTCCATATATCTGTATGGTCAATGCAAAGTGTCAACAAATAGCAACTTTAACCAATTTTGAAATTTGTTTAGAGGTATTACTTTTGTTCCCATGTCACAGGGATTGTATAGAGTAGCAACTTTACCATCTTAAGTAATCCCTTTGAGATGACATCTTTTATAAAATGATATTTAACTTCAGTATGTTTTGTTCTATCATGAAACATGAGATTTTAACTTAAGTGTATTGCACTTTGATTATCAGAAAATAGGATAGGATTCATATCCACAAAACCAAGTTCAAAGTCCATTCACCCAAAAACCTTCTTTAACGACATTAGTAGCAACAATGTATTCTGTCTCATTAGAGGATAAAACAACAACCTTTTGTAATTGAGATTTCCAACTTATTACGGCACCACCATAGTAACGAAATAAGATGAAGTAAATCTCCTATTGTCTTCATTTTTAGCAAAGTCAGAATCAGTATAACCCCTTAAAGTTACCCTCTCTTTATTCATTTTAAACACTAAGCCCAAGTCAAATGATCCCTTTAAATATTTCATTAACCATTCTAATGCTTCCCAATGACTTTCACCAAGATTTCACATGAATATACTAAAAAAACTAATGTTATTAGCCAAGTCAGGTCTGTGACAAATCATCAAATACATTACAAATCCAATAACATTAGCATAGAGAATTTTAAGACATTCTATTAGATTCATCTTCAGATTTGGGATAGAAATTAGATGACCGCTTAAAATGATTAGCAAGGGATAAAGATACAGGTTTACAATCAAACATGTTGAACTTTTTCAAGATCATATTCACATAACCTTATTGATTTAAGAAAAGAGATCCATTTACTTCATTTCTCATAATCTGCATACTAAGAATTTTCTTAGCACGGCCAAGGTCTTTCATATCAAACTCTAATTTTAATTTTTGTTTGATATAATCAATTTCAGACTTATAGGCACTGGCTAGAAGCATGTCATCAACATAAAACACCAAATATAGAGAATTTTTAACTCCGTCTCTTTTACAATAAAGACAAGTATCATAATTGCTTATATTAAAACCAAGCTTCAAGACAAATGAGTCAAATCTTTTATACAATTATCTTGGGGCTTGTTTCAAGACATAAAAAGATTTTTTTAACAAATCCACATTTTTATTAGGATCACCTTTAACAAAGCCTAATGGTTGTTTCATGTAAATCAACTCATCCAATTCACCATATAGAAATGCAATTTTCACATATAATTGATCAAGTTTCCACTTAAACTAGGCAACTATAGCAAGAATGCATCTAATAGTAGTGTATTTAACTACAGGGAAAAAAATTCATCATAGTCAACACCTTCTTTTTTGTATAAAGCCTTTGGCAACAAGTCTAACGTTGTATCTATTTTTATTATTGCCCCATTTCCCCTTCCTTTAGTGTATAGATCCATTCGCAATCAACCAATTTTTAATTCTTTGGTTTATTAACAAATTCTCATGTTTTATTTTTGTCCAAAGAGGTCATTTCTTCTTCCATAGCAGCCAACCACCATTTAGAGTCTTTGAATTTTAAGGCATCATGATAGGAGCTTGGGTCATATTCAGTTTCTTCTTGATAAATGAATAAAGAAACAAAATCATCACTATTAAACCTGGAAGGAGGCCTGATTTGCCTTTTCTGCCTATCTCTAGTGAGTTGATATTCATCAAGTGGTAAAGTTGTAGAATCAGTTTGGTTAGATTGATTTATTTCTTAAACATGATCATTTTCATTTAATTTTTTTTTATCAATATGACCAACTCCTACAGGGATCGAATCAATGTTACCTAAGTAATTAGGCTCCACCTCAATTTGAACATCATTCTCAGTCAAATTTCCTATTTTTCCTTCCAAACATGGCATACTAGATTCATTAAAGACAACATCTCTTCTAGTGATGACTCTGAAACCTTTTAACCACAACCTATAGCCTTTTATGTTTTCAGCATAACTCAAAAACACACACTTAAAGTGATCTATGTTCTAGTTTTCTTATATTTTGAGGAGCATATGCAGCACAACCAAAGATTTTCAAATAAGAATAATCAACAGGATTTTGTGTCCACACAGATTTAGACACATTGAAATTTAAAGCACTAGTTGAACTCATATTAACAAGATATGCAACAGTATTAACAGTTTCACTCCAAAATAATTTGGACAAACCAGAATTTAAGAGCATGCACCCAAATTTGTTCAATAAGGTTGTTCAGATTTTATTGTATTGGCAATTCTGTAGACAAAACTCACACGACGATGTTACGCGTAAAACTCTAGTTTGCATTTTTCAAGAATTTTATCTAGTTCATACTGCCTAAATACCCTCGACTATATATACAAAGGCATAACACGTTTTTGGGTGTGGTTGATCATTATACTCTTCATTCAATACATCATTTTGAGTGGAAAACAACTACTCTTCATCTTTTACATCTTGAGATTTATCAACCACAATTTGGAAAAAAAACCTCAATCTTACATAATCCAAAACATCAACTTCCTATACACATACATGAAGGTACATTCTAAATTTCTTTCAAAGTTTGCTGAAGATTGAGAAATGTTGGACTAGAAGCACAGGAAGAATACAAGAACAATGTGTTCTTAGTGATCAACGGGAGAAAAACAATTCCAAAAGATCGGGAACTGGTGTGAGTGAAGCACGTTCCAGGTGGTCTTGGAGATTGCAAGAAGTAGATCAACTAGTTTAGTGAAATTTTCAAGGTTGGATCATATTGTAAGTTCATTATTGTCTATAGTGGAGGTTACTGACTTGGTCCCAGAGTTTTTACCCAGTTGGCTTTCTCCGTCAACAATTCTTGTATTCTTTATTGCTTTCATATTACAATTGCGGTAGTTCAACATAAGATAATTTGACTTGTTTGATTAACCATATAGAAATAATTAAAAAATGACTTGTTACTTTGAATTGTATAATTCCGCTCGTTGAATCTAAATAAATTGGTTAGTTGTAACTTTCAAGTGGTAATCAGAAGCTTTTCAAAGGTCATATTCATTCTTTCAGTAATGCTATTTTGTTGGGGAATGTAAGTCATAGTTCTATGTCTCAGGATATCATGCAATTTATAGAAATCATTGAACTTATAATTGCAGAATTACAAACCATTGTCAGTCTTAAATTTTTAATTTTTAAATCAGTTTGATTTTCTATCCGAGTTTTCCATTCTTTAAAGGTAATGAAGGTTTCATCTTTTTTTTTAATAGGAATATTCAAATCTTTCTAGAAATATTATTAATAATAGGAATATAATATTTAAAACCAACAAGTCTGGTACAAATGCATGACCCCATAGATCCACATGTAAGTATTCCTAAATTTGCTTAGTTTTATGAGTACCAGTAAGAAAATGTAGTTTGGCTTGCTTACTAATCAAACATTGTTCACAGTTAGAAAATTCACCAATATTCAAATTTCCAAATATTCCTTAATTTTGTAAAGACTTTAAACCTTTCTTTCCAATGTGACCAAGTCTATAACGCAATAGTTTTGCATGATTAAAATTGTCATCTAAAGCTATCGCGGTTAGAATTAGAGGTTTAGCATGTAGTAAATATAGACCATGTCTCTTCGGGATAAAAGTGATTAAATCACTACCCCTAAAGATTTTTATATATCATTAACCTAGTTTAATGTCAAATTTCATGTCATCTAACATACCTAGAGACACAAAGTTTCTTTTAAGTTCAGGAACAAATCTAGTGCCTTTTAGAAGTAAAATTTTACCATTTTCTAAAAGCAATATAATTGTTCCAATTCCTTTTACTTTACTAGTCATATTGTTGCCCATGATAACTTGTTCTCTTGTTTTTTCAAGATCCAAAAAAATAACTTTTGTTTGGATACTTTTGGAATGAGCAACCTGAATCAAGAATTCATTCTTGATTTAGGTTCTTTTCCATATTCACAAGAACCAATCCATTGTCAATTTGTAATTTATCATAGGCCAACACAGCATTACCCTCACTAGATTTCTTTTCTTTCAAATCATTTTGCTTTTTAAAACAGTCTTTTGCAAAATGACACAGTTTACCACAATAGTAACATTTCTTTCCTTTTTGGATTTTTTTATCACTACTTTTCTTTCTAAAATCATTTAAAGTTTTTGAGTGAAAATTAGATTTACCAATACTTTTGCTTTTTATCAAAAATATTTTCTCCATTTTGACTGTTAATAGATTCAGATTTAGGCTCAATAACTCTATTCCTAAGAGCATTGATAATAATATCAGTGGTAAGTTCATCTCTACCTTATTCTGAGGCATTCTTGAAGTCTCTATCTATGTCTATCACTAATGGAGTTCAACAAAACCACAACCAACTAATCTTTTGAAAGTTTTTCATCACAATTTTCAAGGTCTTGGGTCAATTTAGTAAATCTATTTAAGTTTTCTTCCAAGTCAGCAGAAGGATCAATTTTAAAAGAAAAGATCTATTTTAGCAAAAAAAATATTTGTTAGGAACAATTTTGGGCTCATATTGAGCCTTCAATTTGGTCCAAAGTTTTTCAACAGTTTTATTTTCCCCAATGGTTCTAATCACAGTTTCAGAAAGATACAAGAAGATAATATTCTATGCTACTTTTTCAAGGCTTAATAGATCCTGCAAACCATTTGCCAAGTGTCCATTTAAGCGTCAAGTTCAATCCAAGAGGGGGCAAATATAGTTTGAGGACAATGATCACGTGTTTGAGTCTTCATTCAATTTCTTTTGTTGTTTCTTTTGTTTCTTCTCTATGTCCTTATTCCCAACAATCTCAAACTATATATTCTGCAATAGAGAATGAACTACTATGGCAACGATCAAATTGATGAATTAAGACCTTGTTCGTTTGGACTGTTTTGATGGTACAAACTTTACAAGATGATGAGACAAATTGAAGTTCCTTCTCACGACGTTGAAGATATCTACAAGAACCAACAAATGGTGAAACTGATACATACGAGTCGAAAGACAAAAGCGTCAAGAAGATGAACTTATATGCAACGACTGTATTCTAAATTCTCTATCCGACTAGTTGTATGATCTCTACACCAACACATCTTTGGCAAAAGAAATATGGAACGCTTTGGAAAGTATGTACAAAGCTAAAGAAGAAGGTTCCAAGAAATTCTTAATTTCAAGATATTTTGATTTCAATTTTCTTTATAACATTCCCCTTCTTTCCCAAATTTATGAGTTGCAAGTTCTTGTCAATAAGTTGAAGGCATTTAAAATTGAGATCCCGAAAACTTTCCTAGTAGGAGCAGTTATAACAAAACTCCCGAGAACTTGAAAAGGATATCAGAAGAAAATTATGCATAGTACCGAAAATTACTCTTTAAAACAATTACAGAAACATCTTCGCACCGAGGAAGTTATGGGTGAGAGATAAGAATGACAATTCTTATGAAGGCACTTTCAAGGCCAATACTATAGAAAAGATTGAACTTTCAAACAAATCAAACAAGAGAAAGCTTTTAGAAAACTTTAATAAGTTTACGAAGTAGTCCAAAGGTGGTTGTTGTGTATGTGGGAAACTTGGACATTATGCAAAGGAATGTCAACACCGAAAATAAAACAACTCCGAAAGAAGGTGAACTCCATCAAAGAAGATAATATTGTGGTCACTGTAAGAAAGATTAATGCAATCAAAGGAGAAGTTCTTGGATGATGGTATGATACATGTGCAACTGTACATATATCATATGATAAGTCTTTATTCAAAATATATTATAACGTGGATGGAGATCAAGAGATTCAAATGGGTAACGAAGTTCAATCCATGGTGGTTGGTAAATGAAATGTAGAGATCATCTTCACTTCCGGTAAGATCGTTACCTTGACTAATGTGCTACATGTTCTTGATATGAATATGAACTTAGTTAGTGATAATCTCTTAGAAAAATCGGACATAAAAAGTGTTTACGAGTTCGGTGAACTTGTACTATCTCTAAATGAGAAATTCATTAGAAAATACTATTATTGTGAAGGAATGGTCAAACTTTGTACCGTTGACAAGATAATTAATAATAAAGTTGTCACATATGTAAGAGTATCATAAAAAAGAATGTTGAAATGTGATAATATTTTCATTCCACAATATAATCAATGTTTTTCTCTAAATCATATTCATCTTCTTCGTGTTCTCGAGTTTTGAAGGATTTCATTAAATGTTTAAGTGTTAATAAATCCTGTAAACCACTTGCCAAAAATTCCTTTAAGCATCAAGTTCAATCCGAAAGGGGACAAATATAGTTTGAGGATAAGGATCACGTGTTTGAACCTTCATTCAATTTCTTTTGTTGTTTCTTTTGTTTCTTTTTCATCCATTTGTTTGCAACACTGGAATGGATAATTCTGTACATTGACTCCACATTGACTATCATGACTAATGACCCGAAATTTTGAATTTTACGAGGAAGGGCAATAGGGAAAAGTATGGAAGTCAATTCATCAGCAAACTGAACATTGTCGATGCAGAGCTCCTTCAACAGGGTTCCTATATAGCCACTTTTTGGTATTGCAACATCATCAGGATTCGCTAATTCAACTGTATTTCCTTTCCCGTTGCTGTTCATGAATTGCAAATCTCGAATGCTATAAAATCTTTCTCATTCATCATCATCATCTTCGTCTTCTTCTTCTTTCCCTTCTTCTTCAGGATTAATGTTTATCTTTGCACAATTGAGAATTTCAATTTTGGTTGTGTTAACAATTTAAGGATTTTGATTTTAAAGGTTCAAGAAAGCAAGCGTGTTCTGGCACACATGTGGCTAAATTAACAGACAAAATATGCCAAAACAGCTTTTCATTGTATATGAGGCAATTTTCGTTAATTGTGAATAATGGATTTTAAAGGAGTGATGGATAGGTAATTTTGAAATTATAAGTAAGCAGCGATTAACCTAAAAAAATTTAGTTGGTCAAACAAGTGGTGACCTGAGATAAAATTTGGCTAGCAATGATTTAATTATGAATTATGCAAGTGGTACATAATAAAATATATATCAAGGTGTACATCTCCTCACATAGGGACCCACTCGAATAAAATATTCCAGTGGACCCCACTCATGTGAGGGGGTGTACACCCTGATCTATACCCTGATGTACTACTAGCATGATTGTTTAATGAAAAATGCTTTGAGTACAGATTTTTTTACCAAAAATGTTACAGGAATTTGAATTCTCATTCACAGGTGTGAGCCCCATGTGTAAAATATTGACCAAAAAAAAAAACTCCTACCAACCGAGTTAATTGTTTCATTAGCCACTGTATTTTACCCATCGTCATGACTTACCCACTAAACTTTATGATGCTTCCCAATAGCCACTGAACTTATCCCCGTTTTACTTAAATGGCCATCAGATGTATTCCGTCCGTTAACATGTCCATGTGGAAGACGAAAAGCTGATAAGTCTGTTAAAACGGCGACCTCTTGCAAACGTGGATGACAAATCATCCAAACAACCCCTTACACACCCACAGTGATAAAATTAAAAACAATTGGCGAGTTAAATCACAATTGAATGAAATCACTATCAAAACACATCATAAACTCCAGTGAAATTGCTGAAAACTTAGCCCCAGTCGTTACCCCAAATCCACTCCCATACGGACACTGCGAAGAACCCGAGACCTGAAATCCAAATAGAGATCCATTCCTATTCTGGTTGATGTAGGCCATATGTACAGAAATATCAAACCCAAACCGTAATCTCCAAATCACTTTCGAACCTGAAAGCCCAAATCATTTTGAACCTCCATGGATGACGAAAATGAAGGTAATGTTGGTGCATATGTTATAGTTTATAACTTGTTGTGGGTGGTGTTATGATAAGTGCATTTTACTCACTTATTTAGTTCACAAAATATGGACAATTGATTATAATTATGTTGAATTATGGCTTAATTTTATGTAAATTGTGTTTGCAGGACTATATCGATGGAAATAATGATAAGTGAGTGAAAACGAGCAAGAAAAGACCAAAATGGAAGAAAACAAAAATTCAGGGACCAAAATGCAACTTTTTAAAAGTTGTACCGAAGATCGAATCGAGCATGGAGATGGACTAAGTGTAAATTGGTGACGTCATGGGATGATTGAGAAAGAAAAAAGACCAAGATATGAGAGAATGAAATCTGGGGATCAAAACGAAGAAGTTTAGAAGTCGCCAGTCCAAGCGGTCGCTTGGAAGAACGCCAAACGGTGGCTCAGTTGCCACCAGGAAATTCAATAGGCCAAATTGTAAAGCCAAGCGGTCGCTTGGAATATAACCAAGTGATCGCTTGGTACAATTTTTAGGCAAGAAATTTAGTTTCCTTATTTGATTCAACCTCTTATGGAAATAGATCTTGGAACCCTTTTTAACCCTAAACACGACCAAAAAAGGAGGCTACGGACTTTTGGAGATTAATTTGATATTGGAGAGCAAGAACACGAGGAATAACGCGAAGATTCATCAAGCACTTCAAGGAATTAATTTAATATATTTGATTCAACCTCTTATGGAAATAGATCTTGGAACTCTTTTTAACCCTAAACACGACCAAAAAAGGAGGCTACGCACTTTTGGAGATTAATTTGATATTGGAGAGCAAGAACACGAGGAATAACGCGAAGATTCATCAAGCACTTCAAGAAATTAATTTAATATCTACTCGAGTGATGACGTTTCTTCATTTATTCTTTTATTTTTCTTTCTTTAGCATGTTAGGCTAATTTTTCTTGGACTAGGAGATCGATGAACCTTGTAACATGATATTTTAATCTTTAGTTTTATATTTTTGACATTAAAACACGTTTTTGGATGTTTGAATGATTTATACGTATTTATTCCATATAATTTTTGTGCGCACGTTAATTATATGAATGTGGTGATCTATTTTATGTATTCGAAAGAAGGGAAATAGATTCGACGTAGTATAAATTATCATAGGGTTCGATAGGGGATAGAAATATACCGCTATGCTCTATGTGAATCTTTAAGTGTTCATAAAAACTAATGCATTCTTTTATGGTTGTATTCGTCATAAAAATATAGTCAGATCACATGATAGAATAAGTTTAACATTACTCTCGAAAGAGATTGTTAAACTCAATAGGAACATTGATTCTTCAATATTTAATCGTGTTGTCAAGTTGTAAAACTAGGATTTAAATGGATTGTTGCATGGGGATACGTGATCCTAGTACGTTTTTCTCATCTTAAGTAAATCAATTTACATTCGGCTTTCATATTGCATTCTAGTATAATTTGCATTTAGTTTAGCCAATTCATCCATAGGAGTTTTCATAATTTAGTTTGGTTAGTATTTAGTATAAAACACATCAAAAATTCATCTAATTTCGGTTAAGGTCGACATAATTAGCATTAAACTACTCAATCTCTGTGGGATCGACAATCCGGACTCTAAAAGTCCACTTTATTACTTGTAACGAACCTAACACTTGCGATGGTTTTAAATCGAACGTATTTTCGTGAACATGTTACAAGCATTTCGTAATAGCATTGTTTGTTAGAAGAAATCTGGACTGCATTTAAGAGTAATAACTTTTGGGCTGCAGTTTGAGTAAAAATTGGTAATTACTGATGCTGTAGTTTGAGTAAAAATTGTTCATTAGTTGTAAATATTTGAAGTATTTATGGGTGAAGTTCAATTCCAGGGATGAAAATTATGTTTGATATTGGTGGAAATAGGACAAAATTCGTTTATGACTCTGATTTCTTTTATTTTTAAGGTAACAATTCTGATGGAGTTCAATCCCAAGGATGAAAATTATTTAGTATTGATTATGTAACTATTCTTTATTTGAATAACTTTATACTAAGTTATTGTTGGTATAAAATCAGTTCACACATTTTGTTTTTCAATTGAATTATGTGACAGGTTATGACGAGGATCCGAATTTCGTAGATTCTGATAATGACGTTGCATCTGATCAAGACGACATATTGTATGACAATAATGTGATAAATGGGATTGAAGCGGGGTTGGATGGACGTGAAAGGGGAGTGGAGGACAAACCGATTGAGTGTAATGATATTGAAGTGGATGATTTGGAATATTTATCGTCGGAGGAGCTATTGTCCCACACAAGAAGGAATCATCGTTGACTTACAACCGAAATGAAGGACAAACATTCCAGTTCATGCCTACTTCCATACCGGTTAGAGAAATGCAAACTGGGAGCCTAACATGTGGATCGACTGCCATCAAACCTAATGTTAATGTTCCTACCACCGAAGTTAATTTTGAAGCGATAGTCAATGAGTTGCAGAGCATTGATGAGGTGGAATCGTCGCAGTTGAGGTAGACAGGGAATGATAAATGAAGAAATGCAAAGATTTTGACGACCACTTCGTTGCAACCTACAGGTAGAAGGGCACGGACGGAGTGAAGCTTAACAAGTAAATCACAATTTTTTGAGCTGTGGTTGAAGTTTTTTTTTGAAGTAGGCGTAATTAGGAGCTTTTGTATAAATGTGTCATCTTACAAGCTAATGCTTTGTAATTATATATTTTTGAAATTAGTAGGTCGTCACTACGTATGACATCTCTTTAGAATGCAATCAACCATTTAAGGGAACAGATGAGTAGGCTAGTACATTTTGTTGATTGCTTTGTGTCTAGAGAAGTTATGCAAACATGTAAATCTTGAAGGGCACAGTTTCAGTATCTTTATGTGTTCGTTAAAAAGTATTGAATCCCTTTCGTTTTTATTTGTTCGTAAATAGTCTTGAATTCCATGGAAGAATATATTGTTTATATGATTTAGACTCCAAACAAAGAAGTTTTTGAATGGAACAATTGTTATTCTCACAAACTAATGAAGTTGGTGATGCCATATATTTGTTATAATTTTGTTCTACCAAATGGCCTTCAAGTTTTTTGGGTGATTTCCATGCACAAATCTTCCTAAATAGTTAGTTAACATTGAGTGGCTTTTAATATTCTTGAAACTGGTAGTAAGCTATATATGGCTACAACCTCTCTTTGTTTTTAATAACAAATTGAATGGAAAAATGAAATACTTGAAATCATAAAAAGCAAACCTCTTTAATATTTGAAATCTTAAAATGAAAAAATACAGAAAATATGAATACAAATATAGAGAATATGAATACAAATAGATAAACAATTAGAAACTTGGCTAATCTGCAACGGGATCACATAGGCCTGGAGTAAACTAGATTATGGCACTACATATCCTTCTTATGATCCCAGTTTGGCCGGTGAGCGGTTGAATGTCTCCCATTTTGATTATGACATTTCCAAAATCAAACAGGCATGTTCTTGGATTTCTTCTGTACTCGGAAATGATGAAATATATACATAGAGCTGAGCATTAAGATTGTATATAATTTCTACGTGATAATATATGTAATTGGCCTTCTGACCCGGTAGAAACTTTTTTGTCCTTTGACCAATTTTTCCAATTTAAAAAAAAAAAACTTTCATTTTCTATTTTCCATTTATACCCTTCAACCTTAAACAAAAACTAACGGATTTCAAATTGAAATCAACCAAGTAGCAGAGTCAACGAAGGGAAGAAGAAGCGAACGAATGGCGAATGATTCAGACATGAGTTTGATTCAGGCATTTTCTTAGAGAAAGAATACATTGTTGTGGTTACAAAGGACACATTTTTTCCTACTGTTGATTTTGGTATGTATCCCCTTTATCTTTTACTCACATTTAGTTTTTGAGAATGAAGGATAATTGTGCAGTTGGTATGTATCCCCTTCATCTTTTTATTGGCATGTTGATGATATAATATTTAAAGTATGATTTTGCTGAGAATTATTGTTTGGGGTTCTATTAATTGACGGACTCTTTTTTGAATTTTTGGTTCTTTTATATTTTGGAGGAGGGGATTTTGAGGGTTGGAGGAATATATGGAAGATTGAATTGATATAAGATAGGTGAGGATTGTAGCTCAAGTGTTTTTAGCTTTAACAGTTAAATCCCATTTTTGTACTCAAATCCGTTTTTAGCAAAGAATTGATTGTCACTCTATGTTGTTGGGTGGGTGGGCAGGTTGGGGATATTTTACTGCCTACTCCTGGTAGTTTGCTGGTAGTGTTTGTTTAATCATATTTTCAGTATCATAAAGATAGAGTTTGTTTATCATTTGGTTTAGATTATACAAAATGATTATGTTGTATGAAAACAACTGTGAGAGCTTGATTTGAGAGGTTAAATTTTTTAGAACTCAATAGATAGTAATTTATTGGTGTTGATGTTCTAGTTTATCGTCTCTAATCTTTTTTCCCTGAAGAAGTACACAAAAACGTAGTCCACCACCAAGTATTTCTATAATTGCTTCCATAACTGTCCTCTGCAACAAAGCAGGTAATAGTGTGTTAAATTACTGAAATCTTGTGAATATGAACTGTATTAACTATGACAAACAGAAATGACGGTGGTTAGAGATTCAAAATGTCAAGTTCACGTATAAGAGCACTAAGCAAGTCTTAGCAGTACATGAAGTTGTTGTTCTCATGGACTTTCGGACAAATCTCCTCATTTGCACAAATACATTTCTTAGATCTTAAAGTGAATTGTTCTGATGAATCTTCTTTTGAAAGTTTAACCCACAGGCCAACACATCACTTTTACATGCCAGACTTTTCAAGTCATAGTGTCATACAAGTAAAATTTCCAAATATAAGTTATCAAAGACACAAACATGGGTTAGAATCCCTTCTCTTCCACACCTTCCATGCTTTCATAAGCAATTAAATAATTTTTTATTTTAATAATTTTGAGAGCTAGGAATTACAACATTTGAAAAAGTCTATTGGGATAAATGTTTGAAAAAGTCGTGGCCTTTTGAAGTTTTCTTTTTCTCTTTTTTCTTGTTAATTAATTGCATATATAATTTACATACTTTTACTTTAATTGAGTTTCTAATAGTTTCTTGCTATTTGTAGGATGGAATACATATACAACATTGGTGATCGCTGTGATGCGAAGATTACAACATGTTCTAACGTGTTAAATGTGGAGAAAATATATAATGCATTAGATTATATCCATAAGGAGATGTTCTTGAAGTCATGTTTTGGTAAACTATACGACATCAAGAACATAAAAATATCTGCCCAGCTAATTCACAAGTTGTTATTACGAAGAGTTGTCTCTATCAACGAGGAGGAATTGTGATTTTGTTTAGGGGATGATAAAGCTGCCCATTTTTCCTTGTACGAGTTTATGCTCATCATAGGATTAAACCCTGCTAATGAGGAGGAATACCAGAGTCATATTGATGAAAATAATAGATTGGCACATAAATACTTCCCAGCATGTAGTAAGGTTACACCTAAACAATTGAACAAGGCTTTCGAAAAAGAGATAGAAGACATGGATGAGAAATACAAATTGGGATTAGTACTTGTATATGAGACTGTGCTGAGATCTAAGAAAAGAAATACATCTATTGATCTTCAAACATTAAATATAGTTGATGATTTGGAGTTATTCAATAGATATCCATGGGGCAGAAAATGTTTCAAGTTTACAATACACGCTTTCCTTAGAGTGTCAAAGAATCCAAATCCTAAATATTCTTTATGGGGATTTCCTCTAGCAATACAGGTAAATTACACAAACTTGTGTTTTAAACATTATCTTTATTTGATTTTAAATATTTGCAAATAATTTATACATCATCTTTTAGTTATGGGCATTCGAGGCTATTCCTCAAATACCAAACATGTATCGAGCTAGATTGCCTATCAATAAGCTGCCGAGATTGTGTCGTTGGGAGTCAACAATTACTCCTAATTCCCAGGATATTACTAAAATCTTGGATGACCCACAAGTGAGTATATCTTCTAATAATTACTTATGTACATGACCTCAAGTGTTGCTAAAAGGATTTTGTTTATCAATTATTCAGCTTGAAGTTCGTTGCTCATTGACGACTTTACCCAATGAAACAAAGCAACAATATGTGAATTTATTCGTTCATGGAACTAGAAAAGAAGATCCAATCTAAGATGCTTATCTCTACGAGGAAGGAGGATACCCGAATGTTGGTGATACAGAACTAGATGATGATCTAGATCCACCACAGAGAGAGAGAGAGAGAGTCTCTCCGAATATGCGTGATGATGATGTATGTATATTTTTACCGGATTAATTTATCATCTTCTGTACGATAAATTGGTGCTAACTATATGTTCTCTTATTCTATTAAGTGCAAAGTTTAGGGACTGCTCGTGTGCATCAGCGTTCTGCTCCTACAAGTCGAAGACCTCCATGCATCCATCGAGCTTCTTGCGATCACGACGATATGTTGAGACAATTGTTGCACCATGTGGAGAGGTTATCCGAAAAATATGAAGAGATAAATAAGAAGGTCGATACTATAATGAATTGGATGAGACCGAGCCAACATCTCGACAGAGACCATTCATTTGGGACTAATGGAGTATTTGGGACCGATGAAGATAACCATGAGGAGGTTGAGAGAGAGATGGAAGAAAGGGACACTATGGGAGAGACTGGGTCAAGGGACATTGTAGGGGAGTTTGCGGCAGGGGGCGCTGTGATGGAGACAACAGTAGGAAATATTGAGAGTGAGGCTGAGACACGGAAGATTGGGAGAGAAAAAGTTGTAAAGAGCATTGAGAGAGAGATTGGGGTAAGGGACACTATAATAGAGACTGTAGCGGGGAAAATTGAGAGAGATGTTGATGTAGTTGACATTGATGATGGAACTAATGAGATGACAAGTACACTAAGGTTTTTACTCGCAGAAAGAGAAATTTAGATAAAACTTATCAGCAAACTGATGCCATGATGCAAGATAAAAGACTTAAAAAGGCTTCAAAGTTAGTTTTCTCTCCATACACGACTGGAGCTAAGTGGAGAAGGCATGTTAACGACACACGTGTTGATATTTTTCGGGATGTTGACCCAGTTAAAAAAAGCAATTCTCCACATGGCACTCCGGTTTAGGCGATGGGTAAACATCTTTACCAATTCATTGACTTTGATTTTTTTTTTTTTTTACTTATCACTTGTATTGTTTTACAATTTTGTATTTTTTTCTTCAGTGTCTCATATAAGTTGGGTCATCTCAACTTACAAGATGTGAAAAAATGGTTTAACGATGTGTTGAAACCAGGGCGATGGTTTCTAGATGATGTAAGTATGTTAACTCATTACTTGTATTATTCAATTAATTTGTATATAACTATGTATTCAACTTTCAGCATGTTGACATGGCATTATATTTGTTGCGGGCTTGGGCAACGAAATATCCCAAGTCATTTGATGGTTCGCGAGCTATTCTGGACGTACAATTTAATAATGAATTGATCTTCGCTATGTTGAATTTACGTAAGCAAGGAGATCATTTCAGAATGTTAGTTAAGCTAATGGAATATATCATAGGGGCAAAGCCATCATTGGGAAGGAAATGGCAGGAATGTACACATGTATACTTTCCGTTATGTACTCGTGGACACTGGCTCGCAGTTGAGATTGATTTTTGCAAAGAGACAATGTATGTGTATGATCCTGATAAAGGTTGCATTATGAGCGATCAACTCAAAGAGGACTTGAAGGTTACTAATATCATTGTCCCGTTACTTCTGAAGGAAATCAACATCGATTTGGAGATGAATACTCTAGCTATAGAAAGGAATACCAAAGTCACTAAACAAGTCGTTTCGTAAGTTTTTTTTATTACAATTAAATATTCACTTGTTTATATTAATTAATTTATTTCATTTCATTTACCATTATTTATTATCTTTCATAGTCGATTGTGGTATGTACGTGGTGAAATATATAGAATTTTTGAGCATCAACGGTCCGGTAGAACAAGTTAATGGCTTTTATATGAGTAGATGGAGGGAAAAGATGGCTGCTAATATTTTTGCCCTTGATTATGAACCTTAGAACTTTTTGATGTGTTTGTATATTTATAAGTGTTTATGTAATTTTATAGTATATGATGAGATTTGAGGTTTTTTTGTGATATGAATATATGTTCATTTTTCAGGTTGATTTAATTTATATTTTAGGGGAGATAATTTCAAATTTTATTGAAAAATGTTGGTTGTTTAATGTCATTTTTTTTAAGGAAAATGACATTTTAAATCGTGTTTGGTTTGATTTCAGACTATTTTGTACAAAAATGTATAGAAAAACAAACACATAATCGATAAAACGAGATGCGAATTAGAAAAATGACCATAGTCGTAAAAAACGACTACAGTCGTTTACGTGAAACTACTGCAGTCGTGTAAAACGACTGAAGTCGTTTTTAAGAAAAGGACTAAAGTCGTTTAAAGCGACTATGGTCGTTTTGTTAAAACGACTATAGTTTTTTTAAGCGACTCCAGTCATTTTCCTAAATAACTAGAGTTGTTTAAAGAATTTCAATTGTTTATAATTAATTTTTTTGGGAAACGTATAAGTAGACGAACTTCATTATACACAATTCATAGTGCTCTGTTAACAATATTCAAGTATATCGTATTTAGATTCTAAGTACAAACTTCATTATAAATTGTTTTTGGTTTCAACTTATTAGTTTAAAATGAATAAGAAAACGATCTTTATTACATACAATTCATCGTGCTCACTAACAATCTTCCTTGTTAATTGTGTTATAGGAGTAGCGAGGAGTTAGTGTTAGGTTTTAGGAAGAGTTAAGAGAAGGGGAGTGAGCGCACTACGACTAGTAGTACGTGAACGGTATAGCAGTATCCGTAGAGTTCCATGAGCTCCGAGTCTTGATAGGAAAGCTAAGGTCTTCTGCAGTTCTCTTCTCTATTCAAGTATGCCGTATTTAAATAAGCTAAAACATGTTCAATATAAATAATGTATCAATGATGAGATGCAGATTGATTTGGATAAGCTAAAACATAATGTTCTAAGTATTTAATCGATTGGTTTGGATAAGTGAAATCATAATGTATAACATTTTAAATTGTGTTTGGCTTGATTTCAAAATATTTTCTATAAAAATGTATAGAAAAATGTGCATTTATTCTAAAAAATGAGATGTGAATTAGAAAAACGACCATAGTCGTGTAAAACGACTGGAGTCGTTTGCAGTCATTTCATGTAAACGACTGAAGTCGTTTTACACAACTATGGTCCTTTTTCATAAAACGACTGTAGTCGTTTTTTCAGCCATTTAAAAATGTTAAGAGTTGTTTTCCATTTATCACCTATTATATGGAACAAATGACCGAGAAAACTACCCAATATTCATAAAACACATCTTTGGCATGAATTACTACAAAAACTAACAACATAAAACATAAATTGTAATAAGTAGAATCAATTTACATTGTTATCTAAATGACATGATATCAACTAAACAAACAATATTCTAATCCTCCAATCTTCTATCGGCTAAAGGTATATGACTTGTACATGTTAATCGATTGTGCCTAGATGCGGCACACCTACCACATTTGTGTCTTTTGGGGAACTCTCCAGTAGACGAAATTCTTGTTGTTTTAGTACATCCACCTCGTCGTAGCAATAACGGCGGCAACACATTAAGAAACCCAAAATTTTCAGGAATTTCCCAATCAACTTCATTGGCACGGGAAAAATAGTATCACTATAAGCTAATCTCTAATATTCAACAGTATAATACAGAGAGTAGAAAAAGTAAATTGAATAGCCACTCTTTTTTACCGCAGCAACTGCATGCTCGCACGGTAAATGTTCTAATTGAAACCGTCTACAAGTATAAGTTTTTTCTTCCAAGTTAACAGCAAAATTCATGATATCGTTCCTCACATCATACATGAACTGATCAATCGTCTCGGCAACAAACTTCTTGGTTTTATCAACATTCTTACACAATTTCTCTTCAAGTTTTCGCTTCGTTTCCATATCCATTTTCCTTCATCATCATTAATAAAATCACCAAAATAAAATATAGCAATCCATGTTGTTGAGTCCATATCTATAATTAGAATAGTAACATTTTAGAAAGCTAGCAAATAATCAATTATAGTAATCTAAAGTAACTGTAGTAATTTTATGGTCGTTTTAAACGACTAAAAAGTCGTTTAAAACGACCAGAGTCGATCGATCTCGTGAACTCCGATTCTGTAACTTAAACATACGAGATTCTACTTTTCAAAGCTATCTTCGATTGAAAAATGAATTCAAATCTTAATAGAAATGGCAATGAATATGTGCAAATAAAAAACAAAAGATTAAAAGTGAGAAGAATATCTTACCAATATAACTTGTAGAAATATAAGGGTTTGTTCTTTGAATGACTCATTTATGCTTTGAGTAAAGCTAGATAAACAAAAAAAAAAAAAAAAAGAACAAAGATTAAACTGGAAGAAGAAGAGAGGAAGAATGGAAGAAGAAGAACAAAGCTGGAATTGAAAGTGAATTAACGGTTACATAATTTGAAAAAATAGGCATTATGGTCATTATATACTAAGGGTATTTAGGATATTTCAATAATATGTACAAGGATAATTTGGACATTTTAACCTAAAAGAGGCCTCAAAAACTTTTTTATGATAAGTTAGGTCAAAAAAAGTTTTGAATCACTTGACCAGGCCTTTTATAAAATTACTCCGATTTCTACCACAGTGCAACACAAGTATTGATCAAATGGTATCGCCACTTTTTGGACCACTTTATGTAGTGCATAAATCACATCCTCCACAACCAAATCATATGTTGTGCAATCCAGCATATGTTTTTGAAAGAGCATCGTCCACATCCACACTATTAATTTCTTTTTTTCCCAATTTCTCCTCATTCTCCCTCAACCATCGTTCCAACACATCAGAATTCATCAAAACCATATGCAATTGCTGCTCCAACCCCTCCATTTCATTTCGATTTCTGCCTCTCTCGCCTTCCTCAATTGTTTCATTCCCCAATTTACATTAATACATGTATGAAAAAAATGTACCTTCTAAATTTGTTTAGTGGTGATGAGATTGAGAGGCATTGAAGGAATTAATTCTGATGTGCGCAACGGCGGTTGCCAATTTAACCTTTCAACAAGCAAAATGAAAATGGATGTTTCAAATGGATTTAGGGTTAGGGCTCTTCATGGGTTAGAGTGAAATCACTATGCAAAAACGAAATTGATTTCAGGGTTAGGGTTCTTTGCTGTGTGAGTTTGGGATTTCCAATTCCAAGGTAAATCAACAATGTTAAATTGAAATGGATTTGGGGCTAGGGCTACGGTTTTCCCATTTTCTTTCAAGGGAAAGAGTTTTGATTTCGTTTAAATAAAATCAGTTCACTCATTGGGTGTGCAAAGGGTTGTTTGAATGATTTATCATCCACATGTGTGCACGAGGTCATAGTTTTAACAGACACATCAGCTTTCCGTATTCCACGTAGACATGTTAACGGACGGAATCCATCCGGTGGCCATTTAAGTGAAACGGGGATAAGTTTAGTGGCTATTGGGAAGCATCGTAAACCTCAGTGGTAATCTGTGACGATAGATAAAGTACAATGGCCAATGAAACAATTAACTCCGCGCCAACCATATGCGTATTCCGTAGGGATAGAAATTTGAATCGCTATACACCTATACGAGCTTCTTGTTTAATTATGTCCACTTAAAACCACAATAACCTCCCGCATAAATTCTCTCCAGGTTCTTGGGTTTGGACAGTGATAGCAAAGGGAGAGGAGAAGCAACATAATCGAAGGCGCTTACGGCTTAGCTGCTACTTTTCTCTCTTCTATCTCTTTTACATTTCTTGTGTTTTCACCCACTCTCTGGGGTTTCGATATGAGTAACAACGACAGCATGAATATGGCCGATCTTGGTGCTGGTATAAACCCTTATCCCTAAAACCCTGTCTTTTTGTATTTTTCATCAGCCTATTGTACTTAATTAGATAATAAGTTAATGAATAGATTTATGCATATGTCGGAATTGGTGTTTCTGTGTTTTACTCGCGGTTTGATGTGTGATTAAATTGGCTGATTGTTTTGTTACTTTTGAATTCAGAGAATAGAGCAAACCTTGTTAATGTTCTTAAAGTGAGTTTATTTCTACTTTTAAGTGTCCAAACGCATATGTTTTTGGGTGTCCGTGTATAGGTTTTTATTGGGGCTGATGTAAATTTTTACTTTTTCGGTAGGATGTTACCAGAAAGTACTTGCAGGGGCTGGAGAATCTGTTTCCAATAGTCAGGAAGCACGTTGATGTGCTCAGGGATATCCAGGCGTGTTCGGACCCCCTAAATTTTTAAATACTTTCATGTGTTTGTCTGTGAAACTTGAGAGTAGTTTTTTTCTTTTTTTTTCCAAGTGGAATCTGTTGAAATAATCTGGCTATTTCCTGTTAAGCTTAAGAAAAAATGTGATTCAGGGTTGATAGTTCTTGGATGTTCATCTGTTTGATAAATCACTTATGTTTTTTAAGAACAATTAGTAACACTAAGCCCGTTTGATAGAATTGTTTTGGAAAAAATGAGTTTTGAATAGTAAATTTTTGGAGAGCGTGTGGTTAAAAAGTAGGAAATTTTTTTGGATTTACTTGAAGAATATTTTATTGGGAGAATGTTTGGTTGAAAATGAGTACAAGAAAGAAAAGATTTTTGAAAGAATGGTTACCAAACAGGGGCTAAGAAACAAAATATTGTCCTATAACAAGTTAGGAGCTGAACGGTAGAGAGAAATGGAGAGGGCACTTAAAACTTGTAAAAAGAGATAAAGCTCTAGGGTATGTATTAATTAAGAGAGCAGATAGATCTCGTGTAATAGAGATAACTGAATTGTGCCCTTACAAGGGCAATATTGGAGTACTTCAATAAAGTATAGAATTCATGACCAGTGTAGCTCTAAATTACCAAAAGGCAATGTTACCCCTACTGTATTGTGTGCCAACTCATGACTCCTTTCCAATGAAGATGAACCTTAGTAGAAACAAAGGATAAAGATGTTGCGTGATAAAACTAAATGAAACACAACTAAATAGTAAACTGGAACCTTCAGTCCACACCAACTTCGGCTAGCATCTTAGGTGTTGTTGCATCAATTAGTAGTATATTCAGCTTAAGAAACAATTCGACATTTTGAATGCTGCTCTTTTTTTGCCTCTTGAATTTTGATCAAATGTGACTTTATTTGTTGTTACTTTAAACTTCTTAATTTCTTATCAACAATTGTGATTTGACTGTTGAAAAATGTTCATGCCTCTACGGAGTGAGCATGATGAACTGGAGGCAAAATTTTTGGAAGAGAGAGCAGCACTTGAAGTGAAATACCGAAAGCTTTATCAATCTCTTTATACCAAGGTTCGTGTGCTTCTGGATTTTGTGTCAGGTCTCGCTAATTGTGGGACTAGTAAATTTATTTTCTTTTATTTTTTTATTTTTTTATGATAAACATGTCCAGAGATATGAAATTGTTACTGGAGCTGTTGAAGTTGAAGTTGCTACCACCGACTCTCAGGCAACAATCGAAGAAGAGGAAAAAGGAGCTTCAGGTATTTCCTGATATTAGTTTAGGCCTCTGTATTTATGGTGACACTATGGGTCAAACTTCTACATTTTTTCTGCAGAGAAAGGAGTTCCTGATTTCTGGCTCACAGCAATGAGGAACGATGAAGTCTTTAATGACGAGGTTAGTTGTTTGAAAATGAATTCACACACACACACATATATGTTTGTTGTATTCTTGTCTTTCATTTATCTTAATATTGTGTTTTGTATCTATGTTGGAGCCAGATTTCCAAGCGCGATGAGGGGGCTCTTAAATTTCTCAAAGATGTCAAGTGGTCAAGAATTGATAGTCCAAAGGGCTTCAATCTTGAATTTTACTTTGACACCAATCCATTCTTCAAGAACTCGGTTCTGACTAAAATTTATCACATGATTGATGAAGATAAATCCATATAGAAGAAAGCAATTGGATAATTTTTTTTTGCTGCTCCACAATTGGTGGATGACAACTCTCCTTCTCTGTGTATATCTTTAAAATCTCTCAGCAAACTTCTCTTCAAGTTTTCTTCAAACTGTGGTGCTTACTATGTAGGACGGAGATCGAATGGTGTCCAGGAAAATCCTTGACACATAAGATCCTTAAAAAGAAGCCAAATAAGGTTTCCAGATATGCCCAGGCAATTCCTGAAACTAAACAATGTGAAAGCTTTTTCAACTTCTTTAGTCCACCCCAAGTACCCAAGGAGGATGAAGATATTGACAAGGATGTTGTAAGTAATTGTAGTAGTGGTATTATGCAGATTGTTTATGTTAGTGTTAGATTATTCTAATTGGCTATTCTGTGAACAAAATGACCAACTTGAACATTTTAGAAGTTTAGGGACTTAATTGTAAAGTTTCATAGTTGGTTGCATAGTGTAGGGTTCGGGATCCAAGTTTGGAACACGAAGGAAATTCGCCGCATTTTCGCTAGCTGCTCGCGGGAGTCATGCTCCAGCAGATGAAGCAGAACATCCAGCGCTCAACCATCGCTCACCTATCGCTCGAGCGACAGGGCCCTAATTCGAGCGAACATGCTCCTCGCTCGAGTGACCAATTTACGATCAGACCTAATTCGCGATTTTGTAAGATTTTTATTGGCCAAAGTTTTCATATTCGTCCAACATATAAAAAGGGACGCTGCGTATTCGGGAAAGTGAGATTGAACATTTATATTCAAGAGAAAACACTTATTCTCTCAAGAGCTAAACCTTCATCCAGTTCAATCACTTTATTATATGCGCCCTTTGGATTAAAAACATCAGTACCTTCAATCAAATACACTGGTGCGATTCTTTACTTGGATATGTCAAGAAGATTGTATGGTCAACTTGGCTGGCTGCGAAGATCAAGGAAGAAACTCAAGAACGAGGAGTTTTTGGTGGATTTACAGGAGATAAACTGCGAGAAGAGTTAGGATTGGTGTTCATGTGCACATTCCAAGAGAGCTGCTTCAAACTTCAGATAGGAGATTAGAAAGCTTCTGTCGTCAATTTTGCGGTGGTTTGTAAGTTTATAATATAATTTATAGTGGATCTTTGACTGGCAAAGTTCCCGGAGTTTTTTCCACGTTGGGTTTCTCCGTGAACAATTCTTGTGTTGTTTACTGCTTTAGTTATTGTTTTCGTTATTACGGTAGTTCAAGTTAGGATAAATTGAATTGATTGATTAATCACCTAGACATAATTAACTTGTAACTTGTTGCATGTTAATTAATTTTTAATTCCGCGTTTATACCTAATCACCCCCCTCTAGGTGTAGTTGGGTCGAATCTTCCGGGTTTCAGTTTAATTTTTTTAAAAATATTTCCCTTTTTGCATTTGACAGACTGATGACGAACTTGAAAGTTGGAGAGAGCACGATAATGACATTTGGTAAGCCAAGAACTATGATGTTATGCATCTGGATTTTTTTGTTTTGCTAGTTGCTACCATGATTGTGAAACTTTCATTTAAACATATAGATTTGAAGTAGAGGTGGTAAGAAAAATAAGTGTTAAATAAATGTTATGTAATCTTAATCAGCTTGTTAGGGTCTGTATGTTTTACTTGTCCGATCAATTTAACAGAAACTACAGCTGTTTAAAAGTTTTACTATTACCTTGAGAAACTGAGTAATGCAATGTTTGTTTTCTGATTGACGTGATGTTCCACTACCAAATCACCACGAATCAATTAATAAAATACAGTCTAAAAGAGATCAGAAATTCCATCAATGTTTGTAATTATATGCTTTTACTGAATCAAAATTGTAAAAATCTTGCCAAATTTTATTTTGATAAAGTTGATAACTAACAACTTCACAACATAAAGCTAATCACTGTGTGAGGATTACCTTAATCATTTTTTTCCCTTTGAGTTGATAAGAATGTAAACAGAACTATTTGATAGCCTAGAAAATGGGTGGAAAAGGAAAATCAATTTCAATTCTATGCTTAATTTTGGTGTTTGATTGCCAAACAATTTCATGGAATTCATTTCCACCCAAATTCTAGGTACAACTATTTAAAGCACATTTTCCACCTTTTATTTTTCCATGATTTTGGTGGGAAAGTGATTTTTCATCTTTTTTTTACCTTTTTTTTTAAAAAACTTTTTGGCAATGGAAACATATTCTAAATCCAATGTTAAAAAAATTTATCCATTGAATTGACAATTTGCATGAAAAACAAAGTCAAACGAACACAAAAAAATTTCAAAAATTATTATTTTTTAATTATTTTTTTACTTTTTGGCAATCCAAACAAATTTTAATATAGATTGTAAAAAAATTTATACCAAAAAGTAACGATTTGCATGAAAAATAAAGCCAAACGGATTAGGTGAAAAATTATACCAATCAAACATTGTTAATTACAATTCCCTCTAAAACAAATTCTAGGCAATTCAATTCCCTACAATTTATTTTCTTTCCACCCAAATTCCACTATTGCAATCAAACGCACCCTAAATTATTTGAACTTTTCACTATAAATTTGTTTATTTTGAGAACTAATTAAAACATGGAATGCCAACTATTTACAATCTTTTCTGTCATTTGATTTCTATTCTGAGGATATTTTCTTGATTTAGTATTCTCTGCTTGTCAACTAAGACCAACTAACAAGTGGGATGTGCTGTGTAATTTCTGTAATGTGAAGCTTGGAGAACTCATCGTGGATTATGTTATATTCTGTATGGCCTTAGATTGCTTCTTAAGGCTCCTCTCATTATTAAGGTCCCGTTTGACGCACATTTTCATTTTCATTCTTCTACTAATTTTCAATCACACATTCTTCAATAAAATAATATTTTCATCACATCAAAAACTTTTCCTTCTTTTTCAACCACACATTTCCCATCATATCACTATTTCAAAATTCATTCTTCCCCAATAATCTCCATCAAACACATTCTTGGTAAGTTTGCTTGGTCTTCTAAACTGCTTACAATGTTTTGTAGGTCAAATATTCGAGATAAAATTATTCCCTGTGCAGTGTTATGGTATACTGGAGAGGCTGTTCATGATGAGTATGATGATATTAAAGACTATGAATACGAAGTTTTTGATGACGAAGATGATGACGACGAAGAGGATGGAGATGAAGATGCAGATGAAGATGAAAGCAAAACTAGAAAGAAGGTAATCTAATTGATGTTCTATGTCATTTTTGCACACTTCATACTTTTTTTCTAGTGAAATTGAAGGAGATAGAGAGGGAGACGAGAGGCGAGAGACGAGAGTCGGGAGAGAAAGGAGGTTTTATTTCATTCCACTTAAAATAATTTGTATTACACCCTTTTGTTTAAATAATAGAAATAAAAGAAAAAAATGGAAAAGATAAAACTAAAAAGGAAAAATACTAAAATACTAATTTTCTTGATTCTATTGGATTTCCTAACTTTCCTACACTCCTCCTCAAGTTGGTGCATAGATGTCAATCATGCCCAACTTGCTTATCAGATATTCAAAGTTAGGTCTTGATAGCCCCTTAGTGAAGATGTCGGCTGTTTGCTGACTCGAAGGCACAAACGGTAAGCAAATAGTCCCAGCTTCAAGTTTTTCCTTAATGAAGTGTCGATCAATCTCAATGTGTTTCGTCATATCATGCTGGACAGGATTGTGAGCAATACTTATTGCAGCCTTGTTGTCGCAGTACAATTTTAGGGGAAGTTCCACTGTCTTCTTAAGTTCTTCGAAGACCCTGTATATCCACAATACTTCACAGATTCCTTGAGCCATTGCTCTAAACTCAGCCTCTGCGCTACTTCTAGCAACTACACTTTGCTTCTTGCTTCGCCAGGTAACTAGGTTTCCCCACACAAATGTGCAATACCCAGAAGTGGATCTCTTGTCAGTTATCGAGCCTGCCCAATCTGCATCAGTAAATACCTCAACATTTCTTTGATTAGATTTTTTGAAGAACAAACCTTTTCCAGGAGTAGCCTTCAAATATCTCAAGATTCGGTAGACTGCCTCAAGATGTTCCTCATAAGGTGCATGCATGAATTGACTAACAACACTTACCGAGAAAGCAATATCTGGCCGAGTATGGGATAGATAAATTAGTTTCCCAACCAATCTATGGTACCTACCAGTATCAACTGGAACATTTCCCTTTTCCCACAGCTTCACATTGGGTTCCATAGGGGTCTCAGCCGGTTTATAACCACTCATTCCGGTTTCCTTCAGGAGGTCAAGAATATATTTTCGTTGAGAGACATCAATCCCTTTCCTTGAACGAGCAACTTCCATGCCAAGGAAATATCTTATCGCCCCCAATTCCTTGATCTCGAATTCAAATGCCAGGCCCTTCTTCAGTCTTTCCATCTCAATCACATCGTCCCCTGTGAGAATAATGTCATCAACATAAACTATTAGCACAACGACCTTTCGTTCAGACGAAAACTTAAAAAACAAGGTATGGTCAGTTTGTCCCTGAGAATATCCCTATTTTTTGACAGAGTGTGTGAACTTTCAAACCAAGCCCTTGGAGACTGTTTGAGGCCATATAAGGATTTTTTTAGCTTGCACACTCTAGAGCAAAAATTTTCTTCAAATCCCGGTGGACTATCCATGTACACCTCTTCCTCCAAATCACCATTAAGAAATTGATTCTTCACGTCTAGTTGTTGCAAAGGCCAATCCAGAGTTGCAGCAATAGATAAGAGTACTCTCACCGTATTCATTTTTGCAACAGGAGCAAAGGTCTCAGAGTAATCAATGCCATATGTCTGGGTGAATCCCTTTGCCACCAACTTTGCTTTGTATCTTTCTACGGAACCATCAGAGTTGTACTTCACAGTGAAAACCCATTTACAGCCCACAGTCGTCTTCCCAGCTGGTAATGTTTCAACACTCCAAGTATTGTTCTTCTCAAGAGCTCTCATCTCTTCGAGCACAGCTTCCTTCCACTTTGGAGCTTTTAGAGCCTCCTGTACATTGTTAGGAATTTCTACACTAGACAATTGAGAGGTAAAAGCAGCAAAAGATGAAGACAAGTTTGAGTATGACACAAATTTAGATAGCGGGTAACTAGTACAAGATCTAACCCCTTTACGAAGAGCTAGAGGAATGTCAGAATCAGAAGGCTCATATTGTTGATTTGTCCTCAGTTCAGAATCATGGCCGTGCTGTAGAGTCAATTCCTCTTTCCTTTTCTTAGGATGCTTCTTTAAGTAAACAATCCCTTTCCAAGTTCGGTTACCTTCATTGAATCTATTACCTGTTGTTTTGGTAGAATTATCGTGTTGTGGCATTATAGTAGGTTGTGTTTCAGAATTTTGATTTTCAGATTGAATATCAAATGTAGGCCTAGACTTAGAAGAAACATCGCTCATAGTGAGAGGAGTTTCAAGGATTGAGTCTTGGCCATTTTCTATAGGTGCAGAGGTACTAGGCTCAGAATCTTGTGAGAGAGACACATCATCTGAGAGAAAGACATCGCCAGAGTTAACAAATGAATCTTTCTTAAAATTCTCCCCCTGAAGATGAGTATTCGTAAAGAATGGTTGTTTTTCGAAAAAGGTGACATCCATTGTGATAAAGAATTTTTTGGATATCGGGTCAAAACATTTATAGCCTTTCTGAGTTGGGGAGTAACCAATGAAGACACATTTTATAGCTTTGGGCTCAAGTTTTCCAATTTTCCTATGTTCATGAACAAAAGCTGTACAACCAAATTTTTTTAGAGGTAGATCAGCAAAAAGTCTGGTAGTGGAAAAACAATTTTTGAAAACTTGGGAAGGAGTTTGAAATTGTAAAACTTTGGAGGGCATTCTGTTTATTAAATAAGCTACAGTTAAAACGGCCTCTCCCCATAGATACTTAGGAACTTTGGTTGCAAAAAGTAATGCACGGGCCACCTCCAACAGATGTCTATTTTTTCGTTCAGCAACACCATTCTGTTGGGGTGTGTCAATGCAAGAATTATGATGAATTATTCCTTTTTCAAGGAAAAAGTTTTCCAAGATCATGTTAAAATACTCTTTCCCATTATCACTTCTGAAAACTTGTATGGTAGTTTGAAATTGAGTCTGCACCATATTGTAAAAATTTTTAAAAACTTGTTCAGCTTCTGATTTTTCTTTCAATAAATACACCCAGCAAAGTCGAGTATGATCATCCGTGAAAGTGATGAACCATCTCTTATTAGAAGGTGTACTTATCTTATTAGGACCCCACACATCACTGTGAATAATAGTGAAAGGTTGTGATGGTTTATATGGTTGTGAAGGAAAAGATGTGAGGTGGTGTTTTACATATTCACAAGTTTCACAATGAAACAAAGATGTATCTTTATTGCCAAACAATCTAGGAAGCAAAAGTTTTAAATATTTGAAACTTGGGTGGCCTAACCTTAAATGCCATAACATAATAGTATTGTTATCAAAAATAGAAATAGATTCAAAGCAGGAACTTATTTGTTGAGATTGTCGCCTTGATTCAGATCCATCACCAAGGAAGTAGAGTCCTCCACGCTCTTCAGCACTGCCAATCATCCTTCCCGAGATCAAATCCTGAAATACGCAATGAGTTGGGAAGAAGTTAGTTTGACAATTTTGATCGCGAGCTAACTTACTGATAGACAAAAGATTACAAGACAATTTGGGAACGTGAAGCACATCATGAAGAGTGAGGGATGGAGACACTATAACAGAACCTTTTCCTGTAATGGCTGAAAGAGAGCCATCTGCAATCTTAATTTTCTGATTACCTGCACAAGGACTATATGAAGAAAACAAGTTTGACAACCCTGTCATATGATCGGTTGCACCTGAATCGATGATCCAGGTGCGATTGGAATTTACACTAATGAGAGCTGCTTTCAAGTAATTACCTTTCTGTGCTAATGAACAGGAAGGAATTTTTTGAATTTTCTGAGACTCGAGAAGTTTGTACAGTTGGTCTATCTGCTCATTGGTGAAAGGAAACGGACTGGAAGAAGACTGTTGTTCTTGATCCCAAACATTTGCCTGAAATGCACGCCCCTCTCCACCAGGCTTCTTCTTCAAGTTTTGAGGCTTGCCATTGAGTTTCCAGCATGTGTCCCGAGTGTGCCACAGGCGTTTGCAGTGGTCACACCACGGTCGTTCCGAACGCTTACTGTCTTTTTTCACTTCCTCCTGAAATCCTTGAGTTACCAGGGCTGAACTTTCTACCTCTGAGTTGGCAGAAATCGGAGCAGGTTTAAGCATCAAGCTCTGCCTTGCTTCTTCTCTCCGAACTTCTGAAAAGACCTCACGAATTGTTGGCAGAGGATTTTTTCCTAAAATTCGCCCCCGCACCTCATCTAATTCTTTATTAAGTCCTGCCAAGAACATAAAGACCCGATCATTCTCTTGTCGTTCATATATTGCACACTATCCTTCGCACATTCCCAGTTATCATTATAACATAGATCGAGCTCCTGCCACAGAGTTATCAATTCATTGTAGTAGGTAGTAACATCACGGTTACCTGTTTAGCATGCCATAGTTTGGATTTCAAACCAAAAATCTGTGAAGAATTCTCCAAATCAGAGTAAGTATCCTTGGTTGCTTCCCAGATGTCTCCGGCCGTTGGCAGGTACATGAAGGGCTTGCCAATAGCGGGTTCCATCGAATTCACCAACCACGCAATAATCAGAGAATTCTCTGACTTCCAGGCTTTGAGAGCCGCATCTCCAGCTGCCGGTTTTACCACTTCTCCGGTCAAATACCCGAGTTTGCCCTTCCTGTCCAACACCAACCGAACACTTTGTGACCACTCCATGTAGTTTTTTCCATTTAGGCGGTGAATACTAACTTGCAGTGAATTGGTGGAACCCTCCAGACTGTTGAACGAGACAGAGGAGCTCAGGTTCGGAGTCGCGCCGCTTTCTCCTGTCGACGTGGAGTTCCTGTTGGTCACGTCGCTGTCGCCGGTGGCTGCGGTGTTCCTGTTGGTCGCGCCAGTTAGGGCTGTCTTCCACGGGTTCTGGCTCGCCATCGATGGAGTCCTAGAATCGGACCTGGAGCTCTGATACCATGAAGGAGATAGAGAGGGAGACGAGAGGCGAGAGACGAGAGTCGGGAGTGAAAGGAGGTTTTATTTCATTCCACTTAAAATAATTTGTATTACACCCTTTTGTTTAAAGAATAGAAAAAAAAGAAAAATACTAAAATACTAATTTTCTTGATTCTATTGGATTTCCTAACTTTCCTACAGAAATCTATCCTAATACTAATAATTTTATGTTTGGGTAATTGGCACAAAATGTTATTACCTTTCAATATTATTGTGCAAAACGTCCTTATCTTTTATTTTTTGGCATTTTCACCAATATTTTCACATTTCATTGCAGAAAAAATGTCATTTTCATCTAATTTCTCAATAAAAAAATGTAAAATGACGAATATACCCTCATATTTAAATAAAACAAAACAAAAATAGAAATTTTAAAGAATAAAATGCAATTATACTCTCAAACTTTTAAAAAAATTGTAAATGAGTCCAAATAAATTATTAAAAGAGTAATTAACACAAAACGTCCCTACCTTTCAATATTATTGTGCAAAACGTCCATACTTTTATTTTTGGGAATTTTCATCCTTATTTTCACGTTTCATTGCAGAAGTCATCATTTTCATTTATTTTCCACAATGAAAGGTGAAAATAGGGTGAAATGCCAAAAAATGAAAGGTATAGATGTTTTGCGTAATAATATTGAAATGTAAAAGACGTTTTGTGCTAATTACCCATGTTTTGTCGTCTCAATTGATAGTCATTGGTTGTGTGCAAGGTGCTATTCCTTATTCCGTTGTGTTTTCTAATCAATCTTTTTCATAAGGATTAGAATATATGTACACTTTCCGTGTAAAAGATTGTGTGAATCAGAAGTGTACACGTAACATAACCTTTTTCCTAATGTCTCCTGACCTTTTTGCCTTTGGTATAGCTTTCATATACCTACTATCATTGTTCCTGTGATATGCAGAAGAGAGGGAGAGAACCTGCTGCTGATGGTCAGCAATGTGAGAGGCCTCCTGAATGCAAGCAACAATAGTTCTTTTCGGTCACCAAAGCCTCGGATTGGTGGTTGTCAGTTGTCTGGTAATGTGGTGGGTTGAACGATCAGCTTTGGCATGTTTCAGATAATGTATTTATGATAGTCTTTTAGTTATTTAATTTTTCTATTTCATATTCATTACTTGGGAACTTTTTCTTTTTCGATTCCTTGTTTAAGAGGAACTGGGAAGTGATCAGGTAGAGATAGAAATGATGTCCCTTGATTTATATGGTGCTTGTGGGATTCTGATGCCTGTTGAAGCGAAGTATTCTAGTGTTTTGGTAGTGAGTCTAGTATACTCTCTTTGCTACCTTCCTTTCGAAGATTTTATACTAGTTCAATCATCGCATTTTTCATGTGAGGTTTCGATAGATGGTCTCGTGTTTAACATCACTGTAATTGGTTTGTCATGCTTATGATGTTACCAATCCTACCGTAAGTGGAGGAATCGATGCCGTTTCTATAAAAAATTATCGTCACGCCTGGATCAAAAGAAGTAAATTTTTGTTTAGCTTCGTTTATTTTTGTGTTGATGTGCATTTTTCATATGTTTGTAACCTAGTGTGCTGTTACATCGATTCCTTGTGCTCTTCTAGCAAAGCTAAAGTTTCATGCTTGGAAAAATGCATTTGGTTGTCTCAATTTACCTAACAATTTGACGCAAATTAGCAGGCGAATGTGGATTACTAACTAAATATTTGGTAAACCATATTTGGTCGGATAAATTGCGAACTTTTCCAATGTTTTCTGGTGCTGAAATCATCCCACCCATTGAAAGAAGATTAAAATTCAACCTATGTTCTCTTTTTCCTGAATTGTTTTCATTCTTGATTCTGATAAAAATAGGATAATTGGCGGAATCCTTTCCTAACGTTTGTTTTTTTTTTTTTTTTTTTTTTTTTGGAATACCTCAGTGAATTTTCATTTTGACGCTTTTTTTTTTTTTTTTTTTTAAATTTTAAATTACTCAAACATTGCAAAATACAACCTTTTGGTCATTTTTATTCTTTCTAAAATGACAAATTTACCCCCTCTTTAAATAAAAATAAAATATTAATAATTCCAAAATTTTAAAAAATTGCAAACCAGTCATAATTATAACAATTAAAAATTTTAAATATTAAAAGAATAATCTTCCTCCCCCACCTCCACCATTACCAGCACCGTGGACACCATTAAACCACATGCTGCACCTTCTGCAATAAAGATTGTACTTTTCTTATTTAGCCCATGTTTGGTGCGATTTAAAATCAATTTTTTAAAGTAAAATTTGATAAAAAAAACTGATGAAATGTGTTGTTGAAATTTTGTAAATTTCATAAAATATGCGGTTAAAATTAATTGTGAACTTTAACTTAAATTAAAATATAGATTTTAATCCAATGTATTATTCCAAAAATAATGTCAACTTGTAATGTATTATTGTAGCATTGTTATTGATTTTAGGGTCCATCTTGATTTGATCAAAAGAACATTTTTGTTGAGGAATCATCAATATTAGTTCAAAAAGTCAACTTAATGCCCCTTTGATAGAGATTGGAGTCAGACTACCTGAAACTTTATATAAAAATATCGTCATAACATAATAAAGGAAGTTTTCATTTTAATGATAACACTGTTCAATTCCACCAATCTAAAGAAAGTTATGATGACCTAAGGCTAAAACCTAAGGCCTATGTATCATGATAATTTGTCGCCATTGAATTCTCCGACCAATCATATCGCTTAAAGGGAGATACATACTTACCTAGATCGAATACTGTAACTTGACGTGACTGAAATGTCAAGCTCGTATCCAATGACCTAAATAATAAAGGAATGATGAGTGAGTGAAATGAAACGAACTAAGAAATCTCTACGCATCACTAATACACAAATTCCAATAATATTGCGCTGTTAATCTATTTAAATTCCAACGAAATTAATCAAGAAGTGCCAAATCATTTTTTTTACATCAACCAGCATCATTTCATTTGTTAAAACGAGCTACCATACAAAGGTGTTCAAAAATTGGGCATCCAACAATACCTCACTCGCATGTATAATTTGGCGATATTTGTCATGTTTTGTATCATTGCCAAATTGTACCAAATTTGATCTAAAGATTTCATGAACCATTCGCTTCGCCCCGTCAAACCTGAAACAAAACTCTATTAAATTATTGTATTTCTCAATTATACCCATAATTCATCGCAAATTCCCGCAAACAGAGAAGCTCAAAAATTAAAGCAAAAACGCTTAAACCCTAAATTTTCCCTCCACTTACACTTACACTTCAGTTTCAGTACGATGAATTCCAACATAAATTATCCCTAACATTAATTCATCCTAGATTGAAAATCTTTATTTTCTCAGACGCCCGGCCATAGTTACAGTTGGTGGACGGTGGGGTTTTTTTTTTTTTTTTGGGTTAAAAATGTCGAGGTTTCTTCGGAATGCGTCTTCTCTCAGGCGCTCTTTGTTTCCACAGTTACAGGTATTTCTCTTCTTTGAGATTTCTATTTGTTTTGTTTCTCTGTTCCTGTCAGTTGCTCTTCATTTTTAAATGTAAAAAAAATGAAAAAAGATTCAAAAAGATTCAAAAAGATTCCTTTTTTTGTTAATATTTTAAAAACGTTTTGATATTAACGTTGCTGGATGAAAATTTGTAGTGGAGTTCAATTTTTTTATTTATTTTTTTGGTTTGGTTTTTGGACTTCACATGTGAAACGGAGTTTGAAGAAACGCTAACTGATTTTTTCCTTGAATTTGAATGTCATTTTATTTATTTTTAGTTTTTAAGGGGGATGTGTGTTGTTGGGGTTGGGTTTTGTATTGGGGTTTACAAACCTATTGAAGTTTAATGTTTTTTTCTTAACTTTGTTAATACGAATTGACTGTTGAACAATTCAATTTTCTAATGTCGTTTAAATATTTGGTTTTTATGTCCTCAGGAATCTAGGCAGGGAATGTCAAAAACAACCACTCAACTATGCTACTTTGCGACCAAAGGTGCAGAAGGTTTCTTTATATTTTTTTTCCTTGCATTTGTTGGGATCTCTTTTACTTGTTCAAAAGTAATGGTTTATACACGAATTTATTCAAAAATGAAAAATGAAATGTATATATATGTTCCGAACATGTGTATAGATCACTTATATCTCATAGAAACTCTTCAGTGAAAAATGATTCGATTTGAATTTCTTACAGCCCATTTTGAGTGGGACATCTTTGTGTAAACTAAACACACAGGTATTTGGTACCTAAGCCTATGTTTGGCCCCCATTTTTTCAAAACTCATTTTCAACCATACATTCTCCCATAAAATAATATTACACGTAAATCAAAAACTTTTCCTTAGTTTTTAACCACACGTTCGCAAAAAAATCACTATTCCAAAACTCATTTACCTGAATTTCCATTAAAATGGAGCCCAAACAAGGGCTAAACTTTATATTTTGGAAAATGCTGTGATGTACAAGCATTCTGTGGGCAAGTATGTGATCAGATTCTCCAAGTCACCTGCCTATTGAAGCAGTTCCTAGGCATTGATTTCATATCTCCTTGTGTTTTTGTCTCAATGATATTGGTTAATATTATACTACTAGTTGGATAGGTGACATTGTTGCATTTTCGTTTACTGAACCACATTTTTTATTAGTATTGTATTATTATTTCCTTGTACATGCAATTTCATATAAAGAGAGCTCTCAAAGTTTTTGTTTTGATGAATCAATCTTGGAAAAGATTGATTTCAACTCTTTGGCACCAATTTCCATTATCATATCATTTCTTCCCTTGCCAAGGGCTTGAATGATTGGTGTAGTGTCTTAGTCATAGTTCTTTTAAAGTTATGCATACATTATTTTCGTTTTGTATCGTTAGTGAGCTGTTTCCAAGGGGTTCATGTCTGAGAAGCTCTTTGGTTCTTTCCTTAATTGTTTCTTGGTTTTTACTTTTGAATGCAACATCGCAAATTAATATCCAGCATTTCTGTGTGTCCGAAGGTAAAAGGAAATCAAAGTCGGATACAAGTGACTCTGGTGAAGAGAATATGTCAGAAAAAGATTTAGCCCTCAAGCTAGCTCTTGACCAGATTACCTCATCACATGGAAAAGGATCCATCATGTGGCTTGGTAGGTCAGTCACTTCAAGGCATGTTCCTGTGGTATCTACTGGATCTTTTGCTTTGGATATTGCACTAGGAGTAGGAGGACTTCCAAAGGTATCTTACAGTGTTTCAAAGCATTAGATATTTTGGTCTTCATGCCACCATTTCCTACATGTATTTTTACACACATATTTTATTCGATGGCAGAATTTGTTCATGTCTTTGTACGGGGAAGATTTGGAGAATATATCATTGTACTCTTTGGAATAGTAATTTAAAGAGTAATGCTATTTAGCCCCACTGGGGTTATAGCCCCAATCTAGGTGGCATTTATGTGGTATTAAATGATCTGTGAAATTAAATAAGTTATTTAATTTATCTTTCATTTAACCTATCATATAGCGTCACACTGGGGTTGCAGCCCCATTGATACTACATAACATTACTCTAATTTAAAGTATCAGAGATTCCTTCATCGAACCCTTTGCCATTGTTGTAGTTGCTGATGTTTTTGGAATTTGGTTTTCCAAGTGCATACTTGTCATTCTTAGAGTTTCCTTGACACTTCATATCTTATGTGAGATAAATATATCTAACAGTATGATAGGCCACCTGTGCAAATTAAATATCAAAGACGGAAGGGAAGAGCAGGGGCAGAAATGGAAGGGCAGAAAAGTATAAACAACCAACAGATTCTCATAACGGATTGCATCCAGCATGTGCCACATGAAATTCAGTTAGAGCCTGGTATATAAGCAGGGAAAGAAAGAGAGGATGATCATCAGAAAATTCTGGGAAACACTGGGAGAGACTGGACCTCTCGAACGTCCATTTATCCATTTCATTATTGTCATTTACATTCAGCATCTTTTTCTATTTTGAGTGAAGTATCAGCCGGCCTGTGTTGCCAATTTCTGAATTATTTCAATATAAGAGTTCTTGAGTTTTTCTTGTTATATCCTTCTTAGTCTCAATTCTACCGTTTTACATTACTGATTCTGTCCATTTAGTGCCCAGGCAATAGGGTTCTAACATTTTGGTATCAGAGCAACTTCCTGGAATGACACTCGCCGAACGAGTTGGAGAAATAGAGGGGAGAGTGGAGAATATTCAGAACGGGGTGGAAGCGTTGAAATCTGAAATGCAGCGAATCCAGGGTATAGAGAAGAATATGAGCTTGATGATGGAACAACTGAAGTTCGTCATGCATCGCTGGGATGAACAGGAAAGGAATCAGAAGAAAAAAGGCCACGAGGAGACCCCAGCTTCAGAATTCACGGTAGATTCTACCATAACACCCGGGGATAGAGACGTGAATAGAGAGCAAAACGGAGTCCTTTGGCGACCGGAATACAGGAATAGGAGGCTGGAGATTCCAGTATTCGAAGGGGAAAATCCAGAAGGATGGGTATTCAAGGCCGAGAGGTATTTCAGCCTTACCCAGGTTAATGAAGCGGAAAAATTGGAGGCCGTCGCCATCTGCTTTGAAGGAGAAGCCCTCTCATGGTATCAATGGCAGCAGAGGCGTAAGAAGGTTACAAACTGGGAAGAATTGAAGGGGTTAGTGTTGAACCGTTTCCGAACCTTCCATGGAGGGACCAGTGAGGAGAGGTTTTTAGCCCTCCGACAAGAAGGATCGGTGAGGGAGTACCGGCAATGGTTTGAGTCCTTGGCTGCACCGTTAATGGCGATTCCAGATGGGTTATTAGAGGGTCACTTTGTTAACGGATTGAAGGCAGAAGTGAAGGCCGAATTAAGGGTATTGAGGCCCAATGGGCTGGAAGAAATAATGGAAATGGCCCAAAGAATAGATGAAAAGATAATGGATCAACAGCAATGGGTTGGTCCAATGAGAAATAAAGGCCAGAGTCCCCCTCATACAAACGGGCCCCCGACCCAAGTTAACCCTCACCCATCCAGAAGCAACGCGACCTTTCCAAAAATATACCCAAACACTAGCCCCAATCACTTACCCTCCAATTATCGTCCCCGATTCAACACTCCCATGGGTTCGCAACCTCCGCCAGTGGGAAGGAGTAATAGTTCGACCTTCAGACGGCTGAGTGAGGCGGAATTACAAGCAAAAAGGGAGAAGGGGCTGTGCTTTCGATGCGATGAAAAATACTCCGTCGGGCACAGGTGCAAGAACAGGGAGCTGCAAGTAATGTTGATCTATGGGGAAGAAGAAACGGCGGCGGTCGAGGGCGAAGAAAATATCCCGCGAGGGGAAAGGGAGGCTCAAGCGCTGGACAGCGAGGGTGAAGCAGTGGAACTCTCGATAAATTCGGTGGTGGGGTTGACTTCACCCCAAACCATGAAAGTTAAGGGAAGGATTGGAGAACAAGATGTTGTGGTGTTGGTGGACTGCGGTGCAACCCACAATTTCATATCTGCGGATTTGGTCCAGCAATTAGACATACGCCGGACAGAAACATCGGGCTACGGTGTGATCATGGGGACGGGTTTTGCTGTGCAAGGAGTAGGGATCTGCAAAGGAGTAGTCCTCAAACTCCAAAGTCTTGAAATAATTGATGACTTCCTTCCATTGGAGCTAGGAAGTTCAGATGTTATATTGGGAATGAAGTGGTTGTCCTCTTTGGGAAAAACGACGGTTGATTGGAAGTCGTTGGTGATGCGGTTCCAAGTCGGGGAAACAATGGTGACTCTGCAAGGCGACCCTAGCTTGAGTAAAACGTTAGTCAGTCTAAAATCCATGATGAAGGCAATTAAAGAAAGTGGGAAGGGGATTTTACTGGAACTAGGGAGCTTATCGGTGGAGGAGAAGGAAGGAAATGGAAGGCAGACAGTGAACCCGAAGGAGTTGGAGGCCTTATTGGGGAAATATGGAGAACTCTTCCAAGAGCTACGGGAATTACCGCCACGTCGAGGTCGGGACCATGCAATTGTACTTCAGTCAGGGACCGAGCCGGTAAGCATCAGGCCGTATCGCTATCCTTATAGTCAGAAAAATGAGATTGAGAAGATGGTGAAGGAAATGCTAGCTGCCGGCATAATTCGACCCAGTGTGAGCCCTTTTTCCAGTCCAGTGTTGTTGGTCAAGAAGAAGGACGGTGGTTGGAGGTTCTGTGTGGATTATCGGGCGCTAAACAAATCTACAGTGCCTGACAAATTCCCCATTCCAGTTATAGAGGAACTGTTAGACGAATTGCATGGCGCCACCATTTTCTCTAAGCTCGACTTAAAGGCAGGGTATCATCAAATTCGCGTGGCAGCCGAGGACATCCCCAAAACAGCCTTCCGTACTCACGAAGGGCATTATGAATTTTTGGTTATGCCATTTGGCTTAACGAATGCCCCAGCCACTTTTCAGGCTTTGATGAACGAAATATTTAAGGAGCAGTTGCGAAGGTCAGTCTTGGTTTTTTTTGACGACATCCTTGTCTATAGCCGGAATATGGAAGAACACCGAGAGCATCTGAGGTGGGTTCTAATAAGATTGGAGGAACAACGGCTGTACTTAAACAAGAAAAAATGTATATTTGGTCAACCAGAGATAGAGTACCTGGGGCATATTATCTCACAGCAAGGGGTGGCGGCTGATAAAGTAAAAATTCAGGCAATGGTGGATTGGCCGAGTCCGACTTCCCTCCGAGAGCTTCGCGGTTACTTAGGCCTGACGGGGTATTATAGAAGGTTTGTGAAAGATTATGGGAAGCTCGCCTGGCCGTTAACAGAGAGGTTAAAGAAGAATAATTTTTACTGGGATGATGTAGCGGAGAAAGCTTTCAAAGAGCTAAAGGAGAAAATGATAACTCTACCGGTTCTAGGCCTACCAGACTTCACGAAGGTTTTCATTGTGGAAACGGATGCCTCTGGTTACGGGTTGGGGGCAGTGTTGATGCAAGATCAGCGCCCTATCACTTTCTTTAGTCATGCACTGAATCCGAAGGGGAGAGAAAAATCTGCCTACGAGAGGGAACTCATGGCTATAGTTTTTGCTGTGCAAAAATGGAGACATTACCTCCTAGGCCACCATTTCATTATCAGGACGGATCAGAGGAGCTTGAAATACTTGTTGGAGCAGAGGTTGATTAGTCCAGAATACCAGAAGTGGATGATGAAGATCATGGGGTTCCAATTTGAGATTCAGTATAAACCAGGCTTGGAGAATAAAGCAGCCGATGCCCTCTCGCGAATTCAGCACTCTCCCAAGTTGATGGCTTTGTCACTGCCGGGGATAGAACAATTAGAAGAGCTGGCAAGAGAAGTGGCAGGGGATCAAACACTACAGAAAATTGTTGAAGGACTCAAGCGAGAAGCTTCAGATTGGCCGGATTACTCTTTCTGTGAAGGGCAACTATTGTATAAAGGTAGGTTGATGTTACCCAAGGGTTCATCCTTAATACCCTTGGTGTTGTCTGAGGGTCATGATGGCAGCATGGGGGGTCATTCGGGATTCTTGAAGTCATATAAGAGGATCAGTTCAAATGTGTATTGGGTGGGCATGAAGAAAGATATCCATCGATATGTCAAGAATTGCTCCGTTTGTCAACAGAATAAGTATGAATCACTATCTCCAGGTGGGCTGTTACAGCCACTAACAATACCGAACCAAGTTTGGGAAGATATTGCCATGGATTTTGTAGAAGGATTGCCGAAGTCTGGAGGCTGGGATTCAATACTGGTTGTAGTCGACAGATTGAGCAAATATGCACATTTCATAACCTTAAAACATCCTTTTTCAGCCACCGGGATAGCAAGTATCTTTGTGAAGGAGATTGTTAGACTACATGGGATACCACGCTCCATTGTATTCGACAGAGATAAAATATTCATGAGTAAGTTCTGGGAAGAATTGTTTAGGCTACAGGGCACAAAATTGTGCCGTAGCACCGCATACCATCCACAATCAGACGGACAGTCGGAGGTAGTAAACCGTACGGTGGAAACGTATCTTCGCTGTTTTGCTTCTTCCAAACCGAAATCTTGGGCCAGTTGATTACCATGGGCAGAACTTTGGTATAATACTTCATACCACTCCTCAACTAAAGTCTCTCCTTTTCAGATTCTGTATGGGAGAGAGCCACCGTCGTTAGTCCGGTTTGAGAAGGGATCTACTTCTGTTTCGATAGTAGAACAGCAACTAATAGAGAGGGACGAGATGCTGGAGGAGCTAAAGGCACAATTGCTCCGTGCCCAGACATACATGAAGATGACCGCCGACAAAAAGAGGAGAAACGTCCAGTACAATGTTGGGGATTTGGTGTATCTTAAGATACGACCGTATCGTCGCAAAACATTAGCTGCACGTACAAATGAAAAATTAGCTCCTAGATTCTATGGACCGTATGTGGTTGAGAAGAAGGTGGGAACAGTAGCGTATAAACTTTCCCTTCCAGCCAACTGTCACATCCATCCGGTATTTCACGTGTCCCAGCTGCGTAAAGTTGAAGGAAATCCTCAGGTGGTGATAGACATTCCAACTCACTTGAATGAAGAGCTGGAAATGGTAGTGGAGCCAGAAGCAGTTCTGGGAATCAGACCGGGAAGAGGAAGTAACATCAGGGGTATTGAAGCCTTGATCCAATGGAGAGGTTTACCACCCTTAGAGGCAACCTGGGAACCTTATGGACTACTCAAACAACAATTTCCGGACTTTCACCTTGAGGACAAGGTGAGTCTCGTGGGGGGAGTAATGATAGGCCACCTGTGCAAATTAAATATCAAAGACGGAAGGGAAGAGCAGGGGCAGAAATGGAAGGGCAGAAAAGTATAAACAACCAACAGATTCTCATAACGGATTGCATCCAGCATGTGCCACATGAAATTCAGTTAGAGCCTGGTATATAAGCAGGGAAAGAAAGAGAGGATGATCATCAGAAAATTCAGGGAAACACTGGGAGAGACTGGACCTCTCGAACGTCCATTTATCCATTTCATTATTGTCATTTACATTCAGCATCTTTTTCTATTTTGAGTGAAGTATCAGCCGGCCTGTGTTGCCAATTTCTGAATTATTTCAATATAAGAGTTCTTGAGTTTTTCTTGTTATATCCTTCTTAGTCTCAATTCTACCGTTTTACATTACTGATTCTGTCCATTTAGTGCCCAGGCAATAGGGTTCTAACACAGTACAGCTGTTTTTTGCTAATGACTTTTCACATTGTTAAACTAATGACTTTTCACATTGTTTAAGTGCTTCGGGATGATAGTTTCCATCATCCAATGAGTACATGAATAAACAAATTTGTTATTTAGTAGATTAGGATTCTGCTAGCTAATGATATTTTCTCCTCTTTATTATTGTTTCTCAGCTGCACACGTAATTAGTTTATTATTATAACCTTTTTAGGGTGGATTACGCGAATGCATGCCTTTGTCGTATATAGAGAAAGCCACAATATGTTGTTATTTACTTTATTGGTCTATATTACTATACATTTGTATAATGTCATTAATTTGTTTAGGGACGAGTAGTTGAGATATATGGTCCAGAGGCATCTGGAAAAACAACTCTTGCTTTGCATGTGATTGCTGAGGCACAGAAACAAGGAGGTTAGTAAGACCATTTTACCTCATTGGACTTTTGTAAGTCTTACAGCGGCTTGGTAGAAAATGTTTATTCTTTAATAATTTTTTGTAGCCTATGGTTTTCACCAATCTGGCTATATATAGATTCATTTCTTTACATGAGTGTCAAAGCATACTTTAGTTGACGGTTCAGTGAAAGAATTCGCTTGAGTAATTATAATTGGGTTTCATGAGTGTCAAAGCATACTTTAGTTGACGGTTCAGTGAAAGAATTCGCTTGAGTAATTATAATTGGGTTTCCTTTTGTGTGATTTCAATTTGTGCTTTTAGTCAACATACCCATAAATTACATGTGCTGTCTTCATTGATTATTTAGAAGATATAATTGACACGGGTAATTTCGTGCTTAACAGCCCATTTATTGTTTTCCTGCATAGGTATCTGATGCATACTATATCATATAGTAATTTTCGTTACACCTGAAATTCATTTTTAGACATGGTTCCATTCATAAATGTACATCAAATTTGCAATTATCTTTTTCAATTCTGTATGGCATCGTAGATTACATTTCACTTTCAAATAAAAACTCTTTTCTTTTTACAATAATTTCACGAGTAATCCCTAAGTGAGCCTTTATGGATTAAAAGAATCAGTTCCATTCAATATACTCACCTAGATGGGCATCTCGTCAATCTCTATTCCTTAGCAGTGTCATTAAGAAAGTGGGAAGAGGCATGGAAATTGTGGCAAGAGACCTAAAGCCGATTTCTATCAGTAGCTAGGCCTTGGAATTGATCACATCTTAACTCAACTAGGGGTGAAAGCACTAAAGTTTATTTAGGGAGTGTGGTCTCATTTCAAAACTTTTCTTTACCCAAATATTGCATTATCTTTCCTTTTCTAGCTCTAAGTTGTCCTTGAAGGAGCTGTAGCAAGCAACAACTAGTTCTTTCTTTTTCCAATGGAAAATCGAAACTTCATCTGGGTGTGAATGCTATTCAGGGGCTCCTAGTTTGGTATTTAGAATGCGGATATCCAAGTCTGGAATTGAGATAAGAGAGGGTAAGTGAGGATGCCCTTGACAAATGATGGAGTGTATTAGTCTTACGACTGATGAGTGGGTAGACACCTTGACGCAACCTACATTTAGGTGGCCCAAGGAGGTCAACTTAATGCCCCAAAAACGCAATCTACGATTTTGGTTGTATTAGACTACGAGTCCACTGATATATATGCCCTTGTTTGGAGCTGATTCTTCAAAGGATTAAAAGAAAAAAAAGAGCTGTTAACTCGGAAGGTGGGCCCCTGTATGTGAGAGTGGAGTAAAAAAAGACGGCTGAAAAGTGATAAGTAACAGTCAAAAAATTCATTTTTTGGCTTGAAAAATCAGGCCCAAACAAGTGCTATATCAGATACTATGCCTCTCTTGATGAAGTAGCCCACATCTTGCTACTGAACTAGATAGAACAAAGTAGCTTGTAGTCTGTCAAAGATGGTAGTCAGTGTGAATGAGTCTGAATATCATTATGGTAAAGGACGTAACACCAAAGGAATAATCGACAGCGGAAAAACACTGGATAGATGACATGGACTCCATATATCTTTCAATTGCTCTCAAGTCTGAGATCATAGCACATCTCATGCACATGCATTAACTTCTGTTTCCTGTTGTCCTTACATAGGTTACTGTGTCTTTGTTGATGCTGAGCATGCTCTTGATCCAGCCCTAGCGGAAGCTATAGGAGTGAATACTTCAAATTTGCTTATTTCACAACCAGATTGTGGTGAGCAAGCTCTTAGCCTCGTGGACATTCTAATCAGAAGTGGTTCAGTTGATGTTGTTGTTGTGGATAGTGTAAGTGTGATGATATGGTTTCTCCATACAATGTCATGGCTGGGTAAATGGATTGCATTTTTCTTGCCATATAGTTATTATTGCATGGTTGCATTTGCTGGCAGGTAGCTGCCTTGGTCCCCAAGGGTGAACTTGATGGTGAAATGGGAGATGCGCACATGGCCATGCAAGCTAGACTGATGAGCCAGGCACTACGCAAATTGAGCCACTCTTTATCTCAATCACAGACAATATTAATATTTACAAATCAGGCATGAAACACAAACCTTTATCATATTCAGTTATCTTTAGGCACACTGACAGGCCTGCTTGTTTTCTCTGTCTCTGTTTTTTGGAGCGCCCAAAATACTTTATATTTTTGAACCTGGTGAACTGCATCACATTCACTATTTTAGTGGTGATGTTTGCAAGTTCAGTATGTAGATGGTGTTTGGTGGGGATTAAAATTAGATTTTTTAGTAAATTTTTGAAATGTGTGGTTGAAAAGTTATGGGACCCATTAAAAATGTGGTTAATATTGATTGTTTGACTTTGACTTAGATTAAAATCAGATTTTAATCTGTACCAAACAGGGTAGTAGTTTGGTCTCCAATCGAATCAAATTTTCCATGTCCCTTCTATTATTCTTGTTTGACATATGTCTAGTTCTTCTCTTTTTAGTTTATACTCTTTCCTTATTCTAGGAATCTTTTATGGTAGAGTTGAGGAAGGGAAATATTTTGTGTGTGTGAGTGTGTGTGTGTGTGTGTGTGGTGGGGGGTGGGGGTTAGGGTGGGGGTGGGGTTGATGTTGATCTACTAGATAGAAATTACCAATAATATTTAATTAAGGGTTCAACATCAATTTACTCGTCCAAAACTACTTACATCCTCTTAGGTATACGCGTACTTGGCTATTTTGCTGAGAATACCTTCAAATTAATACAACTAGAATCTTGATCTAGTACCTGCATCAAACTTGGTAGGTTCTCTCACATTTGCCACAGTTCTTACCCCAAACTTGTATCATGAAATGGAGATTAGGGAAGATGATGATGTCTTCGCACATATATAAAAATATGAAAACTCCAGTATTTTTTCTAAATAAAATCCACCTGTGTCTGGGTGGGGGCTTGGCATTGACCCCTTACCGTGTCTATTGATTGAAAATTGGTACATGATGGAAGGGGATATACCAATCAATAGACATGGTAAGGGTTCAACATGATGGAAGGGGATATACCAACCTTGTCTTCATTGCTACAAAAGGAGGAGAAATAGAGAATTTGCGAAAATTATAAACTTTGGAGTACTACTCCCATTATATAGAACCTTTACCGAATTTATAAACTTTGAGTACTAGATTCATTTCATTGTCTATTGGTTGACAAAAATCATAAACAAGAGAGATGGACATGCCGGCCTTATCTCAACAGCTACGAAAGGAGGACACAGAGAACTTGCAATTTTAAACTTAAAAGAGTACCACTCCCATTCTGTAGTACCTTTACCAAATATATGAACTTAGGAGTACTACATCCATTACAATCTGGCAGGTGAGATCTAATTACTGGATGGGACCACAAGATCTAGACGTAAAAAAGGAACAAAACAACTGCGATCCTGATAACAAGCATGGAGCAACAAAGCAATTTGGCAAATGCAACTGAGAAACTGCCTATGTATGTGAAACCACTGTGCAGGTAGAAACTGGCAAATCTTAATAACTAATGAACTGTGTAACTAATTTATGTTGAATGAAAATGGAAAAATAAGATTTGCAACCCAGAAAAATGTGCAAACCAATGCAAGATAACCATGCTATGTGTCTTGCCTAAATATGCAGCTTACACATTAACACTGTATATGCAGAAAAAACTCCCCAAAGCAATCCAAAAGAACATACCCACAGAAGAAGACACACTTGGGGGCAAATCCAGAAATCCTAGGCACTACCCCCCTGCGACTCAGCAAAGCCATCTGAGCTAACAAAAAAATTCCTCTTTAGAGCTAAGCATACTTGGGATGGAACCCTCATCAGAGCCTGAGTTAAATTCCTCTTGCCCCTAATACTCAACAAAATAGAAGTTGAAATGTCCCATAAACCAATGGAAGCCATAATGAGAGAATGAGGTAAAACATGTAATATATAAACTTTCAGTGATGCCTTGAAAAATCTCTAATGTTTTTCAAGAACCTTCGAAACCAATGGTCATTCTTTTTGAAGTACATACATTATATGTTGATTTGACAAAAGATGACATTCTGTATCAGCAACATCTTTCAAGTCATTTTGGGTTTAGGGCTGTCTCTTGTTTTTTATTAGTCAGGTAGAATATGCATTTTATATTTGATTATTTCAGGGGAAAAGTAAGTTGAAATGCAATAAAATCAAGTGGAGAGTTGAATTATTTTACTGGTTGAGTTTCGATGAAAGTAAAAGAAAATTTAACAAGATGTTTCTGTCGCCAATTGGAAGAAAATATACATTTTGACTTGTTTTCTTCTCCATTTTGGAAAGTGAGCAAGTGGTCTTCCTCCTTTTCTTTTCTTTTCATCTCACTCCAAACAGTTTTTTGGAAAATAGGGCGGTAGCTCAATAGATAACTGTGGATTACCACCTATCTAAAGGTCATATAAGGAGCCTAATATTCTTGATTTATTATTCTATCTTTCAACCACTCGAAGTTTTTGCTTGTATAGACCCCAACTTGATGTTTCACTATCAGCCCCACAATGTTATGCCCTTATTTGGGCTTCATTTTAACGAGGTTTTGGAAAAAAGATGTATTTTGGAATAGTAAGGTGGCTTCTCTTTGTCGTTTTGGGGGCGTTTTCTGTTTTCGATTTTTCGAAACGACGAAAACGCGTTCTCTTTCCCGTTTTCGAAAACGAATTTTTGAAAACAGGGAAAAAATTTCTGAAGAAAACGCAAAACGGCAATTTGGCGTTTTGGGTGTTTTCTTCACAAACGCCCCTGGAATCCAAAACACGGGAAACAAACTCCACCGACCATTGCCTTTTCTGCCAAACTCCACTGACCATCGCCTACCCTCTAAACACCGGCCTACGTCCTCCCAAACGGCCGGATTTATATACCATTGTGAAGCCATCAATCCCCTCTTCAATTACCACACAAACAACCCAAAACATAAACCAAAATCGATAAAAAAATCATCCTAAAAACCTGACTTGGTGCAAGCTGTTTCTGTCGGAATCAGCCGAATCTGGAGATAATCAAAGGTGACCCATGGTAGCATTGGATGCGCCTTGTTGAGCGGAGTGGATTGGTGGTGGTCCGCGATCGGAAAGGTGGTTGGAGGGGTTAATAGGCCGAAACAGTGAGTGGGTTGGGCGGTTGTTTTCGCTGATTTCGACTGATTTTCGGCAGATTTTCGAATCTGGAGATAATCGAAGGTGACATATTTTCGAATGATGCTGGGATTTGTTGGAATAGGTGGTGGGTGGTGGCCGGTTTGTGAGGTAGAAAACGGTGGCTTTGGAGAGGGTGTTTTCCAAGTTGCTGGAGAATGGAAAATAATGAAAACAATGTAATGTGTTTTCTCAAAAACTGTTTTGGGAAATATTTTTACAAAATGATAAAAAGAACGCGTTTTCAATAATTTTAAAACAGATACTCAAAACATAAAATACAAAACAAATTCAAAACTCAAAATACAAAACTGAAACACGAAGAGAACGACCCTTAATTTTTTGGAAAATGTGTGGTTAAAAGGTAAGGAAAAGTTTTGAGTTTACGTGTAATATTATTTTATTGAAGAATGTGGTTGAAATTGAGGAAAGAAAAAATGCATTAAATTTAAATGGAGCACAAACGGGGGCTAAGTTATAAATCTGGATTTGATTTGAAATAGTCTAGAGAATTTATATTATGGAGTGGGTGATCGGTAGGATCAAAATAAGACAAAAGTAAAATGCTCAGCCATGCCCTACATCTTCCATTTTTATTTGTAATTCTTATATCTGGGGGGCATTTGTAAGTGCACAAACCCTATGGAAATGTCCTTGTTTCCTCGACTTATGTAAACTTGCTAGCAATCTATGCTTGATTGTTGTTTGGATGCCACTAAGGCCTTTCTACATAATTTTCTTATTCAAGCCAGTTGCAAAATAAACTCTTATTCAAATCTAGAGAGCTAAAATGCTCTCAACATTTATCATTGGTTACCCTTATTTTTGCCGGTACTCTGAGATGAAATTTACCACATTCTTCCGATTTTGGTTTTTCTTAATTTCTTTCTGATTAAGATGCTGGGTATGTTTGGTAGGACATAACATAAGTTGGATGAAATGTCCAAGACTGAGCTATCTGTCCCTTGTTGAAGGAAAAACCAAAATTTCCTTCTCTTTAACTGTTATTTAAACCAATAAATACGGCATTGTTCATTTGCTATAACTTGAAATCAAGTGAAGAATTTCACTTTCCAGCCGCTTTCCTCTCCTCCCAAATTTCCCTCAAGACTGAGAATGGAGATGTCAAATTCCTTTAATTTCTACTCACTCTTTCCCTCCAAACAATTTCTCATACCAACTTTAGTTTGGAGGATGATAATGTCCAATTTTACAAGTACCTGCCTAAGATGTGAATTAAGAGGTTCGTTAGACTACAAATTAACTTGAGCTACAAAACCTGCATGGATAAGCTTTTACACTTCCATGGAGCAATGCTCCTTTCTTCATTTCTCTTGAAACATGTAATTTTTTTTTTTTTTTTTTTTATATTTTAATGAAACGGAAACTTCCCTGATAAACCACGTTTATTTTCAGGTGAGAGCAAAATTATCCACATTTGGAGGATTTGGTGGCCCTGTTGAAGTTACTTGTGGTGGTAATGCCTTGAAATTTTATGCTTCAGTACGCCTGAATATTAAGAGAATAGGGCTAGTCAAGAAGGGAGAAGAGGTATGAATCTCTTTTGTGCACATTATGGATTTGTAGAACATGATTTGCTTGAATGAAATATGATTAATTAATTGACAACATCCTGTACTAGACCTGACTTCTTTAAATGCACCCTGCATATTTACACCTTGGTTTGGTATTTGTTCGGATATAATTTGTCAGAAGATCACTTTATTTTATGAAAATAAAATCATTTAGTTGATTGGCTTTGATATTTTTCATGCTTTCCTAAAAGGTTCACTTGGAAGTGTAGATGTGTATTAATATCCTCTGTTGGAAGAATGGCACTTCAGATGAAGTTTACTTTATGGCGATCTCTGTTTTACAGACTATAGGAAGCCAAGTTCTCGTGAAGATCATAAAAAACAAACATGCTCCTCCATTTAAAAAACTGTTGAATTTGAGATTGAATTTGGGAAGGGGGATTTGTAGGGTGGTGGAGATCATAGAATTGGGATGCAAATACAAGTTGATCAGGAAGGCAGGCTCATTTTATCATATGAATGATCAGAGTTTTCACGGAAAGGATGCTCTCAAAAGATACCTGTCTGAAAATACAAGTGTACAAGAAGAACTTCTGATGAAGCTTAGAGAGAAGCTTATTGATGGGAAACCAGAAGAAGGAAAAAAGTCCAATGGAGTGGCTATTGGTGGAGACTCCGCTGAGGAGGTTGATGAGGAAAATAAATCCGACATAGGGGCTATTAGTGGAGCCTCCATTGAGGAGGTGGTTGTGTCTGACAGTACCGATGAAGAAGTTACTGCTGTTGAGGCATAGAAGTGTTTGCATGACCTCAAGATGTAAATTTTATACTGTTTTCTTCACCATGAAGGCTACTTACTGTGCTTTGTGAGATTTGGCATTGCTGTACGTGCATAGAATCGACAAAAATAATTGATATCACAAACTGGATCAGTTGCCATATATAATAGCCCGGCCTCTCTTCTGTTGTAGCGGATGTCTGTATTTTGAGACGATAGCCTTGAAAGTTAAATATGCTGCATATTTAGGGTCGTGTTGATGAAATTGTACGGGTCCAGAGGAACATTAATGGCTGAGCTACTTTCTTATGTTTTGATATTTGTTGCCTATGCCAGTTTTTAGTCATCTCTCTCCTGTACAAACGGAAATATTGCACCATTTTAATTATTTTTTATTCGAGCTGAAATTTCTCATTTTGTTTCGTCTTTGTTTTGATTATGTGCGAGGAGATATGCTTATATTTCTTGAATATAATCTCCCATTATCTTCTCTGCATTCATTTTGAGTTAAGTTTGCCATTTTTCAGAAAAGCTGCTTATAATTAGGGTCCGTTTGATTGTAAGGATGGAAAATTAGTGGAAAGAAAATGAATGGCAGAGAATTGAATTGCCTAGAATTTGTTTTACAGGGAATTGTAATTAATGGTATTTGATTGGTATAATTTTTCACTTGGCAAATTTTTCGTTTGATTTTTTTTACGCAAATTGTCAATTAAATGGATAAATTTTTTTACCATTTACTTTGTAATGTGTTTTAATTGCTTAAAAAAAAAAATATTGTATTGGTGGGAAATTTTTTTCTAGATTTTGAGCATCACTCACTTGTATCTTGAAAAATTTGGAAATCGTTTTTCCTAGAAAATTAGTGCAATCAAATAGGTAAATAGTAAAAAATAGGAAAATATTTTTCACATTCCACGAAAAACTTAGATTATCAATCGGACCCTTAGATTCATCTGCAGACTGCAAATGTTGTGGAGTGGTCAATGATGTGAAATCTTAACCTGCTTCCTCCAGCTGGGGCATGGCATACAATTTGCATTTTCCTGTTCCATTGTTGAATTTTATTAGGCACAAATTGAGGAGACAATTGATGGCAAAAGGAAAGTTCTTCATCTTCTAGATGTGGGATCCACAAGCTTTTCTAGAACGAAAATACGGAGTTAAAGTAGGTACGTTTGGAATGCAATATTAGATGATCTTGGGAGATAATATAGTATATGTGATTTTAGTTTCTTTTTATTCTTCAAAATTGTGGTGTAACCAAATGAGACACTAATTTCAACTATGTTGACATCTCAATGACAAACCTAAGTCTATTTTAACTTTTCTTCCCACCCTAAAAACAAACAAAGGTCTAAAGGATGTCTTCATTGGTCTAAGTACGGACCATCAAAGATGATGACAATAAGGTTGCATTTCTTAATTTATTATTATTATTATTTTTATAAATTATCTTAAATTCACATCTTTTATGAGATTCACAATTTTTATTAACTTTTTAATATATATTTCATCAATTTTTATTAAAAATTATTAAAAGTATTATTATTATTAATTTTTATCAGAACCGAACTGGGTTTCACAATCAAAGATTGTATTCTGATTATGTGAGGATTCTCCAGTTATTAGGGGGGAACTTGCATTATTGGTTATTAATCTATTGTTCAAGTAGCAATTTTATTTTCAACCTTTAAAAAGGAGAAACTAGTCCTCAAACCATATTTAAACAATGAGTCAATAATCATGAAAACCAAAGTACTTGTCTGAGTTGGTGTGAAAGAATCTAGCTACGTAAACTTAGACCTGCTAGAGTTGCGTAACAATTTGTTGAATATTATGTCTTGAATACTAACTTGCTAAACGGAGATAATATCATTGAAACCATATTTGCCATTTTCAAGACATATATTAATAATTGTATAATGAATAATGTTGGTCTCTTAGGCTTCAAATACTAGGCTTTGAACAAGTTGTGAGACAATGAGGTGGGCCCCGCGTGGGGCCGAACCCAATAAAAAATGGCAAAAAAAATACCCACCCCCCATGTATGTGAGAAGCCTGTATCGGGCCTATAAGAGGAAACCTAGAACTGCAGCTCGATTGTTGTATAATTAATTTACACGGCTTTTTACCATACTACTTTTACTGTTTGTATATGTTGAATATTATGTATTGAAGACAAATATATTAAAGAAAGAAATATGTATAATGTGACGTACCAAACATTCTAATATCGTAGTTCTCATTTTCTTTTATATTTATATTGGCAATTGATTTTTATGTTGGTCACTAACTGTCTTGTCAAATTCACGATCAATTTCCTTTGGGACCGACAACCAGCATAGGCTTATCTCAATCATATAGATGAACCCTTGTAATGATGTTTTTAATATAAAATAAGTACTTTTACATCCAATATGTGTGAATTCATGGATGGTTGTTATTAAGTTTCAATGCATTTTCAATTTCTTGATCACCAATTATCTTGATGTGAATTTTATTGATTTTGAGAGAAATAATAGAATAGATAGCGCTTATAACAATTATTGTAAAGCCCGATATGAAATAGAGATACCACTATACTTTGCATGATTTTTATTGTTGTTTTATTTTTTTAATGTACATTTTCATGTTTCCATTTTTCATAAAGATATAAGAAGGTCACATGAAGGAATATATTTAATTGACATCGAAAGATTATTGTAAATAACTTAGAGACATTGATTAACATGAACAAGTACATACTGTCATTAAATTTTAATTGTATTAAAAATGGATTAATATGTGGATTCGAAGTCTTAGCATTCATCTCACAAATTTAACAAAAACATTCATAATTAGCTTAGTTAATATAATTATATCATTTAATATAAATACTCAAACCAATTTGGCTATTCAATTAAGGTTGGAATCAATTAACACTAGATTATGTACATAGTTATCATGGGTTCGACATTCTATTAATTACTTTATTACTTGTTCACGATCTCATTCACTTGCAGGGAATCAAACGATCAGCTTTCGAGGCGTGTTTGATTATTTCGTTTATTGCCTCTACATGACCATTAGCTTGAGGGTGGTTTGAGGTGGAGAAGTTGTTCTTTATGCCAAATTTCTGACAAAAAGGTTATCAAACGAGAGTTGCCAAATTGCTTTCGATTGTTAGTTACAATTGAGTGTGATATTCCAAATCTGCAAATGATGGATTTCATAGAAAATTCGTTGTCTTTTTCTCTATTATTTTAGCAAGAGCTCCAACTTTTGCTCATTTGGTGAAGTAACCTGCGGCCACAATATTGAATTTAGTTTCACCTTTTCCTATCAAATCTACCCATCCCATTTTAAGAATGACCATGGGCTTATAACCGAACTATGTTCCTCTGGAGGAGCTCTTATTACGGGAGCAAGGCATTGACATTTATTGTACTCTCTCTCGAATTTCATGGCACATGGACCCCCCATTTTCGTTTGACAAATATATATATTTTTAATTATTTACTTTAACAATTCTCAAACGGTCAACCCTAAATTTCACAATTCTCGACAGTCTTCTCTCTCTCTCTCTCTCTCTCTCTCTCTCTCTCTCTCTCTCGACACTCACACTTCTTCACGCCTCACGCCTCTCCTCCGCCGGCTGGAAAAGCTTTGTTTTTCTCCAAATCGACCGGTGGTTTCCACACTGGAAGGTCTGCCCTTGGTTTCCACACTGGAAAGTCTCCAAATCAGCCAGTGGAAGCACTTCTCCTTTCATCTGTGCCTGCGTTGTCATCGAAATACCTACAGTCCAGCACCCAGTTCTCCACCACCGCACTGCACCGCACCGCACCGCACCACCAAGGTCGTACTCGTTCTGTCGTTTAGGTGACCACTGACCACCATTTTGTTATTAGTTTATGATTCATTTGTGTTATTAATTTATGATTCAAATTTCAAAAGTCATGAATATGCGTTTTTTATAGATTTGATTAATTAAAACGAAGTAGAGAATGACTTCTTGACTGAGATTTTCCTCAGCCTACCTTCAACATTTGTGTATGAAATTTGTTGACAGTATTATGTGTTGAGTTTGGGAAGTGAGAAATCAACCATATTATTAGGGTAGGTTGATTCTTGATGTTGGTTGCTAATTATATTCTTGATGATGCAATTGAGCGAGAACCAGGGAAATTTATAACTAGTTGATCATTATTCCCTAATTGTTTAGAATGTGGATAGATGTATTGAATCCTTATTGTTTGATCAAATATTGACTTTGTCCTTGATATCTACTTAATACTGGCCACTGGGTCTTCTTTCATTTTTTAGTGATGTTCTGAGAGTTTCTCTTTAACACTATTTGGGGTTTATGACAAATTCAGAAGTAGTATCTCCAAAACCAAAAGATTTTTCATAGTGATGGAGAAGTATTTCAAAAGAGCACGTGAACAAAACATTGATCAAAGGAATGTTCGGATTGATGAAAGTGATGAGATGGTTGTTGAGATTGGGGATGAAAGTGATGAGATGGTTGTTGAGATTGAGGATGAAAGTGATGAAAATGAAATTGAAGATGTTAATGAAATTGGTGTTGGGGATGAAGGGGATGAAAGTGATGAGATTAATGTTGAACAGTTGCCTTCAGATCCTGGATTGCGAATTCCAATTAATCATTATAATGTTAATGTTCGGGATGTTGTTCGAAGGGAATATGTGCAAAGGGGTCCTTGTCAGCCTCGTAATCATGAGTTTTTGGTGTCAAAAAGGAGAAATAGAGATAGACGATTTGATACTAATTGGTATGATGAATTTCCAGGTTGGCTAGAATATAGTGTAGCAAAAGATGCCGTATTTTGCTTGTATTGCTATCTGTTTAGTTCAAGTCGTGTTTCTTTTGTTGTCGGTGGATTCTCAAATTGGAAAAGGAAAAGTAGTCTCAAAAACATGTTGGAAATACCGGTAGCGCACACAACCTAGCTCGGATTAAGTTTGAATCATTCAATAACCAAGAACATAGTATTGAGGCTAGTCTCTTCAAGCAATCAGAACAGATAAGAAGTGCATATCGAACTCGTTTGAGTGTATCAGTAGATTGTGTTCGATATCTTCTACGACAAGGGCTTGCTTTTCGTGGAAGTGATGAGTTTGAAGATTCAAGCAATCAAGGAAATTTTTTGGAACTACTAAAATGGTGGTGTAAACATGATCCTCAAATTAATGCTGTTTGTTTGGAGAATGCTCCTGCAATTTTCAAATTAACGTCACCGGATATTCAAAAGGATATCGTAAGTGCTTTCGCCTTTGAAATTAACAAAGTTATTATCAGTGAGATTAGTGATGAGCTATTTTCTATTCTAGTTGATGAATCCCGTGATATTTCAACTAAGGAGCAAATGTCAGTTGTTCTGCGATATGTGAAGAATGGGCATGTAATTGAACGTTTTATTGGCATCCAACGTGTTTCAAGTACCACGGCTATCTCACTTAAGCTTGCTATTGATGACTTGTTCTCTAGATATGGCTTAAGAATGTCTAATTTGAGAGGTCAAGGTTATGATGGAGCTAGTAATATGCGAGGTGAGTATAATGGTCTGAAAACACTTATCTTGAAAGAAAACTCAAGTGCGTACTACATTCATTGCTTTGCTCATCAATTTCAACTAGCTCTTTTAGCAGTGGCAAAAAAACATGGGGATATACAAGCTTTCTATTTTTTCGCTGATAGTGTGGTGAATGTTGTTGGAGGATCGGCTAAGCAGTGTGATCTTATTCGCAAGATGCAAAAACTCAACATTTGTGAAGCACTCAATGCCGGTGAAATACCAAGTGGACGAGGCCTTAATCAAGAAACTAATATCGTTCCGGTGATACACGTTGGGGCTCGCACTACAGTTGTTTATGTAACCTGATGCTCATGTTTTCAAGTACAATTGATGTTATTGATATAATTGCTGATGATAATACAATTTGTGGGAAAAAAAAGGTGAAGCACGGGTTTTGTTGGCAGCAATTCGTACATTTGAGTTTGCATTTGGTCTACATCTAATGAAAAAGATATTAGGAATTTCAAATGAGTTGTCAAAGACATTACAAAATAAAGACCAAGATATTGGTAATGCCATGTGTTTGGTAAGAATATGTAAACAACGGCTCCAAAGTTTCAGAAATGATGAATGAGATTCTTTTTTGGTGATGGTTAATTCCTTCTGTGGAAAGCACAACATTATCGTCCCTAACATGGATGATATGTATACACCTCTAGGTCGTTCACGATGTATCACTGTGACAAATTTGCATCACTTTCGTGTGGATTTATTTTATATTGTCGTTGATATGCAACTTCAGGAGTTCAATGATCGATTTCCTGAGGTGAATAGTGACTTACTTCTTTGTGTAGCATGTTTGTGTCCAGATAATTCATTTTCATCTTTTGAAAAGAGCAAATTAATTCTGATGTGTACATTTTATCCGAAAGATTTTCAAGGATCAGACATGATGCAACTTGATGATCAAATTGACACATACATCATTGATATGTGTACTAATGAAGAATTTGGAGGATTACAAGGCCTTGGTGAACTTGTACAAAAGTTGGTTGCGACAAAAAAACATGAAGTATACCCGTTAGTATACAAGCGTTTGACATTGACATTAATTCTTCCAGTTGCTACTGCTACGGTAGAGAGGGTGTTTTCTATAAAGAATTATGTCAAGAATCGATTGCGCAATCGAATGAATGATAAATGGTTAAATAATGGTTTGATTGTGTGTATTGAAAATGATGTATTCGACATGATTGATGATGAAGTAGTTATATAACGTTATCAAAGTATGAGAACTCGAAAGAAACGTTTGTAATAAAGTATTTTGCTTGGATTTTTGGGTAATGATCCACTCTTCTTTATTATCCTTCATTTATTTTATGCTTGGAACCTTATGCATGCATTTAACAAAATCTGTTTATTTATTGCTATTATGATAATGGAAGCCTATGAAGCTCATGATGTCATATTAGGTTGAGCCAATAGAAGTGCATAAATGGCAACAGAAGGGTGTGCACATCATATATAGACACCGTCTGATTCGCACATGCTATAAGGCAGGGAATCTTAAGAAAGGAAATGCTAAACAAAGGTACATCGATTAGTGAGCTTTTGTTTCCTTCAAAAAAAAAAAATCGGGGGTACCCCTTCATCTATATATCTTCAAATTTGGACCCCCCCCCCCCATTTCAAAAAAACTAGCTCCACCATTGGATAGCCCCCCCAGAATGATTGTCACAGATTCCTTTATGTACTTCTTGTAAGGCGTATAATGCCTATTTCTTGTTCAAACATTTTAATAGTCGAGTTGCATACCCTCTCTTGTAGAGAATATCATCCAATAATGTATATCTGGCCGATCTCATCTGTAATTTTTGAGCTTTAGTGGGGTCCGTACAACACGTTCTTATTTTTAGGAATCAAGTGATTTTATCCATTCATGTGTCCTGGAAGTCCACAACCATGACTACTTCTTCCTTCTCGATAGTAGAATGTCGAATTCTTCTAATAAGAATACTGTCGAAATCTTCTATTCCATAGCTCGTGGCTAACCTGGCTAAAGCATTAGCGTGACTATTGAGGATCCTGGGTATTTATTTGACCTAAGCTGTTTTAAGATGTTGCAATCCCTTTTTGGTAACTTAAAGATAACTAGTTATCTGTTCTCGCTTAGCTTGGTAGACCTCATTGATTTGATTGACAATGAGCTATGAGTCCCAGTGAGCAATTATCATGGAGATCTTTAACTCTTGGGCCATCCTTAATCCGACTATGTTTCATTATTAGAGGCTTTGAAATAAAACGTGTGGGCTTAGTAGAAATGGTGATTATATGGGATATTAGTACTATTCCAGCACTTGGCTGAGTCCTTGTAGAAGATTAGTCAACAAGGAGTTCCCATAGGATGTTTCCTTGCTATTCCTTTTTCAAGTTAATACTAAATTCAGCCATAAAGTTAGCTAGTGTTTGCTCTTTTTTTGGCGATTCGAGATTAGTAGGATATGTCGAACTGTCCTAACTCGACTGCTCACTTGATCATCTGAAATAAGGTGCCAGGATTTTGCAGAACTTGTCTCTGGGGATAATTTGTTAGTACTTCAATTGAATGCTGAAGGAAATATGGTCGTAATTTCCTTGCTACCATGATTGTGGCATATGCCAATATTTTTAGAGGAGAGTAATGTAATTTAACATCGTGAAGGGCTTTGCTGACTTAATATATATGATGTTGAGTTCATTTTTCTTCCCTAGTCAGTACAAAATTAATGGCATGCCTAGATACAGATAGGTACAATAATAGCATCTCATCCGTCTTGGGCTTGGAGAGAACTGGCGGTCGAGCTAACTGCTTCTTGAGTTTTTCGAAAGTCTTTTAATAGTCTGAGGTCCATTCGAATTTCTTACCTCCACGTAGTATGTCAAAGAATCGTTATGTGGATTTTGACAATAAGCGGCTGAGTGTGGCTATTTTCCCAGTAAGGGCGACTAGATGTTTTCATTTCAATAAGGGCTTGTATTGTCTCTGGGTTTGGCTTTGGTTCCGTGTTGGTTTACCATATTACCAATGAATTTGCCTGAGCCTACCTTGAAGGCACACTTTACATGGTTTAGCTTCATGTTGTACTTTCTTAGGATTTCAAAAATCATTCTGAAAAATGTTGTATATGGTCTTTGATTGTGGTGCTTTTGACCAACATGTCATTGACATATATTTCCATGGTTTTGTCTATTTATTTTGCGAACATGGTGTTGACAAGTCGTTGGTATATTGCTCCGGCATTCTTAAGACTGAATGACATCATCTTGTAACAGTATAGACCTATATCAGTGATGAATGAGGTATGTTCTTAGTCAGACTCATATATCCAAATTTGATTGTACAGTAAATATGCATCCATGAAACTGAGTAGCTCATGCCCTACAGTGGTGTTGACTATTTTATCATACACCAGGAGAAAAAACTATTCGTAGGATACGTTTTGTTGAGATCGGTAAAATTCTTTTGGTGCTGATACATGTGTACATTTGGGGGTTTAAATGTGTTAATTATTCACAAATTAATGAAAATGTTTCATGTCTTTTATATATACACATTTGTGCAAAACAATTTAAAATGTTAAAAGTTAAAAGTTATAAAAGACATGAAACATTTTCATTAATTGGTGAATAATTAACACATTTAAACCCCCAAATATACACATGTATTAGCACCAAAAGAAAGAAATAAAAAAAAAAACCCCTTAGAAATGCAGGAAACGGAAGCCCAAATTAAAGGCATGAAATGTAACCTAAACCTTGCTTTTAATTCCTTCAACTAGAGTTTATTCTTTTCATCTTCTCCAAATCATTCCTATCCTATTGCCAATATACATTTACATACAAGTTTCATATGGAAGTGCACGTTTTGATCAAGAAAAAAGATTTTTAAAAGAAAGAAAAACATAAGAGATGAGCAAATTTCTTAAAGCTTCGGGTACCATCGTGAAACAACATTCATCGTTTAATTTTATCCACTCAAAAACTTCAAATTAGGATAGGTAGATGTACAAGTGGTTATTTCATTCTCAAGTTATGATTTTTCAATAAAAGTATAAATGAATTGGTACATCCAGCCGGGTACGATGTTTTGACACTACTATAGTTTAAATGTTCATTCTCCGGCTCTACGTGTCATGAAAACTCTATAGAAATTGAATTTTGCTGGATATCCATCTACATGTGACGGTATGAATCTATAGTTTGAATTTTCTAATTTGATAACGGAATACATCGATGATATCTATTGAGTTTCAAACTTATGGGTTAATTCCCTGCCTAGAGGTTGATTTGATTTGATTTGCTTGGAGCGTAGATGACGGTAGACGAAAATGCAATGTGCAATGGAGAAATCGGTGACTTAATGTTTTTTATTTGATTATGAAAGGTTTATGTGTGTTTTTTTTTTTAATAAATAAATGGACTTCTACGAACATAATTTGTGGGACTATTATAAGAATATTTTTATGAATTAGTTATATTTAAAAGTAGATATGTTTTATAGAAATCGCAAAAAATTAAATAAAATGTGAGCAATGAGATTTAGTGTAGCAGTTTTCAAATTTTAGCTTCTGTCCTTGACTTCAAAAATTCGTGACTCAATCATTACTTGAAATTTTTGGACAAAATCAGTTGGGTTTGATAGCCTCATAGTTAGCTACTGAATAAACTTGAAATCTTGTCAATCCGATTGTTGCAGAATTTTACATGTCATTTTAAGTAAACTGCGCTGGCTTACCTTTAAAATCAAGTCGCTGGGGGTTTTGGAAAATATTTTAATGCCTCATGTTGTCGAAAGAAGCAATTTTTTGGATATGTCATATTATAAGAAGTTTACTACCTTCCCTTAAAGTTTCGTGAAGTTTCAAGATTGATAACAATGTAAACGAATTTCTTTCTGACATTGTTGCACGAAATAGGAAAATGAAACAATTTTCTTCTTAATCACTACCTAGATGTGTGCGTGCCATTGTTGACGTTAATAATAAGTAGTTTGAAATCAAGTAGTGTACTTTAATAATTTGTTAATTTTCAATTTAGCCATGTTTTGCTAATACCCTAGTGTTTAGTTTCCAATTTTGTCAAGTCAATTCTTTCTTCTTCATTTTTTTTTTTTTTTAAATTTTAAGTTGAGAAAATTTCTATGTATGGGATGGGGATGGGGATGGGGATGCGGAGTATTACATTTATTTATCCACCTATATGCAAAGAAATAGAGTTACTTGTTTAACTATAAATATTGGGATTAGTAATTCCTTTAAGTTTTAATTGATTTATAACTTATAACTTATAAGTACTATTATTTTAAAATAAACACGTAAACATGTGAAATACAAATAAGTATAAGTGTATTGTTCTAATGACATTTATCCAATTAATTAGGATGATAAGAAAATAAATTGAAGTAGAAAACAACGAATGAGGAATCAAATTGCTAAATGTTGGGAACATTTTGAATTGGTGATTATGAGTGTAGTTGTAGGTAGAAAGCCAGAGCACAAAGCTCAATGTAAATAGTGAAAGAAAAATCAACTTGACAAAAGGGTATCGATACGATCAATCTATACATGCACTACAAAAAATGTATAATCAAACAAGGAGCTTTGGAAACAAATGAGGCTCAATTCCAACTTAACAACTAGTTCTACTCACAAAGGCAGTGCGCAAAAGTAAGACGATGTTTGTAGTTAGTGGTGAGTTTCCACTATGCATAGTGAAATGCATTCACTTGATTAAATTCATACAGAAGTATCTTGAATCCAGGTACAAAAACTATTCTTGACTGGCACAATGTTTCTTGACTGGTACATTAAGCCCCCGTTTGAGCTTCATTAAATTTCATTAAATTAAATTAATTTTTTTCTCTCCTACTTTTATCCATACAATTTTTCATAAAATAATATTACACGTAAATCGAAATTTTTTTCTTTTTTTCCAACCATTCATTTTTCAAAAAAATATTATTTCCCACATTACAATTCCAAAGAATGAAGCTCAAACGGGAGCTAAAATCGCACGTCTCAACGATTCAACTTTTGAAGAGAGAGTGGCAAAATTTACTATCATGATTGAATGTTTCTAGTTTCTACTAAATAATCAGTCTTTGTTTTTTATTTTATTTTTTTTCCTTTCCTTTTGAATAAAGAAAACATCAATTAATCAAGTCAACGTAACAGTTTGAAGTTTCTTTTCAACTAATTAGAGAAGTCCAACTAATATTATGATCGTGCTTAGATTTTTATTTTGAATTTCAAACCAAAGTGGAAGGTTTTTCTTGTATTTTCTATATCTCCGTTGAACATTTCTTTGACCCAAAAAATTAAATAAATAATTATTCTAGAATAAAGAAGAACAAAGAAAGAACATATTTTATTAATGCTATTTCTGGTGTAATATTCCTCCCTTTGTATAAATATTATCTCCAACTGAAACAATATATATCAGAGAAAATTTAATTTTTAATACTTGGTTCGTATCGATCTTTTGTTTTTTATTTATTTATAATAAAACATGTTTTTTAATAAATAAATAAAAATGAATGATGAATAGATGAATAGTATTTATAAATCACGTTAAATTTATAAATAAAAAATAATTTAAATATTTATAAACATGTGCCAACGATAGGCTATCTCTAGGGTGGTACAAGAACAATTGTCGTATAGACTTTAGACGATAACACATGTAAAACAATTAAATTATAAGTTAATATAAAGAAAATATTTAATGCTCTAGAAGATGTATGAAGGAAAATTCAGACACCATTTATTATCTTAAGAATTAGAGTACTCAAATCCACGGTTTGATTAGATCCGGTCTTCTTTGGAAACAAATACCGATCGATCAAAACCGTCACCTGTAGTTAATTTCTTCGATTTCTACAAAGAATTTTTGACCAAATCAAGAAAACATAAAAACATCAGGAAGAGAAAAAAAAAAAAAAGAAAAAAAAAATAAATAAATTATTGTAATAAGTAACAGGGGTTTCTTGGTATAACTGCAGGGGCGTATTTAGGGTCGGGCTGAATTCTCGAGCCCAAATACTAATTTTTTTTCTTCTTCATATAAATATTTATTTTTATTTTTATTTTTTTTTCATATTAACTTGTGTTAAATTTTTCTTGGATTCGTCCTGAGTATAAGAAACATTATTATAGATTATGGTTGTTTAATCCCTTAATTAATTGAATTAGTTTCACGAAAGCAATGTTTGATGAGGTGACTCATGCCTTTTTCAAGAAGAAAATGTATTTTTGTTTGACATTTTGACCATGTTGAATGGCTCTATCAATCTTTGGTGGACACTATTAATTTTCCTTTCATGCATGTGAGCCCCACATAGTCTTTAGAAATTAGTATTCGGTCAAGATCGGCGACATAAGAATTTTATTCACTTCAAATTAAAGGTTAAATTTTTTTTTTTTTCCATTTTTTTTTTTTAATGAAATTAGATAGATTGTTAATGATTATGTTGCATGATAGATTTTTTAGTAGAAATAGCAATAAATTGATACATGTCAATTCTAAATTTATTAATAGAAACATATTATTCGTTGTTTTCTATCGTCCTGCTAATATATTCGTTAGTCAATTAATTTACGGAATTAAAAGATTTTTTTTATTCTAAATTAATTTTTCAATTGAATTGAACTATAAAAATTATTTTTGTAATCGAATCTGAATTCATTACAACAATTTTGTGTGTGTTGATAGAACAAATTTGTAAACGAGATAATAATATGATACACGATTTACAATATAAGTTCATGAACGAGATATAAACTTATGGAATCAATTGATTTTTTATAAGATAAATCTACCAAAATTGTGGAACAAACAAGTAATGAGTCACATGTTTGAAATTGAAAAATCTAAAATTTTAGTGGAAAAACTGATGAACCAGCACCACTACTTCAGCAAAGCGCCGCCGCCACAGTAGAACTTGACAGGTGACTGGTCCTGGTCACCTTGCCTCGTCATCAACAACCCTTTTTAGAGCTTCTTGGAAACTAGACTCGTCAAAATCTTCTCCCTACAAACAAAGAAAATTACACAATGATCAAAATCTTTTATAATTTTCTAATGACTTTCCACATGAAATGTCAATATACAACAATAACATTTGGATACATGTGAAATTTGTGAAGTTCCTTGCAATTACCATTTTACTTTATTGTTATCACCTTTGTTATTGGGAAAAAAAAAAAAAACTATGTATTTGTAGTATAATTGATATTACTGCAATAAAATTTTGTCTATTACTACCTATCAAAGATATTCTAATTTTTGAAGTTTAGTCACATGTTAAATAGAGTAATACTATTTACAGTCACCCAGTACCGTAGTCATACTACATGACATACATGTAGCGATTAGTGATTTATACATTATGTGGTATTTTTTTTTTACCTTATGTATCAAATCATTAATTGTCACATATATGTCACATAAGGCGACAACAACAATGAACGACTGCAAATAACATTATTCGTGCTAAACAATTAAACATGCAATGATATGCAACCTTAGCCCATGTTTGATGCCCATTATTTCATAAAAATGAGTTTTGTATTAGTGAATTTTTGAAAAATATGTGGTTAAAAAATAGAATTTTTTTTTTTGAGTTTAAATGAAAAATATTTTATTGAAAAATGTGTAATTGAAAATGAGTTTTGAAATAATGTGAATCTAACAGGGGCTTAATTCCCATATTTCTCCGACTTTTACTTTTTAATATGAGAACAAACAGCTAATACATCTCACTTATTGAACAAGTTTATATAGCGGCTCGTGATCCGCGAATGCCAAATTAAGGTGCCTATGGGGGTGATCTCCAAAGATGTCCCAACATCCTATGAAATACAATCTTCATTATTAATTAGAAAGTATATTTTCATCACATGAAATCACAATATCAATATGGGAAGTTCCAAATTATTATTTTCTCTATTAGCAAAGAACACAAGAACCCATGCAGTTTATTATTGATCCACGCATTTATGGTTCATATTTCTTATGGAAAAAAAGGATTCCTGAATAGATAATTCGATAAATATAATTATATATACCTCAATTCTCATTCTGAACATGATTCCGTGCACTAAATTAGTTGATTCTCCCATTGGTCTGGTGTTGGCTTCCATAGTCATTATGCTTAAGTTATTCTGCGATTTCAAGAACTCTGTGATGCGAATAACCAAATCTAACAAGCTGCATTCTCCATTTATTGTCACATTCAAATCGAACATTCTTGATTCCGATGTTGAAGTCGAAACACGCGTAATTTGAACTTTTGTCAGCCTTTCAACTGATGAAGAACCCCTCATTTGATTAGGATCATCTCCAATGGCTTCTGATCTTGGAGGCAAAATCTGAGCTTCCAATATCTGATTTTTCTTACCAAGTTCTTCCACTTGTTTTTTCAATGAACTCAAGTATTCTACAGTGTTGTTAAGCACTGAAGCCTTATCTTTCTGTATGAAACAAAAAACACAATGATTTTTCATTTTTGAAAGAGATTTTGTTCATTTATAGAAGTGGTAGTACATTGTATCTGACCTTTGATCCTGGAGGGAGAAGAGATCTCAGAATTTGAAAGCTTTCATTTAATTTTTCGCGTCTCCTTCGTTCAGATATCATGTGGTGTAATTGCGTCGTCGTGGGGTGTTTTCCGACTTGAACTTGTTCTTGTTGCCTTCGGATAATGTCCAAGTTTCTGAAGAATAACATTGCTCTCCTCAACAAATTCTGTTTTTTGTTGGTTCTTGCTGCAATTGGCATTAATGTAGAGGATAAACCCTGCCTGTAACTTGAAAATGCACTAGGGTTATGGATTATTATTGGAGGAATGTGAGGCATATTTTGCGTCGTTTGATGACGCGGCGTCGATGAAGTATCCGATGAATATAATACAGCAAGAATTGCCTTTGTTATTGCTGCATCTTCGCTTTCTACCGTTGGAAGTTGATTGTTTCGGATTTGGCTTAAGGTATGGATGGCTTCGTGAAGAGGGCTAGTTGTGATTGAAGATGATGGCACCGCTAATAATCCGAGAGCCTTTGTGTTCTCAACAAGTGGGGCTTTCGAGGCCTCTGGTAGCACAAAAGAAGTGGCCGGAATGTTAAAAAGTAGAGAAGAGTACTCGGAACTGTCGACTGATAATGACCTTAGCGATGAAGAAGATGATGAACCTCGCTTTTGATCTGTCGTCTGAGGATCCTCTCTAGGTGCTAGTTGTCTAGAGAAATCAAGAGGGAACCAATTTTTCATTTCCATTTCGAAATCCACCTGAAAAATAAAAAACTAATCACGTTACACGAAAATTGATGTCATACCTATTGGATGGATGTCAAGTGATTGATATTATTTTCCTTACTTGAGTGTCGCCGGACATGCCAAGCTCGATCTCTCCCGTGGCGCACCCCATAAACACGACAGTCTATATATAGACAAACATTTCATTTGTTATCGTTCACCATAATGCAATGAGTAATTACAATGGCTGAGCATTTTGAAAATACAAACCTTAATCCCAGCTGCCTGTATCAATATAATACAATGTAGAATTAATTAACTATAATAATAACCTGAAATGTAATTCACTGGAGCAAAGTGTTAACTATAACAGAATTAATTACCGCATAAAATTGCAGCTGAACTTCATTGGATGCCACTCCTTGAAGGTCTTGTAAATTCAGCATCAAGTAAGGAAGATTATTCTTGAAAGCAATTCCAGGAACCCTCCTGAAAAATAATACAATTTCAATAAATTCATTAACTAATTATAAGCAAAAATTGTGCGTATAATGTTATATATACCCGTTATCGACATAGTGTACTAATTGACAGTATGCGTCGAAAAGCCTCCGAGCAAGACTACTTCCAGACGATGAACTTGCTTCACTGATTTGTTCGTGGTACACTCCATCCAAATATATTAAGCATCTGTTTAGCATATGCACACACAAAAATCATATATAATAGAGAGAAAAAAATCGTCAAAACGCACGGCGAAAAATAGAGAGAATCTATATATGGAGAGAGATTCAGACTTGGTTGGCTGGGGTATGAAAGACCAAAGGCAAATATAACTGCTACCAAAAGATTGCATCATATGTCGGAGAAAGGCGGTCCGTTCTCCTTCACCTTGCAGAAATATTGAGTCCATGAAAGGATTTGTATGCAGCAGTGAGTTCAAGTTTGCAGCTTCTGGATGAGAATGATAGCTTCAAAATCTGACATATTTACCTCTGAATTTCTCTTCTTCAAACTTTATACATATATTCATGCATAATCCCATGCATGTTTATATGCAGAAATCCTTGATCAGCAGTGAAATAATTTATTTGAGGGATTTAGAGGGGGAGGGGGACGGAGACGGAGACGGAGACGGGGAGGGGATTGAAAAGTATTATTAGTAGGTAAGCAAGGAGGACACAGATATATAAAAAGAAGAAAAATTCCCAAAAGGGGGGGCAAAAGATTAATGAATCTTGAAAAGTAGTAAGTGAATTCAAGACAAATAGATCTTGAAAAGTATTGCAGAGAAGGCTCTCTCTCTCTCGCTCAGTGACTAGGAGTGGGGGTTGGGAGTTCGGGCCAGGGTGGGGCCGAGTTAGAAAAGTAGTGGTCAAAGTAAACCTTGTCCAGTGTTTGAAGTTTTGAACTGAGTCAAGGTAAGAGAGGAAGGTGTCGTCCATAGTGTATAGTTCCCTTTGGTGAAAGGGAGGTATCACATACATTGATTACAATAATAATTAATATTCCCGATCGAACTCAAATCGACAGTTTGTTCATAAAAATAAAAATAAAATGATTATTTGAATATAATTCGTACAATATACTAAAAATAACTCTCAGAATATATCATTCTCAATTATTACACATCCCATCACAACGCCCCAAATTTACATTATGCAAGGATCGATTTTGCTATTTGTACATCCGAATTTTACCACCCCGGATTAGGGGGCGGATCCAGCACCCGGCGAGTCCCCGCGGCCGCTCGTGCTGGATCCGCCGGGAGGAATATTTTTTTTTTTTTATTGATAGAAAATTAACTTTAAACTTATATTACTGATAATTGATTTTATTTCCAAGCGTAGCTTGTAGCTTAGTTAGCTAGGACATCTATCTATATTTTTAACGTCTTGGGTTTGAATCCCTTAACAACCATTTTCAGTTGTACATTTTTTAGTAAAATTAATGTCATAGAAAAAAGGCTGGAGGAGATTCGAACCCGTGAGCATTTGTAAGTTATACACAAAGCGTGACCATTATGACAATGGATGCAAGTTGAAACTAAATTGAACAAAATAATATATGATAGGTTTTAGCGATTTTAATACAATTTTAATTGTAAAGATTTGAACCCGTGCTCTTCCTTTGAATAACACAAAATTTGGCCACAATATCAATTGATGAGTACGGTGAAACCTTATAATAAAATTTTATATGTTCAATTTGAGCAAAATAATTGTTATATTGAAATTTTAGGCATTGTTTGATTCTTATTTTTTTTTCAAAATACATTTTTCTCTATTCTTTTCAATCACACGTTCTTCAATAAAGTAACATTACACGTAAATTCAAATTTTTATTATTTTAACCACACATTCCCCATCAAAATAACTATACCAAAAAATATTTTTTTACAAAAAAATAGACATTAAATGGGCTCTTAATATTTTATTAAGATCGACGACCGCTCGTGCTGACTCAAAACGTTGAATTCGTCCCTGCGGGCCCGGATGACATCCCCTCACAAGAGGGGTGGTCCACAATTATTTTATTATGCATGCCCCCCCCCCCCTTCTTATTGTGATGGGATGCCATCCAGAGTGGTAAATCCCGAATGTATAAATAGCATAACTCATGCAAGGATTGCCTACTTGCAAAATAAGTAGGGACATGTTATTTTTTTGTTGTTCAATCTTCTAGTGTACCGTTGAATCTAACCTCTCAATTGTGCCATCTTCTTGTGTCTAGGTATCAATCCATGTCCTTAAGTAAACCTCTTTTTACTTTTGCACCAAATTTCAGAAATCTCTGTTAAAATATATGACAATTAGACACCAATATTTTCAAAAACTTCAAAAACCTCCCATGTTACTGTATACTTTTATAAAGATGATTATTATACATGGATGCTTAGCATGATATAATATACTTATATAGAGATGATTATATGAGCTAACCAATTATATGGTACACCGATTCATTGGTGATAACCAGTTTAATTTAAAAATTGAGACCTATTAAAAATGATTAATGTGTCATGTCATCGATACTTAACATAATCTAAGTACGGGTGCTTAGTATCATCTTTTATGATTAGAATAAAGCTCATTTACCAAAAGAGGTTGACAGAAGAGATTGACATCCACTTACATGCGCGTAGGTCCCGTGTGAATAAAAAAATGGGACTCCTCATTGTGAGTATTCTGTCAATCTCTTCTATTCGAGTAACAGTGTTGTATATTTATTTAATCTTATACATATTTTTGTTAAATTGATTTCTCGTTTGATGATCTGATATTTAATAAAAAGATTAACTAAAAAGAATCTAAGGTTTCAACTTTTGATGTTAACTTTTTTTTTTTTTACCATTTCTATAATTATGCTAATGTTACATTAATTTTCCAACATAGTATAGAATAAATGTCAAGACTACAAAAAAATGTAAAACTTAGAGAAAATGTCATAGTTATCAAATTCCAACCGAACTTTGATCCAAAAAATTCATCGGATTAATGGGTCACTAGTTCAATTGCTAGATCACTAATTGAATCGTTGAGTTAATGATAAATTTCAAATTTAGATAAATAAAATTTAAAACAAAAAATGATGTTATATATAATTCAATTTTAATTATAATTTTCTTGTAGGAAAAACCTTAATTTATATTTAGGTCCGTGCGTAAACATGAATTTCGTGCACTAGTTGTTTCAAGTGGGATTTTCCACCTTCGAGACCAAGGTTGAAAACTTCTTGCAGCATAATAAATATTTATTTCAAAGCTATTCAATGTCTTTAGTCTTGACAACCTTGATGTTGGACCCGTTCATAGTGACCACGTTACGATTTTCAAGCAAATTCCTACGGTTCTGAGTCTTCTGACGTGCATTGTTCAGGTTATCTTGTTCTTGACTGCGTCCATTGCTCTTCTATCCAATGCAGGAGCCTGAACTTGTTCCCTGGTTCGCCGGTCCACCAATCCAATCTAAATTGTAATAAAAAATTGCTACTAAATTAAGAAATCTAAAATATTTAATGAATTTTCAACTAGATTTATTAGAGTATTCTAATTTTTTTTTTTTTAAATCTCTGTTGACATTTTAATTATATGTCTATCGTATTTGAAAAAAAAAAATCGACTTTACTCTTGTCAAAATGGAAATCAAGGTAGTTAAAGCCGATACAATGGATCAAGTCAAAATTGATTATTAATTTCAACTTGAATTCCTTTTATCCTCAACACCACCACTCAAAGTGGTGGAGATATTATGGCATAGGGTGAGAGGAATGACACATGCATATAGTAGGGCAACTGCGCAATTAGAGGGCTGACAGCTTGGGGACTACTTGGGGTGTGTTTGGACTGGTTTGGGCTTAGTGATTGAGGAAGAAGACAAACTTAGAATATAAGGGTCCGTTTGATTGTAAGGGTGAAAAATAGGTGGAAAAGAATTGAATTGTAGGGAATTGAATTGCTTGAAATTGTTTTACCGGGAATTGAATTAAAGGTGTTGAATTGGTATAATTTTCCATTTTTTTATTATAATACGTTTGACTTTGTTTTTCATACAAATTGTCAATTAAATTGATAAATTTTTTTATCATTGGGGACAAAATATGTTTAGATTGCCAAAAAATAAAAAAAAAAATAAAAAAAAATTTTATTTTTTATTTTTACGTTTGACTTTATTTTGCATGAAATTTGTCAATTAAAGAGATAATTTTTTTTTTACATTTTATCTTAGAATTTGTTTCTATTGTTAAAAAAAAAAAAAAAAGGTGGAAACCAATTCCCACCATATAGCAAGTCATTAAATTCCATGGAATCACGCTTTAAGTGGTTGTACCTTGGAATTGGGTGGAAACCAATTTCGTCGAAAAAAAATGCTATCAAACAGTGCAAAAGTGAAAGTTGGAATTCGATTCCAACTTTCTGAGAAAATATTCGCCCATCAAACAGGCCCTAAGTATAAAGAAAGGTGTATTTTGGGATTCTAAAAAACACAATTAGTTTTATGCAATTTATAAAAGTGAGGCCTTAGTTTGTAATATACTTTCAATCTAGGCCTTGGTTAGTAATATGCTTTTAATCTAGTCCTTAAGTTCATGTTTGACAAAGCGTAATTTTTTAAGCTAGTCAAATATATTTTTTACGTGTACATTTCTTAGTGTCCACACAACTTATGGCCCATTTAGATCCAAAGCTATAAACACTTAAAATGTATTACCAAGTTCTCTAGACTTGACCATTTGGATGTACATGAGAAATCTTTGAAGACGTGCAAAAGATCCAAATAAGGGCGTGAACCTCAGTTAATTGCGATGGTGAGATATTTTGCAATACTGAACTCTTCTGGTAGCTTAATTTCCATGGTAACACAATCCTAACACGGTGGAGATAGTTTAGATCTCAATCGAGTGGGTGATATTCTTAGTTGAATAGAGATGAACAAAAGATGTTATTGCCTAGGGGGACTATGATGATATGTGTAGGTCATGGAGCTTCTTGAATTTCATCATCCTTCGTATTAGACACAATTAAGAAAATGTGTTGTCTAGTACTTAAGGAAAGAAAGAGCATTTTCAGTTTTGTTTCCTATTCTAATTGATATTGATTTAAGAAGGTTTTTGCCATCTATCTCTTAATTTCTGGGGGTAATTTTACGATTTCACTTTTGAAGTTAGTTAAGTGGCTTTGTGGTGTTCAAGGATGTAGGTAAATTATACCAAATCTCATAAATTCTCGTGTTCTCTTTTTCTTATTTCTTTTGTATTGGATATTTACTTTTTTGCTTTATTATTATTTTTAAATAAAAATATTTGGCATCGGTTTTTATGAACATTGGTGTTATCCATGTACTTTTGCAAACTAAAAGTGATTTAGACATTTACTTAATTTAAGTTTGACAAACACGCACATTGATGGAAGAAGATTTGTGAATTAGGAATTCGATTAATTTCACTACCACAAAAGTAAGTTTCTACGGCATTTTTTAACTAGGGATGACAACGAGTCGGGCCGGCTCGGCTCGCGGGCCAAAATTTAGGCTCGGGCTCGGAGGATCCGGGCTTTTTTAGGGCCCGAGCCGAGCCGAGCCCCAAGTTCGGTGGAATTTTTAGGGCCGGCCCGTATTTTTCTATTTTTAAAAAATCAGTATTATTCTATTTTTTAAAATTTTTTTGATCGCGAGCCCAAAAAACCCGTGATACGAGCCGGCTCACGTAGCTTGCCAGGCCGGCCCGGCTCGGGCCGAGACCCAAAAATGAGACTCGACCCGAGCCTTGGCTCGGTATCTCGGGCCGCGACCCGAGCCTGGCTCGGGCTTTTCACGGACCGAGTCCTAGCGGCCCGAGCCATCGAGCCATTTTGCCACCCCTAGGTGTGCTTATTGTACGCCGTAATAAGTGCACACTATAAAGCAGGATTTTTCCCTTTTTTTGCTCGTAAAAAGTGAGATACTTTTTATGTCGTGTCACTAAATGTCGTAGAACTAATAAAGGTGTTCTCTATATGGCATACTCTGCACGCCGTAAAAAATAAACCACTTTTTACGACATTACTTTATACGACGTTTTGATGTACGCCATAAAGAGTTATTTACGGCATCCAATGCATGCTCTAAAAAATATACTTTGTTGTAGTGTTATAAGTAAATCATTTCTAGATGCTAATTATGGGAAATGCCTATGATACTTGGTATTGAATGTCAAGTGGTATTCTAGGTTGACCTCACAAATCAGCACAATCTTGTTAGATCTTTTGTCACCTTCATGTCAACCTTTACATACATTAAGATTATCATTCAAGAAAATGAACTAAGAATGTTGGATATGTCGTGTCGAGCCCCGCCACCAGCCAACTCGTACTTGCATATATGGCAAACCAAATACTAGTTTACTCATCCAATTTATTTTTTTGTTGAAAATAACAAATTACATTTTCACTCTCCAAAGTATAAGGAAGATGTAATTTGTAACGATGTCAAAAGAATTATAAAGTCTCCCAAAAAATTAACATTTTCACTCTCCCAAATTTTGTTCATTTCATTCTTATTTTCACCCTTTATTTTATTATTAGCAAATTTTTTCCTGTATAGAAAAGTGCAACGTAGTATGTTTCTTTCACTTTAAAGCATATTAACAGAATATTTTAATAGAAATCATCCTTAACGACCAGATGTATTAATTGTTGCGGCATATAACTATTTCTTTAATTGATGCTAAAAATCTGAATTATTGAAAGGCGAACACAATTACCAAGTTTATAATTTGGAACTCACCAACCTTGTTATGCCTTCTTGTCCTATTAGCAATTCTGAAGTTTGAATGCTTTAAATAAAGAGAACTAATCTACTTATAAAATTATAAAAAATTAAGAAACTTCCATAGTGATAGAACAATTAAACTATTATAAAAATATTTTTTGACAATAAAAGTATTATAACGTACCTTACGAAGACAATTACTTGAGCTATTTAAGGTGGTCAATCAAGGATTTTCTAACAGAATGGGTAAATGAGTCAGGCAAATAGGCTAGTCTAGGTTTCCATCTACTAACACCAAATTAGAGTCCTAAGTTAATCGTGATACTGGGTTAGGATATGATTGTATGACAGTTCTTGTATTCTGACCTATTGAAACACATTCCACGATTTACCTTCTCCACAATACTTTAGGGGAGAGGCGGTGGGGGACCTTTAAAGTTGGGGATCAACCTTTCTTTTTCATAATCAAATATTTTCCATACAATAATTATAACAAAACGTCGTGTCAGGGGACATTGTGTCCTATCTTCACACCATGTGTTTAGGAATGAATACTGGGGAGTTCCCATTGTCTTCGAAGTTGCGTCAACAATGTGGATTCACATGCAGGGCGGAGGTAGGGGGGACTTGCTAGGCTGTAGTCCCCCCTCCAAGGCCCAAAACAAAATTTTTTAGGTAGTATTTATTTACTTTTTTTTATTTTTTTTTGTTGGTAAAAACTGGTTTTTTACGTATAATTTTTTTTTCACGTATTAGCCCAGTTTGAAATTTTACAGCCAAGTATTGGATCTAATCTTGGCTCCGCCCCTGCTCTCATGTAAAGGGAAGAAAATCACATGTAAAACCACAATGCACCTTTTCATTCGTGTGTACATTCTCTGTATCTATCTCTTTCGTATAGTAATTCTTGCACTGAAGTAACATCGGAGCACAGAGAACTTAACCCATCATTCCCATCATTTTATTTCTGCGGGTCGAGGATGAACCACATCATCATCATAGTAAATCTTTGGGAAAAAACTCCCGTGTACATTTCTAGTTATGGATGAAGTTACAAGTACAAAATAGTATACAAAATGATTGACAAACTGGACAAGTGGCAGCCCCCTATTGGAGGGGGGACAACAGTTTGGGAAAAAACTCCCTTGTACATTTTTAGTTATGGATGAAGCTACAAGTACAAAATGGTTGACAATAGGGGGTCGCCATTTGTCCAGTTTGTCAATCATTTTGTACATAATTTTGTACAAGTAGAATAATCCTGCTGTTTTTGACTTTCTTATTCAACAACTCCCATGGAATAATCTATGTTTTAGTTGGCTAATTGAGACATATTTGATTATTAGTGATTTTTCAAGGAGGGAATAGAAACCAGCAGTTTTGGTAGGTGATAAGGGAACAAAGTTTCCATTTAATATGTGATCAACACAACCCATACTTTTATTTGTCCTTTGAGAAGACTTTTTTAGTTTCATATTAGATCATTGACTGAAGACAAGTCCCAGTGATGGGGATAGGTTGTAAATATATGCAAGTTTGTGGGGGCAATTATTTGTTCAAAGGCAAGTTGAAGTAAAGAAAGAAATTTTATGTTAATGACTGATTTTTATTTAGTGAAACGCAAAATGTTAATTATTGTGTTATTCTTAAATTTAAAATTGGTCCCTTCTCAACCAATTGGATTTTCTTTGCAAACCTAGGTCTGAATATGTTTTTTGTTCTTGTTCTTAGTTATCTCACACGTGTATCGAACTCTATCTTTGAATTTCTTATGTACACTCAATTTTATAGCCTCTACTTCACGATGAAGTGGGGAAAAGTTCAAAATTAAAGAAAGAAAGAAGCTTATTTCTATATTTTGAAAAATGAAAGACAATTAAGTTATGAAATATAGACTAATAAATACGGTCTTTTTTTAAGAAAATTTTAAGAGAATAATATTTTCCATTCCTCTCAATACTTGGCTTCTTCCCACGTTTTCAAATGAGTCCTCAATGCTTTTGGCTAGATACATGGGGAGATTGATGAGACTTGAGATTTTTCAGCTGAATCTAATTAGATTGGGCGCTCTCTCTTGACTAATGAATTTGATTGAAAAGAATATTCTTATAAATATATCATTAGATGCGTTAAATTTCAGATTGAGATGAACTCATACGAGATTCGATTTTTTTGATTATTTAGTGAATTGTCTAGTATTCTTATAAATTTCTATTTTTATATATGTTGGAGGTGAGGCCTAGCTCTCTTCCTAAGTCTACACACTACATTTTTTCTATTAATAAACTATGGCAATATCTATTGTTTTAGTTTTAGAAAAATGTGTCCTGAAAATTGAAATTTTAATAGTTATTTTTTTATTACATTTTTAAGTCCCTTAAAATATAAATTGATTGTCAATTTAATTTAAAATAAAGCCAGCTAACCAAGGTTAAAAATAGGGAAGAAGGAGACAGATTGAGGTGGCAGCAAATGATTGGGTGCTTTTTGTTTTAATTTTTCAAACTGTCCAATTACGGGATAATACGTGTCGCTCCTATTTTTTAATCTGTTTTTCACTCTGGATGTGTAGCACAATTGCTTAATTTATTCACTTGGTCAAATGAAGTCTCCTAGGCGTCAATTAAACTTTATTTGTAATTTAGGTTTCTAGAGTTTTTCAAATTCCAATTAAACTATAGGGATTACTATAACATATTTTATCATGTAATGGTTAATGTCAGATAACAAAAAGAAATTAGGGTTCACGTGATTTAGGAAACTTGCTCGTCGTGTGAATGTCCAGGTGGCACGTGCTACTGGATTTCAGAAGTAAAGTGTGAACATAGCTCTACTGGATTTTAAATATATATATATTTTGTTGAAAAAGCGCCCCTTTCCAAGACATCCTTTTCATTAGAGTTTCCTTAAACCAAATTGCTTAGGATGGTATTCAACATAAAATCTCAATTATTGAACTCTTGACAGGTACATTTTTACAACTTTTCAAGTCGATAATGAAATCACACATATTTCTATCATGTACATGTAGATTTGAAGGAAAATAATCAACTTAAAATTTTATGATGATTAGATTGATTATGCACACACACATCGATCAAGATTATTAGATTGATTATGCACACACACACATATTGAATAAGTAAAGAATTATTATTATTTCTATTACTTATGAAGTTTTTAAGTATTATCAAATAATTTTAACACTTGATGTGAGTTTGAAAACATTATCTAATAATTTTAACATTTGCTTGTGTGTTTAGCAGATGATCTTGTTCGTTACAAACAAAAGTTTAGTTTTTGATATTTAATGAGTGCAGTGCATTCTATGCACTTATTTGTCTTTCTATTCTTATTTATTTATTGTTAAAATGAATGAATATTTATCTAATTTTATGTAAATTATGTTAATCGTAGAAAAACATCAATTGGAACGTATTTGACGTAAAAAGGATAATTTTGAGCTAATTTAGAGTTATTTTGGGTTATTAATGATTAACCAATGGCAAGGAAGTGATTAAAAGTAAAAAGAGAGTTATCAGAAGAAAAGGCAAGTTTCGAAGTAAAATTCAACTTTTAAAACGTTTGAGGATTATATTGCTCACTTTCAGAACTTATGACAAACAAATATCGAGTTAATATAAATTTATGGGGACCAATCTTGAAGATTTTGTAAGTTACAGCATTAAAATTGAATAATAAAACGAAGAGGATCAAAATGGGACAAAAACTTAATTTGGAGACCAAATTGCAACAATTCAGAAACTTGGGTTGATTACGGCCAACCACGGTTTTCAAACAGTGCTCAACCACGATCTAGGTTGAATGGAAATGTTAATTGCATTTTAGACAGTCCAATGATAAAATATTATGTGATATTATGTTAACCTTTTTGTCAAATTCTTCCGACAATTTAGCATGATTGTTAATGAAAATATTGATTTTAATAATAATTTTTTATTTTACATTTTAAAGTCCCTTAAATCATAAATTGACCATCAACTTTACTTCAAATAAATTAATGAATTGGAGCAGAGATTGGTCTTTCTCAACTTGCTTACCTGATCTTAATTTATTCACTTGGTCAAATGAAGTCTCCTAGTAGTCAAAGTTCATTATTAAATTTAGATTTCTATTTTTTTTTTTCATATTCCATTTAAACTATAGGGATTATTATAACACTTTTTATCTAGTCATGAAGCCTAATTAATTAAGTCAATGTTTGATAGGGATTAAAATCTAATTTTTTATTTAAATCAAAGTAAACAATTTATTTACTCGCATATTTTTATGGGTTTCATAACTTTTCAAGTACACATTTCTACAATTTTTATCAAAATATACTAAAAATTAGATTTTTATCTCCACCAAACAAGGGCTAAGTTGTAATCAATATTTAATTCATTTTTTAAAAAAATATATAGTCATTGTTTGGTGAGGATTAAAATAAGATTTTTAGTAGATTTTAATAAAAAACAAATGATGAAATATATGATTGAAAAGTTGTGGATTTCACAAAATGTGTATTTAAAATTAATTGTTAACTTTGATTTAGATTAAAATTTTAATTTTAATTTCTACCAAACATAGACATAATGTGTGTATTAATGTAATGATTAATGTTAGATGACCAAAAAAAAAAAAGAAAAAAAAAAAGATGGCAATTTCCAACCATGCATTAAAATTTGCACCAAATCTTGCATCAAACAGAAAATCACCTCCAACTCATTACACCAAAAGTTACACCAAATGAATAGTGTTTAATAATTTTCTTCATTTTTTTAATTATTAACAATTTATTTATCTCAAAAACTTATTTATTTATTTACTACATAAATTATTAAATAAATAATTGCGTTTAGTTAACAAAAATATTGAATTCATTAATAAATTTAAAAAAAAAATGTATTACAATTAATAGAAATACGACAACTAAAAAAATATTAAATCATAATACTAAAATATTATCTACACACTTGAACAAGCATTCTAATGTGACAATCAATAGCCATGTCACTAAACTATATATATATATATAAATTTTTATTTTTTTGCCAAGAATCGGAGGCGTTCTTTTTGCTGTTTTCGGGACGTTTTCTGTTTTCGATTTTCCAAAACATTGAAAACGCGTTCTCTTTCCCATTTTCGAAAGCGAGTTTTTGAAAACAATTGAAAATTTTGTGAAGAAAACGGAAAACAACTTTTTTACGTTTTGACTGTTTTCTTCACAAATCTGCCAAAATTCAAAAAACACGGGTCGAGAAATATTTTTTCAAAACGATAAAAAGAACGAGTTTTCAACAATCTCAAAATGGACACCCAAAACACAAAACACAAAACACAAAATTGAAATACGAAGAGAACGTCCCCTAAACTTCACATATGACTTTTCTATTGTCACCATTTGAAGTATTAACACTTTTGATAATGTGACAATCTAAAGCTCTTTCATGAGTTAATTATCTCAATGGCCATTGAAGTTTTACAGTTGCATCTCAATAGTCACTACAACCAAACATGTTATGTCTCCAACATTTACCTAACAACTCATCTTTATACACGGAAATAAATAATTAGACTCAACATCTAGTTTAGGCCACGTTAGGTTTACGTTTATTGATTCAACAATTCCTTTAGTAGTGTACACATGAAATCGATTTTAGCCCCCATTTAGTTCAACTAAAAAAATGAATAATATTTAAGTTAAATTTAGCAATTAATTTTAATTATTTTACCACACATTTTAATGAGACTCACAACTTTTTAATTACATATTTCATCTATTTTTATCAAAATTTACGAAAAAATATTATTATTATTTTTTTTTATCTAAATCAAACAAAGGCTTAATAAGTAATTTTTGATTAAATTTAGCAGTTGACTCAACATAAAAAAATTGATGACTAATTTTTGATATCCTAAAATTCAGGGACAAAAAAATTTGAAGGACCAATGTGTCAATGACCAAGAATATTGAAAGTATTGTATCTATATTTTTCTATAGACAACTTACAAAAATACCTTTAAAATTAGGGATGTTTTGCAAAATCATAGGATTTTTTTTTTAAAGTAAAAAATACTGTATAAAATTAAAAAGTGATATAATGTCACTTTTTACGAAAATTATGTCACTTTTAAAAATTTAGTATCACCTTTTTTTAAAAAAAATTCATACAATGTCACTTTTATTAAAAAGTGATGTTTTATTACTTAAAAAAGTGATAAAAATCAAGAAGGTGACTACAAAAGTGACAAATACTAAAAAAAAAAAAAAAAAGATAGAAATTAAGAAGGTAACTGAAAAAAAAGTGACAAACATTAAAAAAAAGTGACAAAAACTCAAAAAAGTGAAAGAGAATTTTTAAAAAGTGATGAAATCAAAAAATAACACAAATTAAAAAAGATACACAAATTAAAAAAGTGACAAATACTCAAAAATGAAAAAAAAATTTAAAAAGTAACAAACTCAAAAAAAGGTGACACAAATTAAAAAAAAAAAAAAAAAAGTGATAGAAAATAAAAAAAAAAAATCGACAAATCATAATCCACAATTTTCAATATAGCCAAATTATCAATAAATTGACCCAATCAATTTTAATTTATTGACACAAATTCAATACACGATGAACATTGATAGTTAAATCACAAGCACATCAATTACAATATGAACACAAGAATTTATAAATTGGAAGTGATGAAAATTCCAAAAAGTGTCAAACATTGAAAAAAGTGACAAACAATCCAAAAATCGACATCTTAAACTTTAATGAACAATTGAAGACATTGGCATAAGTTCTCATCCAACAAAAAAACCAAGTTCTTATTCAAAATGCATAACATATATATTTTACCAACACATGCAATCTTTGTTGATAAAGACAAGGAGCATCTTGCATTAGTGTTGTTGAGTTCAATTATCCCGATGAAAAAGAGTAAGGATCCGTTTGATTGCAAATGTGAAATTTGGGTGGAAAGAAAATGAATTACAGTGAATTGAATTGCCTAGAATTTGTTTTACTGAGAATTGTAATTAATTGTGTTTGATTGGTGTAATTTTTCACCTAAAAAATGTTGAAAGTTTGGTGTCTGTTTGAATTTATTTTTTATGGATATTGTTCATTAAAGTGATAAAAATTTTCATCATTGAGTTTAGAATTTGTTCTAATTGTCAAAAAAAAAATTACAATACCGAATACCATACGTTTGACTTTGTTTTGCATAGAAATTGTCAATAAAAGTGATAATTTTTTTTATCATTGGGTCTAAATTTTTTTCCAACTTCTTAAAAAAAAAAAAATTGGAGTCAGTTTTCCAACCAAAGTGGTGGAAAAATTAATTCCCTAAATAAGAGGAAAAGGGGCGCGTGGGGGTGGGGTGAGAAAAACTTTTCCATAGAAAAAAACTTGTATCAAACACCAATAATTTAAAAAGAAGGAAAAAGTTTTCCATTTTTCATGGAGAACTTTCCTTTTCAAACATGCCATAAGATTCAATTCAAATATTATAGATTGAAAAGGAATAAAGGTTATAATGTGTAAAGTTGTGTTACTAGCCCTTGATGCTTGTTTGGTTGCTATAATAATTGTTGCTACTTCAAGCAACTATGTTCAGTTGCTCTTGCAATAATAATAAAATTTAGGAGTGAAATCGATAACACCAACCCAAATAAAACGGAGACTAGAAACCACATTTGCATACCTCTCCACGAACAATCTCTTGGGCACCACAAAAGCGTCCGAGGATTGAAACTCTCGAGTTTAGTTGTCCCTACAAGCATCACAAATTGGATCTCTAAGACAATTTGTTATTCAACTTACAACTGAAGCAATTGAAAAGAGCAGGCAAAATAAAAATTGAACTGAAGCAAAATAAAGAGCAGGCAATTTTTTTTGTGATTGTAGATAGAGATTATTTAAAACACTATTGATTTAAAATCAATGAGGAAATGGAATTTGCAAGAATCTTCGAAATAGAGGACCAAAAAAATTCTTCATTACTGTTGAGAAGAATAACATATATGATTCAAGCACAAAAAATTGGTCAATTTTACAGAGAAATAATCTTTCTTGAGCTTAACCTCTTCCTCTACACCATTGACAAAAATTCCAGATTATAAAACGAGGAAATAGAAATATATAGAAAACTTAGGGGGTGTTCTCTTCGTATTTTAGTTTTATGTTTTGAGTTTTGAATTCGTTTTGTGTTCTGTGTTTGGGTGTTCATTTTGAGATTGTTGAAAACTCGTTCTTTTTGTCGTTTTGAAAAAATATTTCACAACCCGTATTTTTTGAGTTTTGACAGATTTGTGAAGATAACAGCAAAAACGTAAAAAAGTTATTTTCTGTTTTCTTCACAAAATTTTTAGCCGTTTTCAAAAACTCGTTTTTTAAAATAGGAAAGAGAACGCGTTTTCAATATTTTGATAAATCGAAAACAGAAAACGGTCCGAAAACAGTAAAGAGAACGCCCTTAATATCTCAAACCTTAGCCTGCACCCAGAAATCAACAAATTCCAAATAATCAAGTTCCTCAAACTCATCCGATCAAAAATCCCTCTTCTGTCCATATCACCCTTCTTAAAATACCCAGATATCATCACTAACCAAACATAAAAATTCATTTGTGTCATTTTCTCAAACATTTCCCATGCAAAGAATCAAAGTTATATCTGATATATATTTAGCAATTCACAAATTTGGTAAAGCTGCTTCTTGCTAGAACCACGAGGTCGGTCTCTGTGCTTCTTGGAAGTTGGTGAAGTCGGTCCACCCAGAGGTGATTGTGGTCGCGGAGGAGTTGCGATGGATGGTGGAGTTGCCATAAACTTGTGAGAAAGCCCCAATGGCCGATGGAGGTGACGAGACGTGCCAATATATGCTCGGCAGGCTGCTGGCCCGAATACAGAGTTGGGGTAGTCCTTGACATTAAGGTACTGTAAGCTGAGCTCCATTATCCATGTCTAGCCTTATCTGTTGGCTGCGGTAATGAAAATGGGAAAAGGTTGAGGAAAAATCTCAATATTTTTGTTATATATAGGAATGATTTTTCCTTAGTTTTTGTTTTTAATTTCAATTCTCCAGATTTTTCTCTTCGACAGGTACGCTTCAGTTGTTCGTGCAATCACAGCATCTGATTCTGAAGGATCTCCATCATGGCTCAGAACACAGGCAAGAAAATTTTTTGAAATCCCAATTCACATAATACGGATGCTTAAATTGGGATTTCAAAAATTTTTCTTGCCTGTGTTTTGAGCCATGATGGAGATCCTTCAGAATCAGATGCTGTGATTGCACAAACAACTGAAGCGTACCAGCAACCAGCAATTGAACTTTTTGATCTCTGTATAGGAGACTCCAACAGCAATAAGTATTTTTCAGCAACCAATATATCAGTTGGCCGCTGAAACGCATGGCAGAGTTTGGATTATTTAGCGACCAAATTCCATTGGTCGTTGTTGAGAAGGCACTACTAGCGACCATAGTATGATTTCCCCCAAAAGACACCAATCTATTGCCTTGAGATATTGTTGGAGGCCTGGCCCTGGACCCAAGCCAACTAGCAACGGCCTAGGGCCTCAAGATGTTGAGGGCCTAAAAAAATAAATCCAGCCCAAAGGCTTTGAGTCCAAAAGCCTGAGAAATTCATCCATTTTATTTGTACATAGGGTTAGAGAAAGAAACAATGAGGCACATTACTTTATTGAATTTATCTTACCAATTTCTGGGACTGTTGCCACTACCGGAGGGCCACAATATAGGGGAATGTCATCTATGGTAAAAATAGTTTTTAGAAAAATTTCAATTACTTCATTAATCTTTAATTAATCTCAATAATACTATTGAACTTCAATTTAATTTTAAATTTCACCATTTTATCTATTTCGGTCACCTATAGGCCCCTATATTGACGAAAATTATTTAGTTGACAATCACTCTAAGTAAAAACTACATGACACCCTATGAACGAAAATTATAAAACATGTGTTAATAATATGTCCTTATATTAATGTGTGTGTATATGTTGAATCATGCTACGCGTACAAAACCATTTATAAAATTCCTTACATACTACACACGATAGGGGTGGGGACCACATAACCGACATTTTTGAATTTACATGAGATTCGCATTTTTTGTGAGAGGGAGTAACACATTTTATACAAATATGTTTGTACATATATCTTTATCTATATATGTTTGTTTATTTATTTGTTTGTTTGTCTATTTGTTTTTTTTTTTCTTGTGTGGTATAGTTAATTTAACTCGACACGATCGAAATTTAGCCACCCAATTGAAAATTTCTCCAAAATTCCAGTTCACAACAGCCCCACCAATAGGGGCGCCCCTGTCCTTGGCCCTGGCATTGAGCCGGGCCTAGGAGTTTTCTCCAGAATATGATTTCCTTCTTTGGATGCTCTGATTGGCAGCGAAGACTCCAGGGACTGCAGTCCTCTGCTCTTTGTCTCGTTCTTTTACGTGAATTCAATAATCACTAATTTTCTGTAAAATATAGGAATGATTTTTCCTTAGTTTTTGTTTTTAATTTCAATTCTCCATATTTTACTCTTCGACAGGTACGCTTCAGTTGTTCGTGCAGTCACAGCATCTGATTCTGAAGGATCTCCATCATGGCTCAGAACACAGGCAAGAAATTTTTTTGAAATCCCATTTTAAGCATCCGTATTATGTGAAGTGTAGAAAAGTAGTCATATTAAAGGTAGAAGAATGAAGATAGTGAATGCTATTTACATACTGCCAGATGTTGACTTTTAGTGCCTCATTTTTTTGTAATATTTGGGGTTGTAATTGAATAATTGATATTGATACATGATAATCAATTGGTCAACATTACGTTTGCATTCTGAGAATTGAATTTTAGAATCTGAATTCATGAAAGTCCGTTCAAATTGGAACGGGATAATTTCTAATTTGAATGCTTGGGCCTCAATTCCTCATTTTCATACTATAAAGGTACACATTTCATCTACGCCACTTTGGGTATTCAATAAATAGAAGTGTTTACTTGAAATTTGATACCTTCACCATCTGTATTACGTAGAAGAGTTCATCTTGTTTATAAGGTCTCACCTTTTATGTAGAAAGTAATTATTGGAACTTACAAAATTTTTAGATTTTTGTGGTTACTAAACTAAGCAATGACTACAATTTTTCTGCAGCTAAGCAGCGAAAAATGACGATAATGAATAAGCATAACGAAAAACTTGTGGGCGTGTTGCATGAGACTGAATCTAAAGAAATTGTAATTATGTGCCATGGTTTTCAATCCTCAAAGGTTTGTGTTCTGGTTTGGTTATTTTTCCTCAGTCGTCAAATTCACAACTTCCATTGACATAGATCTTTTTATTGTATTATGAACTGCCAATAAATTTGTGTTTCCACTGAGAATTGAGTAAGCAAGATTACCCACGGATAATTCTGTTTATAATTTTAGATTGTACTTATTCCTGTATGATGCAAGGAATCCCTATGGGAAAATCATTCAGCCAAAACTTTGACATGAATATTAGTTTATTTAAGTGCTTAGAAGGCAAGTCTAGCTTTACCTAATGACTCGATAACCTGTAGTCAGTTACCACAGAGAAATTCTTGCCATGGATTGTTGTCTATTACTTTAATTTCCAAAGCCATATTTAGATTTGAAAATCTAAATTTATATCAGAAACCTAGACAGTTGGAAGCAGAGAAGAACTTGTTTGAATTGTCCGCTCATCTAACCGTCCTGAATTAATACTAAAATGGGTTTTAAGCTCTAAAAAGAAAAATTTCCAGTAAAATTTAAGATCTGCAGTTGCAGTGTAAAAAAAATGACCCTAAATTTATGTTACATACAATTTTGATGATCAAAACGAGGGCAACCACAATTGTACATAATCAGGAAAAATATGAATATAGTTGAATGATTGCTGGAAATATAAATATACTTCAATCACGTGTGATGGAGATGAAGTCATTGAATTCTCTTGCAATCGTACTTTGGTTGTTCTGTGTTTTTTCCCTTGAAATATGAAGAAATCTTGGAGAGTTTGTATTTATTCAAAAAAACAAAAAAAAAAAAAAAAAAATTTATACAAAAAGCTTAGATAGAGTGGCAGTCGGTTGTGATGACAGTGCCTAGTGGTGGGATTCATCTCACATATTTAATATGCAGGAGTTCAACATCATGTTCAACATTGCCAGTGCTTTAGAAAACCAAGGAATCAGTGCATTTCGCTTTGATTTTGCTGGAAATGGGTAAACTCTAGAGGCTATTGATTTTTTCTTCTGTCAACATATTAATACAACACGAATAGTAATACTAATATTGTAGACATACGTACATGCTACTTATTGCTGTTCTTTACTTTTTAGGATAGAGTTTATGATTTTGTTGACACATTCAGCCTGCCTTCACTTGTTGCTTTTTCCTTTTTTTTCTTAATTTTATTTATCTTCATGCAACTCATTGCTAGAGCCTAGAGTCTATAATAACATTGTTATTTCAGGAAAATAGTTAGAGAAAGGGGAATGAAAAAAGTTGTATGCTAAGTTACTAAACTAAAACATGCTCTCTGTTTGTTTCGAAATGAAAAATATTAGAGAAGACATAATTTTATGAATTATAAAAGTTGTTATGATTATATTTCAAGGAAAATAAATTTTTCTTCAACACCCTAATTCCATACCCAGGATTTTTTCTGAAACAAAAGATGAGGATGTTTGATAATGGGCAGATATGATATAGAATAACATTTCTTTGGATAGTATTTTTCTAGAAAAGGAAAACTTTATTTTCATGTATATAATAACTTGGAGATTTAATATTTTTCTATACTCCCAGAATCCCTGTGAGTTGAGTTCAATAATCAAAGTGCGTCCAATTAAATTTGTGAAAGTTGCAAATTTTCGGGCCAAATTTGTGATCTCTAACATGCTGTTGTGTATTCTAATGAGAATCACATTTGACCAAGATGATGTAGTTTTTTTAATCCTTTGCATTAAATGTTCATCAAACCCAATTTTTGTAAGATACCTCTTTCATGTATAATTGCAAATTTCTTTTTGAGGGAAAATTAAAATGCTAAATAGTAGCTTCTTGGTGCTGTCAATGCGAGGAAGCTAAGCAACAATTTTTTTGAATAGTACTAATTTTTTTTTTTTTTTTTTAAAATCAGTGATATTGTTTGAAACTTCTGCTGGAAATTTGTTGGATGACAAATAATTGCTATCAAAGAAAAACCTAGATTGGTGCTAAAACTTTCTGGATTGGTTTAAGCAAAATGTAGCGTTTTACATTCCATAGCTTATTATTCTTATGGTAAAGTGAATCCATATGACAGTTAGGACAAGAATTTTGGGAATGGACAAGTTATTTATTTGTCGTTGGAGTTCCCAGCTGAACTTGACCATTTTTTTGTTCTTTTTTTACCCTTATCTTATTATAATTTTTTCCTCTTTCTCTTGAATTTGTCAAATTTGCAGTCTGTCGACGTACTTGGGTAATTTTTTTTTTCTACAATCTTTGGTTTCATGTTGATAGTTGATCTCCAGGGAAAGTGAAGGTTCGTTTCAGTTTGGTAACTACTTTAGAGAAGCAGAAGATTTACGAGCTGTGATAGAATATTTTACTGGAGCAAACCGTACAGTAGTTGCAATTCTTGGGCACAGTAAAGGTGCACCAACTTGTACTCACAACTAAATATTTTATTGCATCCCATTATCCATCAAAATAACTAATGAGAGTTCCTTACACATTTAGAACGTCAAGAATTGCCAAAATAAGTCTACACTTATCCCGTCCCCAGTTTCGTGTCTGGTTTACTCCAACCAGATTGCAATGATCTGTGGTCATCTATTGCAATGATCTGTAACCTAGATGACCAATTTCAGCCAATTGTTGACCTTTTTAATATCAGTGTAACTTATGTTTCCTTCCAACTTATTTTAACTTTTCCACATTACTTTCCAACTTCTATATATATGCATTTTTAATATAAGAAAGATGTCTTAATTATGTGTACTGAATAAATGCATAGATAGTGATGACAATCAACTTAACATGGGAACATGCATTCTGGTCCAAACAGTTAGTTTAGAAACGTGTTCATATTGATGTTGGTGATTTGTTTTCCTTTTTCTGTGATAGAGTTTTAATTTATCTTTCTTAAAATTTGTGCTGCTATATCAGAACATGATGTGATAAATGGAAATTTACATGCTAGACCTGAATTGTCAATTCTGCTTTGGTGCATTGTGTTGACCAGTTGATTCTCTGCCTATTACTGGAGAAATGCAGGTGGCAATGTTGTCCTCTTATATGCATCAAAATATCATGATATACCTACCGTGGTCAATGTTTCTGGCCGCTATGATCTCAAGAGAGGCATTGAAGAGCGTCTGGGTAAAGAGTTCTTCGAAAGAATAGAAAAGGATGGATACCTCAATATCAAAAATAGAAAAGGTGATCATGGGTTATATGTTATGTAGCATCTCCTGTTGAAATTTCTTGAGTTTCTAATTTCAAATTAAAGATAGTGACTTTAAACTAAAGAATTATTATGTTGCTTGCAATCTTGAATTCATCAAGCTCTGATTCTGCTTAACCTTCTCTTTTTTTTGAAGCAATACTTGAATGTGCTGTTTACAACTATAACTTTGAAATATCTCCCATTTAAGGAAAAATAGGACTCTGCAAAAGTTTATTGTCTGTCATAAATGACAAAAGCTCTTATCTGCAGAGTAATTAGTTACACAAAATTAATAGTCTTTTACATCCTCTCTTTGAAGTTAGTTTCATTAACAGAGGAACTGGGACCAAGGTGACATTTTCAAGAGTAAAAAGTATCTGTAAGTCTTCCCATATCCTAAATATCTAATCCAAGTCAAACAACCAAATCATTCAATCTGAGAGAGGGTCTAATCTTTCAAGAACGGTCGTCATTTAGGGATAGGATCCCAAGAATTATTTTTTTATATACTTTTTTCCTTTTTTCTCTGTTGCTTGGACATCCCTTGGAGTATGGAACTATGATTAATGAATCATGAGTTGGTCATTTAGGAGGACCACGTTGAAGTATCTAGGTCCATACCAGGTTTTGACTAAGGGTTCCGTACTAGTAGTTAACTCAAATAGATAGAGATGTAGATATCTTCTAATTCTTTTTAGTTTATAAAGTATTATTAAGGAAATGGAGAATAGACACATCAATTATGGATGATGAAGTGCCATCATATATTCCTTCCGTATTATTAGGAGCTACTTTTAGTTCTGCTGGAAAAGACGTTAAAGGGGTTTAGCCTATTCAACAATGTCTCAATTGGGATACTTTGCAATTAGTTTGTTATCGTTGTATATAGTTCATGAAATTTTAAATGAGAATGGCACCAAGTGTTAAATGCAAAACATGTTTTATGGTTTGCTCAAGTGCAGCCTTTTTTATTAGCTTTTAACTTATTCATGGGATCCTCTCTAGAGCAAGTTGAATGAATTCCTCATTACTTTTTGTTGCACACCATGGATCATGGTTTGTCTGTCTTTTATTTTGTATAATATATGAGTGGTAACTGCTCCTTGCTGGCAAGTTTTGACCGAATCTTGTTTTCTATAGGAGAATTCGATTTCACAAAGTCACCAAGGAGAGTTTGATGGAGCGACTTAATACAAACATGCATGAAGCATGTCTTTCAATTGACAAGAGATGCAGGTTACCTTGATTTTAGTTTCATCAATCAAAAGATACTTTTTTGGTCTTGCTCTACAGTGATGACATTGATTTTTGTGATAAATGTTTTTTTTTTTTTTTTTTTTTTTTAAAAATATCTGACTTGTGAATACAGCTAAACAGAATTATAAAAGCTCATTGCATAGTAATTTCATTCTATAATTAACTTTTATGATTTTTGTTATATCAACGTGTGAATACAGTGACACAAATTTATGAAGCTCATTTCATGATTATTTCTTTATTTTGCCTATTCGAGGTAGGAGTTCTTAGTTTGTGACCTTTTATGTTTTTGGTTATCTTTGGAATTAGACGTTGAGTTTGGTAGGATTGGTCTTATATTTCTGTGTTAAGAGTCTAATTCCTAGTTGAGCTTGATCTCTATATAATGGGATATTCACTATCATGAAAGGTCTGGGTTATATTGTTTTCCCAGAGCAGTGAAGCTGCTTCTGATTGAGTGGGTCCTAAGTCTACTCTTCTTATCAAAGGCACCTGCAAAGTTAAACTGCAGATCCTTTTCATTTACCTCGTTCTTGTGATTTAGTCAGCTTCTCTCTCAATTTACCAATAATACTAGTTCACTTTTCCTAACTGGTGTATCTAGTGCCAGAAAGTAGAGTAAAGAAGGGAAATTGCTTTCTGGGTAGCCTTGTTATGAAGCGAGGTTGCTAAGAAGCATGTCATTTCTATGAACAATTGAGTCTACTGTACAAAAATATAGCTTCGTATCTGCTGTAGACATTGCTGTGAGCCCTTAAACCAATCTACAGGGTAAAAACTGAGATGTGAAACTACTATGTTTCTTTAGGGTTTTAGATAAATAAATTGAAGGACGAATAACACACAAAAATAAGGCTCAAATGATATCTTGGCCATAATTGAGATTCAATTTAGCAGCTACTGATAATATTCTTCACCTAAGTGAGATATTGTTCTAGACATATTTCAAAGTTAACTTGAAGTTCAGAATGTTCAGCTTCACTGACTGGTATTATTGATGTTGAGTTGTTGAATTTTAAATATTTTCGGTTTCGAGTCTTCACTATCAGGATTTGGATATTTGAGAACAGTTATGTTCTGGATTTTGTGCTTCATACTTGTTTAAATGAGCGTTAGTATGTACCCTGATTATTTTTCATCGGTTCTCCATCTGAACTGGATATGTTCTGTTCTCTTTCACTTTGAACAATATGATCTCACCCTGCTATCTTCTTGTATCTTGTTTCGAGAGCTTATGACTTCCTTTGAGCTCATTAAATTCGTGCGCTTAGAAACTGATGTAGAAAGTAGCCGGGGCACGGCTGGGCCAGTACGATTCTTCGTGCATTATATCTGCACTCCCTTCCTCTCATGAGATTTGAAGTAATGCTACATTGCATTTTGAGCCTACATAAATATTGAAATTTGTGTTGTTGGAACTTATATGAAGGGTGTTGATAGTTCATGGATCAGCTGATGAAGTCATTCCAGTTGAAGATGCATCGGAGTTTGCCAAGATCATACCGAACAATCAATTGCAAATCATAGAAGGAGCTGATCATGGATACACGTCCCATCAAGCCGAGCTAGTTTCAGTCGTTTTGCCTTTCATAAAGGAACAGTGTCTGCAGCAGGGAAAAAAGGCCTCTGAATAGCTTAGTGGTCTCTAAACTATGCATTTGAATTTTATTTTTATGTGTTGTGTGTTGGTGAATGTTTAACGATTTATTTTCTTTGGATCTTCCCCTAGACAGCAATAAATTGAATGTAAGTGACAGAAAATAAGACTTCTGTTGATATTTGATTTTTTATGTGATCTGCACATTTATGTTTCAGTCGTCTGAATTTCAACTACGGTTTGTCTGTTTTTTGTTAAATTCGTTAAATTCCTTTCTTCTTTAAGTGAAGCGTGTGTAAATCAATTGTCGAATGACAGTGTCCAATTTTTGCTGTCCATCCAATTAGTTATTGGCACATCATTTTAACTTATCATGTCCAATTTTCTCTAACTACTCCCTATGCTTAAAAATAGGTGACATTTTAATGTAAAATGATGTGTCAATAATTAATTGATGAAAAGAAAATTGGAGAGCAAGAATTGGACAACATATCTCAACTCTGCTAAAAGATGGACAGTCAAATTTCACAGAAGGGATAGCATTTAAGTGATAAAGAAGCCTGAATTTCGTCTCACTTCTTCCATATCCTCATCCTCTTCCTCATCAGACGCATTTTTTATCCTCGTGTATGAGGCCTCTTCATCAATTTCACTTATGGTCATTAGATGTTTGGGACTAAGACTGAGCTTACTGAGATAAAATATTAATGAAAGAGCAATCAGACTAACTCATGCTTCAGTTTCTCCATTTTCTCCAGCAGGTCTGATATTTGGTGCTTTAGTTCCTGAAAATGTTCAAACAGAACAACGAGCAATGTTCTGTTACCCATTAATATATTACATGATGAAATGTTACCTAGAAGCAAATAAGGTTTCATGCTCTGACGAATCTTATGGTACAAAAATCTCTCATCGTCACTTAAGGTTTCCAAATAAGTTGGTAGTTTCGTAGGTTCCAGATTTCCCTGTAGTTTCAGTAATGCCTTCTCGGCCTTTTTGATCTTCCCTCTTGCCTATAGGCACAATACAGTAGATAGTGGTAAGCTTTTGAGGGTTCAAGTCCCTCTATCCCCAAAAAGCCTATTTGACTCCGCAGATATTTATTAGCAGCATCTTGAAAGTGTCCAGGTCGAAATATGACTTTCAAATTAAGTTCCGAATTAGTGGATGCTGCCAAAGGTAGTGGTCATTTAAGTTCTAAATCAATTCCTTAAAACAATTGCTTATACTGTATGGAGTTAGAAAATTGTACAGTTAACCCAAAGGATTCCCGTTCAGAAGGAAATGATTCAATTAGGAGCTTAATTGAGATTGACATGGGCTATATGTGTTTAGCATTAAGTTCTAAAAATCAAGAAGCAACTCTTTCTTCCACATCCAATAGATCAAGCACTAAGACTTTGTGTTGACATTATTGGTTCAAAAGCTTTATCAAGAAAGCTCTAACTTGAGTATCAAAGAGGAGGAGAAAATACCGGATATAACATACCGGTTTCTTTATACAAAAACTCTGCTATTTTAGAAACAACAAAGGAGAAGAGAAATGCTTTATCATTCAACAATTTCATACTACATTTTCTTCTAATAATAATGGAGATACATGACTCCATATATAGCTAAATTTACAAGATTTTTCTAACAACTATTCTATCAACTATCATTACCTACTATTATTTTACTATACTACAAGCTAGATAATTGTATTTGACCATACTTCGATAATGCACTAACTTGTAGTAGCTGATAAGTGCGTTTTGCGCACTTATTTAGGTCACAAAACATGGATAATTAATTGTAATTATATTGAAATATGACTTAATTCTATATAAATTGTGTTTGTAGGACTATGTCGATGAAAATAACGAAAAGTGAGTGAAAATGAGCAAGAAATGATCAAAATGGAAGAAAGCCAAAGTTCAGGGACTAGGATGTAATTATTCAAAAGTTGACTTGAAACCCAAATCAAGAACGAGAACGAATTAAGTAAAAGATTGATGAAATCAAAGGGTATTAGAAGAGGAGAATGAAGAAAATAAGTCAAAATGAGGAAGAGTGGAGCTCAGGGACCAAAAGAACACACATGAAAGTTACTTGTACGGTACAAACCTCCATGCAGTCGCATGGCAATAACAGAGAACTCTAGGGGCCAATTTAGTGAACCATGCGGTTGCCTGGTACAATTACGGCGTGAAAAATATGGTTTCCTTATTTGATTCAACCACCTATAGAAACACGTCTTGGACCCCTTTTTAACCCTACTGACGACCAGAACAGAGGGGTTACGCAATTTTGGAGAAGAAAATGTGATTTTGGGAGCAAAAATACAAAGACCAACGCGAAGAATCATCACGCACTCCAACGATTCAATTGAATATCGACTCGGTGATGACGTTTCTTCAACTTTTCTTTTGTTTTTCTTTTTTTTTAACATGCTAGACTAGTTTTTCTTGTACTAAGAGATCAATGAATCTTGTAACATGATATTTTAATCTCTAATTTTATATTTTGACCTTATAAAATACGTTTTGGATATTTGAATGATTTATACGTATTTTTTTTCATATAATTATTGTGCACGTTAATTATATAAATGTCGTAACCTGTTTTATGCATTCGAAAGAAGAAAAATAGGTTCGGCGTAGTATAAATTGTCATAGGGTCCGATAGGGGATAAAAATATACCGCTATGCCTTGTGTGAATCTTTAAGTGTTCATGAAAGCTCATACATTCTTTTATATTTGTATTCGTCATAGAAATATAGTCAGATCACATGATAGGATAAGTTTAACATTACTCGAAAGAGATTGTTAAATTCAATAGGAACATTGCTTCTTCAATATACAATCGTGTTGTCAAATTGTAAAACTAGTATTGAAATGGATTGTTGTATGGGGATTCATGATCCTAGTGCGTTTTTCTATTGTTAAGTAAATTAATTTGCATTTAAATTTCATATTGCATTCTAGTATAATTCGCATCTAGTTTAGCCAATTCATTCATAGTAGCATTTATTAGCTAGTTCAGTTTTAATTTAGTATAAAACACTCAAAAGCATATCTAGTTTCGGTTAAGGCTGAAGTAATTATTATTGAACTACTCAATCTCTGTGAGATCGACAATCCAGATTTAAAAGTACACTTTATTACTTGTAACGAACCGTACACTTGCAGTTTTTTTTAATCGAACGTATTTTCATTTTGATAAAACATTATGTGATTTAGGTGCAAGTATTAATTTAATGCCGTTCTCTATTTTTAGGAAACTTGGTTTGGGAGAAGCAAAAGCAACTACGGCGACTTTACAATTAGCAGACCGATCCCTTACACATCCACGAGGGATTATTGAAGATGTGTTGATAAAAGTGGAGAAGTTCATATTCCCAGCCAATTTCATCATTCTTAACATGGAAGAAGATAAGGACGTCCCACTTATATTGGGTCGACCTTTCTTAGCAACTGGAAGATCAATCATTGATGTTCAGAGGGGTCAGCTTATTTTGAAACTTGGGGAAGAACAAATTTCATTTAATGTGTTCAAGGCCATGAAGTTTCCGACTGAATCAAATAGCTACTTTCAGATGGATGTGATTGACAGAGTAATTGAAGACAACTTTCGTCTACAACATCTCATCGATGCATATGAGGCTTGCATTGCACATTCTCAATCTATCCACACTGATTCAAATAAGATTAAGGAGTGTGCAAGGCTTCTGGAATCTAATTCACCATATATGCGCAAACATTACTTCGAGGAACTGAGATCTGAACCTACAACTGCAAAACTAACTATTTAGCAGCCTCCTAAGTTATAACTCAAGCAGCTACCATCTCACATTCGATATTCATATCTGGAGGAGTTTTCGACACTTTCAGTGATTATTTCAAATTCTATTAGCGAGGTAAAGGAGGAGAGGCTACTTCGGATGCTAAGGGACAATAAAACAGCCATCGGGTGGTCTATAGCAAACATAAAGGGTATGTCGTACCGTATGCATAAAATACTTATGGATGAAAACTTTAAACCGATAGTTGATGGTCAGATGCGATTGAATCCAAACATGAAAGAAGTGGTAAGGGCTGAGGTATTGAAGTTACTTGATGCAGGTATCATTTACCCTATCTCAGACAGTGCATGGATCAGTCAAGTACAGGTTGTACCTAAAACGTGAGGTATCACAATGGTAACGAACGCGAAGAATGAGCTAATTTCGACAAGAACAGTGACTGGATGGAGAGTTTGCATTGATTATCGCAAACTTAACGATGCTACTCGGAAGGATCACTTTCCACTTTCATTCATTGATCAGATGGTGGAGACACTGGTAGGACACTCTCATTACTGTTTTCTGGATAGATACTCGGGGTATAATCAGATTCCAGTGGCACCGAAAGATCAAGAGAAGACTTTTTTCATGTTCCCTATGGTACCTTTGTATACCGTAGGATGCCTTTTGGTTTATGTAACGCACCTGCCATTTTTTAGTGTTGCGTGATGGCTTTTTTCTCTGACATGGTTGAGAAGTTCATCGAGGTGTTCATGGATGACTTCTCAGTATTTGGCTCTTCACAGTGGTGCATAGAAACAAGATTGGCATTGAACTGGGAAAAATGCCACTTCATAGTATAAGAAGGCATTGTGTTGGGACACAAAATTTCAGCGAAAGGGATTGAGGTGGACAAAGCAAAGATTCAGGTAATTGAGAGGCTACCACCACCAACATCAGTAAAGGGTGTTCATAGCTTCCTTGGGCATGTTGGGATCTACAGAAGATTCATAAAAGATTTCTCAAAAATCACGAAACCACTATGTAGCCTGTTGTTGAAAGATGCTACCTTCGAGTTCACAAATGAATGCTTGACAGCCTTCAATACTTTGAAAGAGAAACTGATTTCAGCACCTGTGATCATCTCTCTAGATTGGGACTTACTGTTTGAGTTAATGTGTGATGCCAATGATCATGCAGTAGGGGCTGTATTGGGTCAACGTAGGAATAAAGTATTTCACGTGATCTATTATGCCAGCAAGACCTTGAATGACGCTCAACTTAACTATGCCACTAGAGAGAAGGAGCTTCTGGCTGTAGTTTATGCCTTTGACAAATTTCGATCATATCTTGTAGGATCGAAGGTTATAGTCTGCACAAATCACGCTGCCATCAAGTATCTGATGACGAAGAAGGACGCCAAGCCAAGACTCATTCATTGGGTACTACTGCTGCAAGATTTTGATTTGGAGATCAAAGATAAGAAGGAAAATGAAAATGTGGTAGCCGACTACTTATCCAGACTTGAGCTTAGTGAGCAAACAGAATCAGTGGATATTAACGAGGTCTTCCCAGATGAGCTGACTTCTAGCGTAGAAGAAACACCGTGGTATGCAGACATAGTGAATTATCTAGCAAGGTCCATCACTCTACCAGATTATTCAAGTCACCAAAGGAAATTTTTTTTCACTGAATTGAAGTATTACTTCTGGGAGGATCCCGTTCTCTATAGGCGAGGGGCTGATCAAATTATTAAGCAGTGTGTTTCTGAAGAAGAAATACCCAGAATTTTAGAACAGTATCACTCCTCAGCTTATGCAGAACATTTTGGAGCATTGAAGACAACAACTAAAGTTTTACAATTAGGGTTCTGCTGACTTTCATTGTTTCGAGACACTTTTGTGTTTGTAAAAAAGGTGTGATAGATGCCAACGAACCGAAAATATCTCGAGGAGGAATGAGATGCCTCTTAATAACATTCTTGAAGTTGAATTATTTGATGTGTGGGGGATTGACTTCATGGGGCCATTTCCGCATTCTTTCTCCAATCAGTACATTTTGGTTGCAGTGGATTATGTGGATTATGTGTGCAAGTGGGTAGAAGAAGTAACATTACCGACCAACGATGCTAAAGTGGTGATTGGATTTTTGAAGAAGTATATTTTCACACGGTATGACACACCTCGGGTTATCATAAGTGACGGAGGCAAACACTTCTGCAATCATCACTTTGAGGCACTATTAGTTAAGTATGGTGTTCGACACCGCATAGGGACACCTTATCAACTTCAGACCAGTGGGCAAGTTGAAGTATCTAATCGGGAACTGAAGAGGATACTTGAAGTCACAGTGAATTCGTCTCGAAAAGATGGGTCTAAAAAGCTTGACGACGTCTTATGGGCCTACAAAACAGCATTCAAAACACCGATAGGTATGTCTCCCTATCGCTTGGTTTCTGGAAATGCATGCTATTTACCAGTTGAATTAGAGCATCGAGCCTATTGGGCAGTCAAAATTCTGAATTTAGACTTGAAGGCAGCCTGTTAAAAGAGGTTACTCCAAATGAATGAAATGGATGAGTTCTTTCTAGAAGCATATGATAATGCCAAACTGTATAAGGAACGAACCAAAAAATGGCATGACTTGCATATTCAACGAAGGAAGTTCGAAGCTGGGCAACATGTGCTACTATATAATTCTAGGCTCAAGTTGTTCCTAGGAAAATTGAGATCGAGATGGTCTGGTCCATACACAATTACACAAGTTTTTCCAAGCAGAGCTGTGGAAATAACTCATGAAAACAAGAGGACTTTCAAGGGACAAATGTTGAAGCATTATTGGAGTTGTGATTTCTCCAAGGACAAATCTGCTGTCCACCTCAAGCTATCAGAATGACAACCACACGGTAAAATCGAGCTTTTGACTATAAACTAGCGTTGGTTGGGAGACAACCTAATATTTCTTCCCTTTTATTTATTTTGCCTTATGCATTAACTTAGGATTTTTTCATAATTTTATGCATTTTGGTAGTTTTTAGTCATCGATCACCTAAATAGTTCACAAAGTGTCTATGCATGGCTCACACCGGTTCTAAATGTATTTTACATGCTTCACGATGTGTTGAAATCATGTTTAAAGATTTGAGATTAAAATCACATTTCGAGGTAAAACGAGCTTTTTAAAAAATTTCTCGGACTAACACTTGATTTGATGTTTAAAGTAGTTTTTAAAATGATTTTATGGCTTACACACACCTCATACAGTTTAAAATGAGTTTTGGTAAGTATTGGGGTCGGCGGATGATCAAAGGGTAATAAGGTAATAAGTTGAAATTTTGGGGAAAATTGACTAAAAATAAGTTTTCGAGGGATTGAGTGCGTTTTAATTTTTTTTCCATGTTGCATACACTCACTATACCCTATTTAACTTGTTAGGCACGAAAAACGAGATTTTTGGTGTCAAGATGTGCTGAGAGTCGAAAGAAGCATAAAATTGGCCAATATGTAGCTCTGGTAGTCCATGCGGTCGCATGGGCTAAAAACCCATGTGGTCGCATGGTGTGACTATAGCCCAAAGTGGCTCATGTCACTTGTTCCATGTGGTCACATGAATTTGCACCATGCGATTGCATGGTGTAAATTTTAAAAAAAAAAAAAAAAAAAAAATTTTGGGCGAGTTTTTAAAACAAAAATCGAAGCATCAAAACTTCATTCCCGGTATTCCTCGACCTCTCACGCACACGAAGTCACCCACAAGCCATGGTAAAACCTCTCAAATTCTCATACTACTTGACCCACATCACACACTCGAGGTATCATCTTCGCACCCTCTTCTATCTTCAAAGTTTTTCAAGGTAAGTTTGACTTTCCCTTTTATTTATTAAGGTTTGGTCGATTATATTGAAGAAGAATGGGCATAGGTAGGTGTTGGATTAATGGGTGTTAATGGATGAACGTTATGTTTTACAACTTTTGGCTTTGATTCAATACCCAATCCTTCATCCATTGTAAAGAAATTTCTTTGCATTCAAAGTGTTCAATGAAATGTCTATTTGAAATTTTTGGTGTTTTCTTGTGAATTTCGAATTCCTACATGATGATATTTGCTTTCATTTGCACAATGTGATGATTTTCATTGTCTAACATGGAAGAACACCACACTTGCACACATAGGCACCTCATGTCAAAGTTTCATGTCATTCACGTCACCAACTTCGGCCATCGGGTTTTTTATATCCAAATGAAGTCCAAATGACCTACATTTTTGATATGTCGTATAGCAAATTGCATACTTTCATATGCACAGAAGATGCTTGGGAAAATTTTGATTTTTCTCGACAGTGTCCGAGGGTGAACATGCCCAGTCGAACATGCACTATTTTCAGAAATTTTACAATTTAGGTTCAATATGGGTTATCCATTACATGTTACCCCTTATGTGTTCATACATATAATTTGTTGCACATTTCATTGTCCGTGGCTCGATCGTGTCACTCCATGTCACCTCATGTCACACTGTGTTTAGGCTCGCGTTACTCATGTCACCTACTTTGCCCATCGATTTCTCAACCCATTTGACATCCAAATGACATGTATTTTGGATATGTGCTAGAATAGTATGCCTACTTTCATATGCCTGGACAATGCTCGGGAAAAAATTGATTGTTTTTTACAGTGCCCGTAGGTGAAAGTCCTTGGTCGACCATGAGTGAAAATTTGAGAATTGCATCAATTCACTTTCTTTTGGGTTTCTAAGCTATATTTTGATATATTTTAAGAATAAAACCCTCATTTTTCACACATTCTCATTGAGTATGACATTGTAACCTCACTTTGGACACCATGTGCACTCATTACTTGTATAAGCACCTTGAAACAAGTTTTTTTTTGGGGAGGGGGGGTTTGTGCTTCTCATTCCATATCTATTACCTTTGCATTGTAACAACTGCACTTGTGGTCTAATGCTTGCATTTTATTTTCGTAGGATGCTGCCAAAGAGGACATCAAAAAGAAAATACAAGGTCGGCTCTACTTCCGGTACTGAGCATACACGGGAGTCTGTGTAACGCCCCGAGCTCTAGGAACTCGTGACATTACTAAGATCTTAAATTTGTAAAATTATACTTAGTTAGTTCATAAAATGCAGAAAAATAACTTGGACTAAAAGTATTACCGCTACGGAGAATCTATTATGGAACTCAAGGAAATTTTCTTTTGGAAAGTTCAGATTTTCAGCTTACACAACTTTCTGAAATAAACTTCGTTCAACAACTAAATGAAATCCAAAATTTGAAAATTTTAAACTGTAAACATCTCACACATAGGAGAATTATATGTAAACGTACACAAATTCAATCGATAGATGGGTTAAAATTCTTTTCAAAAACCGGAACTATCTGTTCTCGGATACATTCTGGCAGTTCTCAGGAAAAAGTCCATAACTTGTGTTTTACACAACCAAAATTCAAAATTTCAAATCTGCGAGATATCTAACTCATATGCCTATCATCTCCAACTGAAATCACCTCAAAATTTCAAGTATTGTGGTCTGTGTAAATTTTTAAACTTAGGCCAAAAACTAAAAATATTTAAAACCTGCTGTAGTATCTCAAATGGAGTAAATGAACTACCATAAAATATTCTGTCAACCAACAAATGATTTCATATAGATCTAAGTCTTCAAACTTTCAAGAAATACTAATTTATAATATCCCAGATTTAAATAAATGTTAGAATAAAAACATGACTTTATTGATGTCTTTAGGAGCTCATGTCAAAGCATCACCACTCTCCGCCACGCCGCCGTTGAACGCCTTAATCTGAAATTGTTAGAGTAGGGTTGAGTATTTCATAGAAACACTCAAATAGACTCATACACACGTTAAATCAAATCATATTATACTTTAAGCATATATTCATGTCATTCAAACTTTAATAAGTAGCATATCGATGATCAAGTGACATACCAACATTTGGTGCACTACTACGCCACCAGTTCACATTTAAACCCCATAAGGAGTCACATATAACATATAATCATATTTATACATGATGAAAATTTAACATGAACTGAATTTAAACAGGGTTTGAGTCTACCTTTTACGTAACCACTTGATGTTTGAGCACAAAGTCCTTACACTTCAAATTTTAATTCGTGAACTACCAAATCTATGCATATAAATATTTTGTTTGCTGTGATAACATAAAAAAAAGTGGAAATCTGTAACAAAAGATCGAAAAATCGGCAGCTTGAAGTATTTATGGTAGAGTCTTGCAAAATTCTAAATGCAGAACTTCAAAGGGCATAACTCCTCATCTTTAAGAGCTTTTTAAAAAAGATTAATAACTAATGGTTGTTTCACATTCTCTAATAAGTAATGATAAGATAATATATAATACATAAATACATCACACATGTACACGTGCACTATCACATTATTTAAAATAGGGATAGAATTATATTATATTATATTATATTATATTATATACAAAATCCTAGTTTCCCCCCCTTTATGTGCCCTAACTTGGTTGTCCTTAACCAAATTAATTTCTTTTCGAGCCTAATATACATTATTAATTATGACCTACCAAACGAGTCTAATATTGTTATAGAAATTTTCAAGACATCAATAGTTTAAAAATAAATCTCGCGATATCGAGCATTCGAAATAAACAAAATTAAGCGACAAAAGCCTATCTTAAACTTGCAATAATTTATCTCCCAATATTTTCTAGGTAACAAGTAACTAACATGGACAAGACAAAGTTAGCGTTTTAAATGCAAGGCCAAATAAAACACATAGATTGGGAACGATATGCAGCGACTCGAATTCCTTTCTTATAGGAATTTGGAGAAAAACAATCATTTAAATATAAAGAAATTTCAGTCTCTACAGTCTGAAATGAGTTTTAGGAGATTTCTAAATTCAGAGAAGTGAGCTCGATACTCAAATATCATAAGCCATTGGACTATGATTCAGGAGAGACAAGTAAAGCTCATAGATTTTCCTGACATTGAGATAGCTACCTTGATTTAAAATTGCGGTTGGGAAAAATTGGTAGAAAGGCCACACCCAGTATATGAAAGCCTTGCTCGTGAGTTCTATGCGAACTTTAACAGTAATATCGACACAGCGGGGTCTGAGCATCTACACCAGACATGGTGTGGGGGCAGTGGATGATGTTCTCACCGGAGGTGATTCATGATTATTAATGTGGTCCCCATCCCAGTGAATTTCTATTGGCCCGAGGTAGCTGATGTATTGTTAGGGCGTGCGGATGCATGGCCATTGCCGACTCCAATTTGGCATCAGATCGAGCTCACACCATCCATAGTCTTTCTATGGCTATTCATTTGCCACAACTCGAGTTGACTTCGCACTGCACTACCTTCACTGATCCTACAGCCGATTTTCTGTACCACCTAGTCAGGGGAAACAAAATTGATCTTGCCACATACATATACAATCAGATACACACAACGGTCGCATAGGCAGATCGTCGTTGCTCCTTGATATTTCCCAGTCTAATTAGTGGCATATGCAGGGTTGCGGGCATTACCATCCCACCAGGGAAACTTCCGGAGAAGCCGAGTCCATTCATCAAGCTCACTACATGGGAGGCTCAGGAGTGTTCTCGGGTGAGGCGTCGAGAGCAGTTAGCTGAGACCCAGAGACGATAGCAGCAGGCTGTTTCTAATCAGGAGGCCCTTGAGGATGCTGATATGCCTCAGGCCGCAGCACCACATCCACCACCACTTGGTGATTTTGACATACAGATTCTGCGGCAGATGTTTGCCATTATGACGGGATCTAGCCGAGATATTCAGAGCCTCCAGCAGGCCTTTGGTGCTATGAGCATGGAGATGCAGCGAGTACACGAGCGCATGAACACCAACCACACTTTTGCGATGAACTTACATAGAGAGATTCTCGCATCAAGGAGGACCGTTGATGCACTGAGTGATCGACTCAGCTTGTACTTAGGCTGGATGGACAGTCTTCTGCTGCGCGCTAACGCGATCGAGACTAAGGTGAGGGGGCAGTCCGTTCTACTTCAAGAGATTCTGGCCCGACTACCTTCCCCACCAGCTGATATATAGCTGGACAGAGCTCCCTTCCACCGTCTTCACCACCACCTCCGTTCTGATCAGGGGAGTCTTTATTAACCTCCCACATTTTGTTTTGTGAAAGCGTTGTCCTTCAAATTCTGTATTCAATCTTACACTATGCACATTGATGACAATGTTTGTATAAGTTTGAGGAGGTGGTGGAATTTGTAGGACAAAGTTAAGGATTCTGTACTTGTATTGAATTATGCACTACGTGTTCGCTATTCATCGATATTGATATAGGATTGCTTGTTTCTTTTTCGCTTTTTACTGTTTTTTTGTGTTTGTTTAGAAAAAATAAAAAAATGTTTTTGTCATTTTTATTTCAGTATTTGCTTAGTTATTTCAATTTGTGTGCTTGTGTGAGTTTAATAGCCTTGCCGGCAATGATGTGAATATTGGAATAAGTATGAACTATGAATAGTGGAAATGGTACATGTCTAGATTAACCAATACTTATCTATGCGATACTTGACATTTCTTGCGTACTTCACTCATGTTTGGCATGTTAGGTTGGTGATTTGGTTCATAATTAAAGGAGATTTGAACATGATAGATTACACCTGAAATCAACTGATTTGGGAGTTATCGGCCTAAAATTCATTACAAGGGTCATACAGAAAGCAAGAGGGAAAGAGTTAAGAGAAAAGAGAGAAAACACATTTCTCGAGCCTTCATAACTTGAGTAAGTAAGTTTGTAAGGGTAAATACAAACTTGGTGTCCTAAAGTTAACTGACTTGGGAGTCATCGGCCTAAAAGTTGATACGAGTTATATAGAAAGCAAATGATAATGTGTCGAAACAAAGAAAAATAATAGAGTGAGAAAAGTGCCCTATGATATTTAGATGATAGAATTGTACCTTTGATGCAAGACAAGTTACTTAATTTAATCTCAAAAGTTGAAACACTAAAAGAAATAGGAGAATCTCTACTTGTTGAAGTGTAAACTTGTAATTGCTAGACCTATCTAAACTAAGAGAGGGTAAGAACTCAAATTAACAAAATCCCAACTTTAGAACACACCGGGGATAAGTGAGTAAAAGAATAAGTTTTGGTGGTGTGTATCTCTCGAGCGAAAAAAGGAAAAAATTGATTATTGTAGGTTGGGATTTGAACCCATCATAAGCTGAGCATGTTTGCATGAGTATACACACACGTAAGGTTGCATATGATAAGTGGAGGTTGATTTGATTTTGCACTGTCGATACTGTTCTTTATGGTGATTACCGACTTCTAATTCTGAGACACGACAGGTTGTTAAACCATGTTTTGTTTAGAGCTAAGTCACCATTTTGTTTGAGAACAAACAATAGTTCAAGTTTTGGGGGTTTGATGAGTGCGTTTTATGCACTTATTTAGGTCACAAAACATGGACAATTGATTGTAATTATGTTAAAATATGACTTAATTCTATATAAATTGTGTTTACAGGACTATGTCGATGGAAATAACGAAAAGTGAGTGAAAATGAATAAGAAAGGACCTAAATGGAAGAAAGACAAATTTCAGGGACTAGGATGCAATTATTCAAAATTTGACCCGAAATCCAAATCAAGAACGAGAACGAACTACGTACAAGATTGACGAAATCAAATGGTGTTAGAATGAAGAGAATGAAGAAAAGAAGTCAAAATGAGGGAGAACGGAGTTTATGGAACAAAACAACATACATGAAAGTTACTTGTACCATGCGGCCGTATGCTACAAACCTCCATGCGGTCGCATGGCAATAACAGAGAACTTAAGAGGACAATTTCAGTGAACCATGCGGTCGCATGGTACAATTTCGGTGTGAAAAATCTGATTTCCTTATTTGATTCAACCACCTATGAAAATACGTCTTGGACCCCTTTTTAACTCTAATTACGACCAAAACAAAGGGGTTACGCAATTTTAGAGAAAAAAGGTGTTTTTTTCGGGAGCAAAAAAAATATAAGGAACAACGCAAAGAATCATCACGCACTCCAATGATTCAATTGAATATCGACTCGGGTGATGACGTTTCTTCAACTTTTCTTTTGTTTTTCTCTTTCCAGCATCCTAGACTAGTTTTTCTTGTATTAAGAGATCGATGAACCTTGTAACATGATATTTTAATATTTAGTTTTATATTTTGACATTGTAAAACATGTTTTGGATATTTGGATGATTTAAACGTATTTTTTCCATATAATTATTGCGCACGTTAATTATATGAATGTGGTGATCTGTTTTATGCATTCGAAAGAAGATAAATAGGTTCAACGTAGTATAAATTGTCATAAAGTTCGATAGAGGATAGAAATATATCGCTATGTCTTGTGTGAATTTTTAAGTATTCATGGAAGCTCATGCATTCTTTTATGTTTGTATTCGTCATAAAAATATAGTCGGATCACATGATAGGATAAGTTTAACATTACTCGAAAGAGATTGTTAAATTCAATAGGAACACTAATTCTTCAATATACAATCGTGTTGTCAAATTGTAAAACTAGTATTGAAATGGATTGTTACATGAGGATTCGTGATCCTAGTACATTTTTCTATCGTTAAGTAAATCAATTTGCATTTGAATTTCATATTGCATTCTAGTATAATTCGCATCTAGTTTAGCCAATTCATTCATAGTAGCATTTATTAGCTAGTTCAGTTTTAATTTAGTATAAAACACTCAAAAGCATATCTAGTTTCGGTTAAGGTTGAGGTAATTATTATTGAACTACTCAATCTCTGTGGACTTGACAATCCGCACTCTAAAAGTCCACTTTATTACTTGTAACGAACCGTACACTTGCGATGATTTTTAATCGAACGTAGTTTCGTGAACAGTAGCTACAAAATAGCCTAACTTTTACATCATTGCGAGAGTTAGACATCAACCAAAAATACATAATTAAATAGAAACTAAAACATATGTTATGTGACAACAAAATGTCACTTAAGTCCAACACTTTGCCTCAACAGTTACGAGTTATTAGAGTTCACGACTTCACGGTAGAGACCTCCAAACAAGATAATGCTGGGATGCTTTTGGATATATCAATGTCAAAATAGATGATCCAATGGATTTCCCCAATCTAAAATATGGTTGGACATGGGATCATTATAGCTCTAGTTTAGACAATAACCAACCGTCTATGACTGCCAGGTTTCTAACCAGGCACATGATGACACGAAGTTCAACTTGAGCACTTGATAAATATTTTACGTTATTGATAATGTGGTTTCTCTAAGCTTATTATTCTAGCGCATAGCCAAATGCCCTTGTAAATTGTACTTTTTTTACTTTTTTTATTAATAGAAAACAAAACTATTGAGGTTGTTCCACATTGGTTGTGGAAGAGGCTAATGGTTCGTTTATAAGTGTGAGGGAAAGTCTCACCTATTGAGAGGGAAAGTCTCACCTATTGAGCTAACTTTTGGGGTTGAGAAGGCTCAATACCACCCAAGACTGGTATTAGAGCCCAGGTTATAAACAAGACTCAAGCCCAACAGTTATTGTAGATGCAGGTTTTATGTGAGGGGGAGATGCGTTTGGTCTCTCGCAGGGCCCGATGAGTGAGGGGGAGACATATTTAGTCTCCCACAAGGCCCGATGTATGAGGGGAGATTGTTGAGGTTGTCCCATATTGGTTGTGAAAGGGGCTCATGGTCAGTTTATAAGTGTGAGAAAAAATCTCACCTCTTGAGCTAGCTTTAGGAGTTGAGAAGACCCAATACCATCAAACAAAAACCCACCAGTGAGTTTAAGTAGAAAGAAAGAAGCTCTTCGATACTTGAAACATTTTCCAAAATTTATTTTGTTAGAAAATAATGGCATCTATTCTATTAGAATAATGCTATATGTGAGCCGTGCTTACGAGTTATGTGGCACTAAGGCGACTGTCACATGTTGGGGTGCAATTACTTCATTGGAGAATTCGCTAACTAGCCAAAATAATTATTAATAATTGACTACAGTCTATCTAAAGACAAATTATCTTATTCATAATTTTCAGGTTCTAATTTATGATTCAAATAGAATTGAAAATTTTTTGTCCTGGCGACAATATCATTCTTGGATCGAACTTTGCTTTACTTTCTTGGAAAGTGTTCCATTTTGAACCGAAATGCTTTATCCATTCTTCTTCGGATTTGTAGTGAGGGAGATACTGCTTCATCTTTATTCCAGCTCTATCGCAGAATTCCAAAATTTCATTGTTTAGATTGTCCAACTCTTGCCAGTCATTGAAACTGCCTGAATGCAATAGTCCCACAGGGTAGAAGATATCATCATCTGGTGTAACTGCAGACATCCTATCTTTCCATCTGCACAATTTAGTAATTACGTCACGATTAGGCATGTGGACTAGAAATACTTTTTCTCGGATATAGAAACATTATAGATCTGTATCCGTTGTCAAACATGTATGCAGTCTTGAGTGCATGTCATCAGTTCAAGATAATTACTTCGTTTTAGTCGTTGGGTAGACAAGTAGAGGCCCTTTGGCCTTCTTTTCTCTGTGAAGAATATCTACAAAAACACCAGCATTGAAATCCATGATATGAGACTTTGGTACAAAAAGATTCAGCCATGGATGAGGAACATCCCATAACCCTTTTGATCTTAGAATTAATTCCTCTTGTCGAACTCGATTGAGGAAATCAACATAGGTTTCATCTCTCGTGAAAGAGAAACCAGGAATGTAGTTCAATCCGTCCTGCAACCTTTGAACTTCCTGAAATAACAAGAAAAAAGGAAATAAGTTTGGCCCCAATGTCCCATATAGTACTGTTTGCAGTATTATATAACGACCATGAAAGTATATTTATTGCAGTGAATCTCTGAGTACAGTATAGAGTAAAAAAAAAATAAAAATATGAGTACACGTACTTTATCCACTAAATTGGAGGTCTCATCATCGTAATACTTGACCATCTCTAAGCAATAGAGGATGCCGTGTTTCTTCAAAAGAGAAGAAATTTGGGATTCATTATAACGTGTGAAAAAGGGCGATCGCCAGTATTTTACTGGAATGTAGTCCATCATGAGATAGCCTTCCAAATAATCTAGACCCTTGATTGAGATAAGATGTTCTTGATCTCTAGTAAAGATTGAGAAATCATAGTATAGCATTTTCACCCATTTCACCTGAAGAAAGAACACAAATTAGCAATACAACAAACTTAAATTCTTTGCTTGATATGAGATATGAAAAAAATGCATACGTGATTAGTTACATAAATAATGAACTTTTTAATCATCTCAAAGTTTGAATTATTATGCATGTCAAATTCATTTGGGTGCAGGTCGTGTTTATAACTTCAACACACTCTTCATGTATAAGTGAAATTCATCATATGAAGTAATGCCTAATTCATGTACAAATTTTATAAGATTTGAGCTACAAACATTACACGCTTGAGACCATATTAGTTTAGTGGAACTGCAAAAGATGTAAACTGACAAATTAAGCTTGTTGGTACACCCATTCATAGGATTTAAGATTTTAGTAAAGCAAATATATCTTGTCATACACTACTGTATATGAACTAATAGTATATACATTTTTTTCGATTATGACAAAATATTAACCTTATTGTACTTACTCTTTTTGGAGCTTTTGCTAGGACAATTCTTGCCCTTTTTATGATGCCAAACTGCCCTAGACCTCCTAAAACTGCAAAAAATAATTCTGAATTCATGTGTTCGGAGCAAGTCATGAAGTCCCCTTTACCTAATTAAGACAAATAGAAAAAAATAATATGTTAGCAAAGATATTATATCCATGCAAAAATTACGTGTACCTGATAGAGCTGCTGTTTTAAGATTTTGTCATTCACACATGATTACATACATAGTTATGAATGTGCACTATATATTCCTTTGAAAAAATTATTGATCAAGTGAATCCTACCTAGAAGTTCTTCTATGTTCCCGGAAAAAATCCCAATCCAAATATGCGTTTTTATAATTTTTCATTTTTTGTGTCGGCCACAGTCCAAGAAGTAGTCTTTCTACATTTTCAAGCAAGAAGTAGGGATTCAGCGCTTATAATAAGATAGATAAATCACGCGGTGGCATGTAAGCAAACTGTGCACACTAAGAGGAGGAGGAGAGAGACTCGCAATTACTATAAATTGTTTTGCTAGCTATATAAACATTATAGAAGAATTGTAAAATGTACCTGTAATAACATCCATTTCAAGAACATTGCTAATCTGAGGACCAAATAGGAAGGTCTGTCCACTGATTCCGGCATTAGAAAGCGTACCCCCAACAGTTAGGTACAAATAGTCAGTCCATGAAACAGGTGCAAGGCCGTGTTTTAGGGTGGCATTCAATACATCAATCCACAGCTGTTCACCACCAACATCTGCATAATTTCCTGATGTAGAAACCATAATTCCATTCCCATTTTTATAGTGTTTCTTTAAAGAACGCATATTCACTACTACCCCATTATGTGCCATGGCCTGTCCTCTAACAGAATGTCCATAGCCTCGTGCCGACACGTTAAATGGGAGGGGACATTTGTTAGAAAATTTGATAAGCTCGATAATATCATCACTGGATGTAGGATAAAGAACCGCAAAAGGAATATCTCGAATAATATGACCATAGTCGGTTGAGGCAAGTCCAATAGCTTCAAGATCATAGCGAAGCTTAGCACGTACTCTAAGGGAATCAATATTACAAGGAAGTGCATTCTTTGATGGCCTTAACTTCCCTATAATGGACATGAAACGACTTAGATAAAGAAGACAATAAAATGTGCAGGAATTAGACAAGGGCTTGCCATTTTGAGAGAGGGAAAATGGAGATTGAGATTTAAGAAATTGTTGATATTGGTGGGAGAAAGAAGCTAGCTATATATAAAGAGAGATATTTTCATGGAAATGTAGATGTTAGTCACACAAGAAATCTTGACATGTTGCACAACAATTAATTATCAAATATACGAATTAAAGGAAGGAGTTCTTGTACTTTCTGTCTAAAACATCACGACTAATCAAATATCTCTCTCGATTAATATTTTTTTGAATATCATTCTAGATATATAATGAAGTACATAAAGAAATTAAGTACATGTTTGGAAAAGTTTAAATTATAGTTTAAGTTAATCAAACAAATTTTGCATATTCGATAGGATCCACAATTATCATCCACTTATTACATTCAGTGTGATCCTAAATTTATAATCACTTAAAAGATCTTTCAAACGTGCCCTAAAAAACTTAATTTATGAGCAACACGGTAATCAAAAATTGCACGATAATAGCTACTTCACTGACGAGTTTGTAGCATATCTGCGCCAATGTTAAGTCCATGTTATAATCTTTTAAGGTGATTTATATGATTTACATTTTGTAGTATCTTATGTTTCATGTGTTTATATGTACACAAGAGTATGCCTAGATTTAGCTTATGTTTATAAACACTTGAACCAATTTTTATTTGCTCATTTAAAATGATACACAAGCTACCCACTTACCAAAAAAATCTAAGGGTCCGTTTGATAGGTAGAATGATATTTGGGTAGAAAGAAAACGAATTGCAGGGAATTGAATTGCGTAGAATTTGTTTTAGAGGGAAATGTAATTAATGGTGTTTGATTGATATAATTTTTCACCTAATCAATTTGACTTTATTTTTCATTCAAATTGTTATTTTTTGAGATAAATTTTTTTACAGTCTGTATTAAAATTTATTTGCATTGCCAAAAAGTAAAAAAAATTAAAAATCATATTTTTTTTGTGTTCGTTTGACTTTGTTTTTCATGCAAATTGTCAATTGAATGAATAAATTTTTTTACCATTAACTTTAGAGTTTGTTCCAATAAAAAAAAAAAAGAAAAAAGAAGCAGCAGGTGGAAAATAAATTTCCACCAATGTGGTGTCAACTTTAATTCATCCATTTAGAGGAAATTGTGCACGTGTGGGGGTAAAGTGGCAAAACCATTTCCAAGGCAAAAAACACCAATCAAACAACGAAAAAGTTGGAACTAAAAAAAACTTTTCCATTTTCCATGGAAAATTTGATGTATCAAAGAGGCCCTAAATGTTATGTATATTTTGCCAAATATTCTTGTTGGCCTCTAGAGTTTGGAGTTCAGATTTGACAACTAAATAAGAAAGACTAACAACAATCTTTGAAATAAATTTTGGGGATTAATGGAATAATCAAGTATGAAGGGGCTTTGTTTTACAGGGGTGAATTTCACAGAAATATAGTGGAAATGAAGAGGAAACATCACCACAGTTTTTTTTTTTCTTAATTCTATGATTTGGTTTGCAAGTATAAGAAGCAACACAGGATCTGAAAAATTTGTATTCTTACTATAGCTACAGCCTACAAAGTCAACTCTCCAAGTAAATCACCATTCAAAATTTGGTAAAATGATACAACTAGCTTTCATGAATCTTAGAAAACAATGATAACATTATTTTCAGTTTTGAAACATATGAAAACATATCGATTTGATCAATCAAGAGTAGTGAAATTCCAAAAGCTGTTTGAACACAAAAGTACAAATTGTTTTTGACTCTAAAAAACAATGATAATACTATTTTCTACTTTGTAAATGTAATCGACTTTAAGGTTACCTGCAAATTGATTTGACGAAGCAATTGGCATGGTCGCTTTTATTGAAACTCGATTGACATAAGCAATTGTTAGTATAATAAGCACTATACAGGTAGAAAAATCCATCCTTTCCGCAATCTCTACGTTCTTCTCAAATTAATATCAATGCTTCCAGTATAAATGGATTTTCATTTCTTATATAAAGGTAAATGAGCTAAATAAATTGCCTTAATTAAGTTGACCCTGATTAATTAATGTACGAAACTAATTGCCAACCATTTAGAGATAGGAAAGTCATCATACTATTTGACCATTAAATAAAATAATTGCAATAATGAATATAAATTACTGCAAATCCAAATGGTGCACGTATGAACTTCAATTATTTATTTTCTATTGGGAGATAATTAGGGTGTCATCAATTCAAATTTAATACAATTCAAAAGTCTATAAATTTAGGTGTCAGATTTTAGTGGATTCTATTAAAATATAAGTGTATGCAACTTAGGTGTTAATAATATTAAAATTTTGTTATCCTTGCTAACTTTTAGATTTCTAAGAATTTCATTAATTGATATGATTTTAATATATTTTACTGGATTTCGATTTCATAAATATAAATATCAAACTCTTTATGAATTTCATCCTAACTCATCAGATTTAAGTACATTTTTAGCGTACAAATGTAAAAATTAAATTAGATATACATTTGGCACAACAAAGGAAATAAATTAAATTAAGTAAAGATAAAATAAAAAAAATATATAAATATAATATCTCATGTTCAATTCTCAATCCAAAATTTAAAGTGGAACGCAAAAGAAAATGATGAATTGACTTTTGCTCCTATTGGAATTTAGAATCGTTTTTTTATTGCGAACTAAGAACGTAAAAATAAATCAATGTATTAAAGGGTAAAGATACACGGATAGGGGAAGGGACAAGGAAATGGACAGGGGCGTCCATTTCCTTGTCCTTTCCCCTGTCCCCCCTAGCAAAACTCATGTATTAAAACGTATGAAACTCTACTGACCGGCTAAATATGTCTACTCATAAAATATTTTAGTGAATATTTTGTGAAAAACTCTAATACCACTTGAAAGCTAGTAGTTCGATCCTAAAATCACCTAGAGGTAGTAAATAGGCGAATCACGCGAAATTAAACAATTATCAATAAAAAGCAACAAGTTACTTTTTAATTGTTCTAAATGTTTAGTCAATCAAATCAATTATATCCTATGTTGAATTGTCACAATAATCAATAAAGTAGTAAATAATACAAAATAAGTTGACGGAAAAATCCAACTGGGTAAAAACTCTGGGACCAAGCTAACAACCTCAACTATAGACAGTATGAAGTTATAATATGATCCAGCCTAGAAAACTTCACTAGACTCGCTGATCTAATTCCTACAACCCGATGGAATGTGCTTCACTTACACATGTTCCCGATCTTCTGGAATTGTTTATCTCCCGTGGATTACCAATAACACTTTGTTCTTATACGCTTCCTGTGTTTCTAGTCTAGCCTTTCTCAATCTTTAGCAATCTCTGAAAGCTTTTGAAAAAGTACCTTCATGTATGTGTATAGGAAGTGTGCGTTTTAGATTATATGAAATTGATATTTTTCCCAAAATCGTGATTGAATGAACTCACAAATCAAAGGATTAATTTAAGGTTTGAATGTATTCTTGAATCTTGAAATGATATTACGAAGAAGTAATATAATGAACAACCATCTACAAAATGTGTTAGGGCTTGGGTATTAATAGTAGAAGGTAGTATGAGCAGATAAAACTCTTAAAAAATGAGAATTAGGGTTTCTCGGAAAACACCGTCGCTCAAGCGAGATCTCAGCAATAGGCGAGCATTTGCTAAGTAATTGTCAATATTTTTATCATAACTTTCTTCCCGATATCCAATTGAGGTGATTCAAAATGCGTTGGAAAAGCAAACTAAAATGTCTACAATGTTTCTAGAAATAGTCTTATCCAAATTCCAATTTTTATATGTGAAAAATGTGTTACAATTTATGACTGAGAATTTGAAACATAACTTGTGCGGTCCTTTGACACTCTTTAGACTTCAAATTATATTCCCTTGATCAAATGTGACCTTCTTGGTCATCTCGGATTCCTTCAAGGACTATACTACCAATCCCAACTGTTTTAACTTTAATTAGGACTCAATAACTTCTATTTTGACTTTGATCACAACTCGATAAACTCCTAATACAATTTAACTATGACTTGATTTTATCTACAGAATTGCCAGTACAACATTAATATTAACAATCTCCCTTTTTGGCATTCTGTGTCAAAACTATACAATACAAATAAAGGAAGTAAAAACAAAAAATAATCTACCCAAACCCAAACTAAGTGTCTGTCTCTTGCCTTACTTGTTAACATATTTCTTGAAATCAACAACTCACATACCAATTGAAACATGAAACACGACAATTGAAACCTACTATCATAAATATGTTAGCTGGATTGAGAAGTAATACTCACGTTAATCAAAATACCAACTGAAACATTAATATTATTGAATATCAAAACTCAAAGAAGTTATACATTATGATATGAAATGCAATAAATGAAAGATATTATTCTCTCTTTCCCTTTCTACAAACTCTCCCTAAAATGCAGCTACCTATCAACTTAAAATTGAAATGTTACAATCAAATCTCTCTCCCTCTTTTTTTTAATCACAAATGATTAAGAGAACTATATTAAATACATATAAACATCAATATATAATAACTCAAAGATGTAGTTAATAGAATGCACAAGCATAATTAATGATCGGTAGACTTTTCCACATACTTGATTCAAGTTAAAATGGAGTAAATTTTATAAGTGACTCATGTATGTAAAGTATCACTTGTCCTTTGTACGTAGGATTCCAAACCTTAATTTTGTGAGAAATGACATGTTAAATATCTCTGTCAATAAGTTTATCCCTTTACTTATGAAAGTTAAACCTATAATAGTATATTAGGACCTATAAAAGAAGCTCATTTTGCATGTAGATTATTCTTTTTCTCCCCCTAACTTTGAGCATATATATATTTTACACATTTTCTAGAATTTTTAAGCTCATCAGTTTTCTCATCAATTTTTTATATCTTATGTACAGACTCTTCTCCATTAAGCGACTAAGATGACCTTTGTAACGAGTTTTATATTGGTTAACCCAAGTCAATTTACCATAGGCACCAGGTCTGAAGCTTAATTGCTCGAGTCAAATAGACTCCGAAGAAGTGCATAGGATATTGAGCTTTTTCTTTCAAGGGAATATGCTTGAACTTATGTTTACTAAAATAAGGTCAATAATCGTTCAAAGTCACCTTACCAACAAGTGACTACCATCCTAAATCTCACACACGCAATCAAGTCTCACTCACAATATCGTAGTAAGTGTAATGCAGATGGTATATGAAATAACATATACTAAGTATTGTATAAAAATCTAAACAAAGCAATGAAAAATATGCTATAACACATCAATTAAATTCATACTTGATCACAATACACAAGGTCAAGTATATCATATATCATGATGTAGTTCTACAAAAAAAAAAAAAAAAAAAAAAAACTTTCATTCTTTTTCTTAAAATGAATGCTTCAATCACACAAAATAAAAAAATATTCAACGCACAAAAAAAAATATGCATGTACCAATACAATCTTGATGAATATGCACATACATGAATCTACTGCCTATAAAGCAAATACAAAAATAAGATACATGTAATAATGAATGAATTACAAAAATAAGCACAAGTGTTCACAATTTTTTTTTTTTTTTTTGAATTGAACACACTACTAATGTACTATTCGTTAACAAGTAATAAAATGAATTTTGAGTTCAAGTATCATCCACAGATATTAATTTAGTTCAAGTTTAATTACCGCAACCAAAACCAAAATAAGAATAATGAGATGTATTTTGGCTGAGATGAAATTATGCAAAAATAAATTATGTATGCAATTATGAATGAGTTAATTAAACTAAATGAAAGTTATGCTTGATGCGAATTGATGTGTTTAATAAATGACAAACGCACTAGGAGTGCAAATTCCCTTGCAATATCAATTTTAACCTTAGGTTAACACTTTGACAACATAATTGAATATTGAATAATCAATATTCCTATTATATTCAACAATTTCTCTTGAGTAATGGAGTCATAAAGGCCTTGTTGACATGTTCGGACCTCACATGATGTTATACATTGTCACTATCTCAACCATGATAGTTGTCTGTGCTCGAAAAGAATAATGCGACATTCACTACGCCAAAAATGAGCATTTGCAACACATAAACGATAACATTCGATAGTTAAGTGTTGCGAAAGGGGTCTATCGCAATATTTGAATAAGTGAATATTGTCATTGGTTAACAAAATTGAGCTCTAGCAACGTTTTTGAAATGGAAGTTGCAAAAGACACCTTTCGCAACGTTTATCGAACGCTGCAAAAAGTTCACATTGCAAAAGATGACTTTTTGCAGAGTTTATTAAATGTTGCAAATGGTTAAATAATAGCCAGGGTGAAGGCAGTAGTAGTTAATTAAAATAGTAATTGATTTTTTTTTTGATTTTTTTTTTCAGATTTGCGACGAAAAATCCGCAGCTAGTTACTAACGCTGCAAAAAGGTTTACGGCAACTTTTAAAAAGCGCTGCAAAAGGGTCTATCACAACGTTTAAAAAAGTTGCAAAAGGATTTTTTGCAACGTTGAAAAAACGCTACGAAAAGTCTTCCCATCTTTTGCAACACCGACTCCCACAACACACGCAAAAATGTTGCAAAAGACCTTTTGCAGCATTTTTTGACCGCTGCAAAAGGTTTTTTTTGATGTAGTGATTCCATTTAGGATCTTCCATCGCTATTTCTAATCACCAAAAAATGCTGCAAAAGGTCTTTTTTGGTGTAGTGATTCCATTTAGGATTTTCCATCGCTATTTCTAATCACCAAAAGCCCTACCGATAATGTTTCTACTAGAAGAGTGATTGTAGTCTTTTTTTTTTCTTTCTAATTTTCAAAACCTACTTCGATGGTGATTTGTCCAATTCTAGAATTTTTGGAAATAATATCTTGTTGGGTTGTATGCCCCTACAATATACTTTGCTATGATAAAATAATTATTTATAATAAATAAGTTGTGGTTTTATTTATTTATTACATTATTTATTATTGAGCTTGCAAATTAAAGTACCTATGATCACTTAAGATAATAGAAGTTGGGTATTTGCGTTGAGAAGTACAGTGTGACACAACTTTTATTTTGATTATAAAAAAAATGTTCACAACCAATATATAAGGGTTGACACATTGTACTGAAAAATTGTAGTGTTGATCGATTCACTATTCATGTTTGTGATTTGTCCTTATCACAAAATCGTTAAATGTGACACTATAGTACACTTGGAGTGTATTGAAAGAACTGCATGTCGAATTTAATTCTAAAGCACGACCGTGTGGAGAATTAAATTCCATTTGACCGCTGTGTGTTTCATCTAATTCCCTTGATAGGATTATGTATATCTTTTTGTGATTTTAATGATTTTTTGAGTCATCAATGAGTGAGATCATTTTGATTGGTCAAATATCTCGATAAGTTAGGAACATGACAATGAGCAAAGTAGAGAACATGAATTCATGTCATGAATCGTCACCCTAAAATATGGATAGAGTGACTACTTAAGTATTTTTTGTTGAACGGTTAAAATCTGAGCTCAGTTGATGTGATCCAGGATGCCGATACAATGAACACAAGTCCGGGGAAGGATCCATCGATCGTCGAAGAAGGACCGATGACCTGAGCGAGAGCAAAGCGAGTGAAAGAGGCTATGACATTGCTTGTTCAATCTACAGTTGAAGATATAGCGTTCCTAACGAAGAAAGGATCAAGTTCTATATTGGGGTCGAGAGGAGAATCGGGTTGGACGACCTTAGTTCAAGCGGTCGAAAATGTAGATCAAAGTGACCCCTATGCGACCGCATAGGGTTCTAGGGTTGCGGCCGCACAGGATGGTCAGAGGCTTAGATGAGCCAAACAATTGCTCCATGCGACAGAACAGAAAATAACCATGTGGCCGCATGGTACAAACGTGGGATTTTTCCGCGTTTTTCTTATTTTCTAGAATTCTATTAGATTACAAACTTTATTACTTTTGGCAAGTTATTTCCCCTTTTTGCCATGTTTTTAGGGTTTAGTATAAATACCTTTTCTTCCATTGTAAGACTTTTTAACCATTAATATTATTGAATCAATTGTGAGGCTTTATTGCTTTCAAAACCTTTGTTCTTCACTGAACAATTTCGAACTCTCAAGGATAGTTTTCTTGTGGCGTTCAATATCCGGGCTAGGTTCATCAGGCGTGTGATCAAGAGGTCAATATATCATCGACGATTGTGTTGGTTGCTTGGTTCATAAATCTTGGGTCGAATCCAAAACATAGATTAGTTGGGCTTTCTTGGGTTGGTTCTAATCTCGTTGTGGGTTGCGTAGCTACCATTACTACGTGGTTCTCATTAGGTGGTATAGAGCAATGCTCCAGTAATTAAGATTCTATCTTTTCCTATTTTGTTGAGTCTTTTTTTCGTGTTTTCTTTGTTCTTCGCGTTCTTCAAGTTAATCCGTATTTGTTGAGTCTTGATCAAAAAAATAATTTAAAAAAGAGTTAAAGTTGTTTTTCGGGCTATTTACCAATCCAAATTCAATTCCGTTTGTTTTACTGGACTTGTAATTCCATTCTCGAGTTAAAAAAAATTATTGTTCATCCGTACTGTTCATCCGTACAGTACGTAAAAAAAAAACAATTTATTGTTATTAGGAAATTTCCAGCAGTCCAGTTTCTTTCTTGAATAAAAAAAAGGTATCAAATTCCATTCAAGAACCACTTTCTTGAATCAAAACTAGTGTCACTCTATTTGTCCAATTCTTTTGTGTTTTTGTTGTCCCATTGATCTCTTGAGATACACATCGATCATAGCCTAGTTTGAATTCTTCGAGAATAAGATTTGGTTGAGTTCGATATTGACTTTGAAGCACTTGGGAGAAAGCACTGAGTGGAGAAAAAGGCAGAGTGGTGAGACTAATAGAGGGAAAAAGCCATATTGAGAGATACATGAGTGAAACACGTGAGGCAAATACAAAATCTTAGAATTTAGGATGTCAGACAGAGACGAATCTATATCAAGCAGGATTCAAGGACAAGCTGGGGTGACAAATGACATGTGTCAGCGGTTCGAAAAACTGTTTGGTGACCTACGGGACAACATGGGTAGGCAGACTGCAGCACTTGTTGATCTACGTAGGGATCGCTCTAGAGAAGTTCCTAATGCAAGGAGACAAGGTAGGCAGGGGCATAGGGTGAATCTTGAGGATGAAATTGGACGGGGAATTGGAATGGATGAGGATGCTTTGCTAGATGTAAACTTGGAAAGAATGAGGGGTACAATAGATAGGTATGGAAGAAAGGGCCAGGATCGTGATGGAGAAGATGGAAACATAGGTAATATCATGATGTCCATTCCAACATTCAAGGGCAGAAGTGATCCAGAGGTGTATTTGGAGTGGGAAAAGAAGATTGAATTGATCTTCGACTGCCACAATTACTCAGAGACAAAGAAGGTAAAAATTGCAGTCCTTGAATTTATTGATTATGTTATTACTTGGTGGGATCAAATAGTGACCTCAAGGAGGAGGAACAGGGAACAGCCTGTTAGTACCTAGGGAGAGTTGAAAAATACTATGAGGAAGAGGTTTGTGCCTAATCACTATTATAGGGAGATTCATCAAAGGTTGCAAGGCCTTTATCAAGGGTCTCAAAGTGTGGAAGATTATCACAAGGAGATGGAAATTTTGATGATTAGGGCGAATATTGAAGAGGATGGAGAAGCTACCATAGCTCATTTTATGAATGGTTTGAATAGGGAAATAGCAAATGTGGTGGAGTTACAAAATTATGTGGAGATGGAATAACTACTACATGTTACGATGAAAGTGGAGAAGCAATTGAAGATGAAGGGGACACCTAGGTATTCATCTGGTTCTTCGGGTTCCAATCCTTCATGAAAATCGAGATGGGATAACAAGGGTGATGGGGCTGCCCAAAAAGGGAGAGTTGAAGTTCCAAAGGGAAGATCTGAATTTCAGAGTGGTAAAGAGGAGCATGCTAATAAGGTACCAAACACAACGGGAAAACAACCAGTTAGAAATAGAGACATTCAATGCTTTAGGTGTTTGGGTTCGGGGCACATCGCTTCTCAATGTCCAAACGAAAGAGTAATGGTGGTGCACAATGGAGAGGTGGTGAGTGAGAGTGAAAGTGGTTATGAAGACATGCCAGAATTGGAAGAAGTTATTGAGGAAGTAGAGACAGAGTTAGGGGTGGTAAGAAAGCTCGAAAGCTCGGACGGCCCGGGCTCGGCTCGAGCTCGGTTGCACCGAGCCCCATTTTGGGGCTTAGGCCCGAGCTCGGGCCGGCCCCTGTAAAATTAAAAAAAAAAATAATAAATAAATAATTTTTTTATTTAAAATTAGCTGCCTGCTGTGCACACAATATTCAGTATTCGTGCACGTTTTTAAAAAAAATTTGAATTTGAAAATTTGAAAATTTGAATTTGAAAATTAAAATGGATATATTTTTGTCTAACAATACGAGAAAAATTTTACAATTTCATATCAATCTATCTCTAATCTCTTTACACAATATTCAGTATTCTACTCTCCAATTTCTTAACTTTGATTTTCAATTTAAACGTTTGGTTGTGTTATTCACTTTCTTTTATTCTATTATTAAATATTCCTTACTATAAGTATAATACTTATACATGGATTTTACTAGCGATAAAATTAATCAGTTTAAAGGTAGTTTGAGCACTCCATTAGGGTACAATGCATTTCAAAATGTTCCAATTAATTTGGAAGATATCGAAGAGGAGGAAGTAGTCAAGGTTAAAAGGTCGAAAAAAGATTCTGTGGAATGTTGGCAACATATGACTCACAAAAAAGTTGGGATTGAAAATAGAGTTGATATTTGGAAAGCATGTTGCAATTATTGTGGTAAAGAACTTAGTTGGAAGCCCAGTTCGAGCACATCGCATTTAAATAGGCATATATTAAGAAGTTGCAAAGCGAAACCAACCGATCTTGACCCGAAACAGATCGAACAAATATTTACTGGTTCCAATTCTACTCTTTCCACTTTTGTATATTCACAGGAAAGATTTCATGAAGGAATGGTTGTATACGTGGCTGCAGCAGAGATGCCGCTAATGATGATCGAGTCAGAACACTAATTTTAACTCTAATTCACCAGCAAGAAAACAAGCATTTAACAGTTTATGTGCAGAATATGGATTAGAAGAGAAATCACTTGTCACTGATATATCACATAGATGGAACTCTACATATCTTATGTTACACTCGTGTGAAAAATATGATAAACTTATTTCAATGTATTATAACGGTAGGCATACATATGGATCCAAACATAATTTGGAAGATTGGGAATGGTCTCTCGCATTTATCGTGAAAAAATTCTTAAAACCTTTTTTCGATGCCACAAAGGAATGTAGCGGTGTTTATTACCCTACGTCTTCACTTGTTTTACACCATTTTTTCTATATTTCACAAGCATTTCAAAAACATAGGAATTTACCCATTTTTGTTGATGTAATTTATTCTATGGAGGTAAAATTTCGTAAATATTGGGAGGAGTTACCCTCTTTATTTTTATTAGCTTCGGTGATGGACCCTCGACTTAATTTAACTGGCACACAAACTATTATAAAAGGGAATTTCAAATTTCATGAATGTAGAATTATCACATGCGCCTATAGAATCTATGTTATGTGAAATGTATCTATGTTATGTGAAATGTATAACTATTACGCTGAAAAAGATGGTCAGCGTAGTCCTACTTCCCAAAGTTCTTTTTCAATAAATACTTTAACAAATGCAGACAGTTTATGGAGTTTTTTAGAGACCAATAGTAGTGTTCCCTCATTTAGTTATAATTCGTCAATATCTAGAGCAATAGATGTCAGTGGTACAAATTTTGAAATTCCCTCTGAGTTAGCTAGATATATGCATGTGGACATTCGTAGTATGTTACAGTTACAAGAACTACATGAATTTAGTCTTTTATCATGGTGGAGGTCTAACGAAAGGCAATATCCGATTGTATCAAAAATTGCTCGCGATCTACTAACACCTCCGGTGTCTACGGTAGCATCGAAAACTGCATTTAATTTAGGTGGTCGAATTTTATGTGACGAACGATCAAGATTAAAAGAAGATATAATGGAGGTTTTAATATGTTTGAAGGACTGAGAATGTGCGAAATTACGTCTTCAAGAACAAGTTGACAGTATAATGGCCGAAGAGTTGCAGCAGATTCAAACATAAGATATTGTAAGTTTTTAAATTGATTAGTTTCAAAAAAAATACGTAATTTTGAAATTTTTTTAAGAAAAATTATACACGTAATATTTTATTCGTGTACAATTTTAACTCCGCCTACATAATTGTAGCCGGTCCCAAGCCCGGATAAAGGAGGAGGGTTTTAACTTTTATAATTCATTTAATTTATAAATTTTTTAAGTAAAAAATGTAAATTTTAAAAAAAAAAAAAAATCAAGCCGAGCTTGGTTATTTTAATATTTAATTATAATTATAGTTAAGTATTTAATTTAAATGTTTATTTAGTGTTTAATTATTTATTGTAATTGGTTAAGTAATATTTAATTGTTTAATTATTATGTAATTATATATATGAATTGGTTAAGTAGTATTTAATTAAAATAATTTATTTAGTATTTAATTATTACTTCGGGTTGATTTTGCACATTCATTTAAATTTATTATTCTCGAAACTCATTTGTAATCAAACATTTTTTAATAAAATAATTTTGTAGGTGAATTCATAATTTTTTCATACTTTTTAATTACATATTTTTCTAAAAAAATCTTTTTTACTTTAAATAATCTTTCCAAACAAACACGTGAATGCTTTCTTTTTTTTCAAGAGTTCATTGGTACTAGTGTAGGTAGTAAAAAATGTATATTTTACAAAAAAAAAAAAGGGGGGGGAGAAAAAAAAAAGCCGGCCACCTTTTTTTGGCCGGGCTTAGCTCGGCTCCGCTCGGGCCCAAAAAAGCCCGGCCAAAAAAAACCCAAGCCGAGCCCGAGCGTTTTTCCCCGGCTCGGGCCCGGCCCGATCCGGCTCGTTGCCACCCCTAGACGGAGTATGTCGCAGGCGAGTTATTGGTCACGAGGCGAGCTTTTAGTGCTCAAATCAAGATGGATGACTTGGAGCAGCAACGAGAGACCATATTTCACATGAGGTGTCACGTCAACAATACGGTATATAGTGTTATTATTGATGGGGGTAGCTGCACTAATGTAACTAGCACCACACTTGTAGAGAAGCTAGAGCTTACTATGATAAAACATCCCAAACCGTATAAACTGTAGTGGTAGAATGATAGTGGTGACATTAAGGGGAATCAGAGAGTGTTAATTAATTTGTCTATTGGAAGTTACCGAGATTATTATGTGTGATGTAGTTCCTATGCAAGATGGCCATGTATTGTTGGGAAGGCCTTGGCAATATGATAGGAAGGTGATACATGATGGGTATAAGAATAGATACACCTTTAAGAAGGATGGGAAGGCCATTACTCTTGCACCTTTGACACCACAATAAATGTTTGAGGATCAAGTTAAATTAAAAAGTGAGGAGGAAAGGAGAATGAGAGAAAATGGACGAAAGAGAGAAAATAGTGAGGTGGCTAATGGAGAGAGAGAAAGCAGAACCACATGAGAAAAAAAAACGAGCTTGAGGGAAAACAAAGAGATGATGAGGAAAAAGAAAAAGAGAAGGGAGGAAAAAAGAAAGAAAATTTCTTTGCAAAAGGGAGTAAGTTGAGGAGAGCTATAGTTGATAGGCAACTAATGATTCTTTTGGTGTACAAAGAATCACTCAATTATGAGGACCTTAACACATCCCGCCCTAATTTGGCTACTTCTTTATTGTAGGAATTTCAAGATGTTTTTCCGGAGGATGTACCTAATGGGCTCCCACCCATTTGAGGCATTGACCACCAAATTTATTTTGTACCTGGAGCTGTCATTCCAAACCGACCAGCATATCGTAGTAATCCCGAGGAGACTAAAGAGCTACAAAGGTAGGTAGAGAAGTTGCTAAGCAAAGGGCATGTGCACGAAAGTATGAGTCCATGTGTTGTGCAGGTGTTACTTGTGCCAAAAAAGGATAGAACCTAGAGGATGTGTGTGGATTGTAGAGTCGTCAACAACATTACAGTAAAGTATCGACATCATATCCCTCGGTTAGATGACATGTTAGATGAATTGCATGGTGCATGCATATTTTCTAAAATTGATCTTAAAAGTAGTTATCATCAAATTAGGATGTGAGAAGGGGATGAATGGAAAACTGCTTTTAAGACCAAATATGGATTGTATGAATGGTTGGTCATGCCCTTTGGTCTTATTAATGCACCTAGTACTTTCATGCGATTAATGAATGATGTTTTGTGTGCTTTCATTGGTAAATTCTTGGTAGTATACTTCGATGATATTTTGATTTATAGTAAGGACTTGGGTAAGCATGTGGAATATTTAAAGTGTGTGCTTTTGGTGTTAAGGAAAGAACAACTTTACGCTAATTTCAAAAAGTGTTCATTTTGCATGGAGAGTGTTGTTTTCCTTGGATATGTTGTCAGCGCTAAGGGAATAGAAGTTGATGAGGATAAAATCAATGCTATTAAAGAATGGCCTACACCTAGAAATATAACTGAGATTAGAAGTTTCCATGGCTTGACTAGTTTTTATAGACGTTTTATTAGGGACTTTAGGACACTTGCCACGCCACTCACAGAAGTTGTTAAAAAGAGTGTAGGTTTCAAATGGGGTGTGGAACAAGAACATGCATTTAAGGTTATTAAAGATAGGTTATGTAAAGCACCTGTGTTAGCATTACCTAACTTTGATAAAGCTTTTGAAATTGAATGTGACGCGTCGGGAATAGGTATTGGTGCTGTTTTGATGCAGGATGGAAGACCTATTGCATACTTCAGTGAGAAACTAAGTGGAGCAGCACTTAACTATTCTACATATGACAAGGATTTGTATGCGTTTGTTAGAGCTTTGGAGACTTGGCAACATTATCTATGGCCGAGGGAGTTCGGGATCCATACTGACCATGAATCCTTGAAGCATTTGCGGGGTCAAGGGAAGCTAAACAAGAGACATGCAAGCTGGATGGAGTTCATTGAAACCTTCCCATATGTTATCCGGTATAAACAAGGTAAGGAAAATGTAGTAGCAGATGCGTTGTCACGAAGGTATGTGCTTCTTACTTCTTTGAGTGCTAAGTTGCTTGGGTTTGAGTATGTAAAGGATCTGTATGTGACTGATGCTGAATTTTCTGATATATATATATATATATATATATATATATATATGATTCGTGTAGTAGGGGGGCTGTTGACAAGTTCTTTAGGCATGATAGTTATTTATTTCGAGAGAACAGATTGTGTGTGCTTAGAAGTTCTATGAGGGAGTTGTTGGTTAGAGAGTCACATAGTGGGGGTTTAATGGGTCATTTTGGGGGTCAAGAAGACTTTTGAGATGTTGAGAGAACATTTTTATTGGCCTAAGATGAAAAGTGATGTAGAGAGGGTTTGTAGTCGATGCATAACATGTAAACAGGCTAAGTCCAAGGTATTACCACAAGGGCTTTATACACCTTTACTTGTGCCTAGTGAACCATGGGTTGATATATCCATGGATTTTATGTTGGGTTTACCTAGAACTAAGAAAGGGCGGGATTCAATTTTTGTGGTTGTAAACAGATTTAGTAAGATGACACACTTCAGTCCTTGCCATAAGACTGATGATGCTACAAACATTGCAGATTTATTCTTTAAGGAAATAGTATGCTTGCATGGGGTTCCTAAGAGAATTGTATCTGATAGGGATGTTAAGTTCATTAGTCATTTTGGAGAGTTTTGTGGAATAAGCTATGAACTAAGTTGTTATTTTCTACTACTTGTCACCCACAAACTGATGGACAGACCGGAGTAGTTAATAGGACTATGATTCAATTGCTACGTACTGTGATTAATAAAAATTTGAAGAGTTGGGAAGCGTGTTTACCCTTCATTGAGTTTGCATATAATCGGGCTGTACATTCGACTACTTCATTTTCTTCATTTGAAATTGTTTATGGATTTAACCCGCTAACACCATTGGATTTGATTCCTTTACCTATTAATGAATGTGGTAGTTTAGATGGGAACAAGAAGGCTAAAATAGTGAAGGCATTGCATGAAAAGGTGAAGTTGCAGATTGAACAGAAGAACAAGCACAATGCTTCTCAAGAAACAAAGGGCAGAAGAGTGTTACCTTTGAACCTGGGGATTGTGTTTGGCTACACTTGAGGAAAGAATGTTTCCCAGAACAACAGAAATCCAAGTTGCAGCCATGGGGTGATGGACCTTTTCTAGTCCTAGAACGAGTCAATGATAACGCTTACAAGCTGGACCTTCCTGGTGAGTATAATGTTTCCACTATTTTTAATTGTCTGATCTATCTCTGTTTGATGCAGGTACAGATTCGAAGAAGAATCCTTTCGAAGAGGAAGGGAATGACGTGATCCAGGATGCCGATGCAACGAAGACAAGTCTGGGGAAGGATCCATTGATCGTCGAAGAAGGACCGATGACCCGAGCGAGAGCAAGGTGAGTGAAAGAGGCTATAACGTTGCTTGTTCAAGCTACGGTTGAAGATATGACGTTCCTAACGAAGAAAGGATCATGTTCTATGTTGGAGTCGAGAGGAGAATCGGGTTGGACGACCTTGGTTCAAGCGGTCGAAAACGTAGGTCAAAGTGACCTCATGCGATCGTATAGGGTTCCAGGGTTGCGGCCGAACATGATGGTCAGAGGCTCGGATGAGCCAGATAATTGCTCCATGCAACCGCACAGAAAATAACCAGGCGGCCGCATGGTACAAACGTGGGATTTTTCCGCGTTTTTCTTATTTTCTAGAATTCTATTAGATTACAAACTTTATTACTTTTGGCAAGTTATTTCCGGTTTTTGCCATATTTTTAGGGTTTAGTATAAATACATTTTCTTCCATTGTAAGACTTTTTAACCATTAATATTATTGAATCAATTGTGACGCTTTATTACTTTCAAAACCTTTGTTCTTCATTGAACAATTTCAAACTCTCAAGGATCATTTTCTTGTGGCATTCAATATCTGGGCTAGGTTCATCAGGCGTGTGATCAAGAGGTCAATATATCGTCGGCGATTTTGTTGGTTGCTTGGTTCATAAATCTTAGGTCGAATCCAAAACCTAGATTAGTTGGGCTTTCTTGGATTGGTTCTAATCTCGTTGTGGGTTGCGTAACTACCACTGCTACGTGGTTCTCATCATCAGTGCGTAGTGATGGCTAAACTTCGAGATCCGTGATTAGTTCATAGGACCGTTGAAGAAAATGAAACTTAAGTTAGTGAGAATAATTAGAAGAGAAATACAGTCATTTATGCTTGTACCTAATTATTGAATCTTAGATGAGGATAAAATACATTTATGGCATGTCATAGGAAAATATTGCAAATTTATTGGCTTTTGTGATTTTAAATATTCCAAGAGTTCAATATCTTGCCTTTAGTGGAAAAAAACAAAAACTAATAATTAGATGGGTGGTCTAGGGTCGACTAGATATGATCTAATTATTTGATAATATATGTCCTATCAGGTCCTTATGATAGCTCCATAAAGTATTGGAACTTAAGTATGGTAATTATAATAGTTTTGGGGTTAATTGTAATTGCAATTGCAATAAAGTTTTGTACTTAGTTGTAATTACTACAAAAGTTGTAAACTTAATTATAATTGTAATTGAAGTTCTAGGACTATACATATAATTAAATATAAACTAATTGGATTTGGACATTAATTAAAACTCAAACTTGGATTTTAATTAGAACTCCTATTATTGCAATTAAAAGATAAAAGTTCGTGATCCAAAAGACTGGATATTCGTGATTCAGAATTAATTTAAGAATTAATCATTCAATTTAGGTAAAAATTCACATTCTTTATTCTTGATATAACATACATGTGAACATCTAGACGATCTCGTTTATTGAATTAAAGATTTTTTTTTTTAATTTTTGGAAAATTTCGTTTTCGCATTCCAACAACTAGTATCAGGGCAATCTATATCATTCAAGTACTTGTTATTTCTGAATCATGATTGCTTCTAGCCAAGTGATGTCTTGGAATATTTTATTTTGTGATGATTGAATGATTGTATTACTTTAAACTGTGATCCAATTATTTGTCGTTAGTTCTTGATTGTAATTCGTTATTTCGAGTCTTTAACAAGATAGGTGGATTACGACTACATCATCTTGATTCTAATTCCAATTTTTTGTTCAATTAGATTCTAAAATTGCGAGCTCACGAGACATATGAATTATGTAATTCTTGAATCTTGTAAATTGCTTATAGATTGAAGACAAAGACTTGAAGACGGCGGATGAAAAATTCAAGAATTACAGTAAAAAAAATTCTTTCGGGCAGCATTTTGCTGCACCAAACACAGCAGAAAGCTGTGTGCCTGGCACAGCAATATGCTGCTGCTAGGTGCAGAACGCTGCTACAAAAAAAGTAGCAGATTGTTGCATTTGAGCAAGACAATTTTTCGACTTTAGTCTGAGTTTATTTTTATACGGACTTGGTCAGATCTGGATAAGTCGGATTCGAAATTAATTAATTTTTTCAGGTACGGTGGCAGAGTCCTATTACTATTTGGGTTGCTGCTGTTGAATCCTTGAAGATTTTGTTGACTGAATATTTGATTAAATATTAGGCTTGTGTCCAAATAGTTTTTAGTTTAATCATTGAGTCGATTTTTGGGCCACAAACAATTGTTAATTTTATCGCTTTATGAATGCTTTAATTTTTTGTTTGAAATATTATCGTTCTAGATATCATGCATATAGATTAATTTGTGACATTTTTTTAGTAGAAGGAGGACGGTACCTCCGAGAGTTTATTGATGTGCCCTCATTTGTGGTGGAGGAATACCGTGGTTACACGTGGAAAAGTACTGAAAGTGATAAATGAGGAAGACTACTTTCCTTACAATTAAATTTGAAATACCAAAACGACGTCGAATATAAGGCAGTTCCAAGCGATTCTATCCTCAAGAAGGCTGTAATAAGACTTGGAAACTATTTTTGTGTTTTCACCACAAATGCACTTCAGCGTCTAAGGTAAGGTAGTTCCCAATGGTTAGTGCACAATATTCCTCTAAGAAGGGTCGGGGCCTCATAGCCATGAAACATAGTTGTTGAAGATCCTCCACACGCTATTTTTGCAAGGTAATCGGCTGCCATGTTAGCCTCTCGAAACACATGGTAAACTTGGGCATTAAGCAAACGAATCAAATCCATAATCCCATAGCCACCATAAAGAGCAGGCACCTCTCTTCGCCTGTTGTACCAATACCTTTAAGTCCGTTTCCACGATGATATTCTCCAGTCCCAGATTTTTACATATGCGTAAGCCATCAAGAAGAGCTCAGGTTTCAACCACCATATTACTACACACACCATAATACTGAGAAAATTCGGCCCAACATGTGCATTTGGAGTCGCGTACGATTCCTCCACCGCCGGCTGGTCCCGAATTTCCTTTCAAGGTGCCATCAACATTTAATTTGAGTTTGTTATTCAGAGGCTTTTTCCAGCTTACCAGTTGTGTTGTTGGTTGCTTAGCAACAATTATCGGGCAGTTTAATGAGCGCAAGCATTGGGCCTCTCTGTCTGAAATGTTTCTGGCCTTTGTTATCAGACTTGCAATTTGGGATAGGGAATATTTGGTCATCCAAATGACTTTCTGCCAAATGATAGGATGCTTTTCCATCCAAGCCTCACATCTTACTTTCCATAGCATCCATGTGACAATAAGCGGTATGATACCCCGAAGGATTCCCAGTTGGAATGAAGGAGACACACGTGTCCACCATAGGTTCATTCTGCCTTTCCATGTTGCGATGTTTGGCAAGGATAAATTGTAGTTGGTTTCAAAATAATGCCATACTTTTTTAGCCACCTCCCCTCCACTTAGCACATGATCAATCGTTTCAACCGAGGGATCTGCGCAACATTCACATTTAGAAGCCAGTGGGATTCCAATTGCTTGAACTGCTGTATCGACTGGTAAGCAATTTAGTTAGGCTCTCCAAGCCACAAATGATATTCTTTTCGGCTCTTGGTTATGCCACAGCCATCGTTTCCGTGTGCAATCCATACCCTTTTTTCGGATCACCTCCCAAGCAGATTTAGTCAAGAATACTCCATCTTTGCTGGGCTTCCAAACAAAATTGTCACGTTCCTCTCTTAGTTTTATTGGAACACATTCAATGGAGCAAGCTTGGTTTTCACCCACTAGCTCCCTTAGCCGCTCCCCATTCCAATTCCCATCGGCCATCAAAAGGTCTTTTATTTGTAGTTTTGGTTCCGGAACATCAAAACCAGCTTCGGCCAAGCTTTGGCGTCCTAGCCAGTTGTCATACCAAAAGTTAGAAGACCTATCACGAACACAGTAACATGAATTTTGCCTAATAGTATGCAAAGCCGAAACAACCCCCTTCCAAAATCGAGAGTGTGTAGGGGACACTTTTGCCAATGCAATACGAGTGTTTTTCAAATATTTAGCTTGAAAGAATTCAGACCAGAAGGACCCCCTACCATCAACTTCCAAGCAAATCTCATAAGTAAGCTTGTTGTACTTTACTGAAATCCTGAATGCCCAGTCCACCTTCCTCAATCGGATAACATATCTTTCTCCATGACACCCATTTTCGTCTTTTAGAGCCATTGGTTGTATTCCAGAGGAAGGACGATAAATGAGGTTTAAGTCATTATGAATTTCTTTCGGCAAGTTCAATACCGATAGTACATGGATAGGCATGCTACAAAGAACAACATTGGCTCAAACATGTGTTTCATTAATTTACCGGTGTAGAAACGAACTCCCAGATATGTATAAGGCCAACTGCCTTCTTTGTAACCTGACCAAGCCAGTATGTTTCTTTTACGTGCCACACTGATATGCTTAGAGAAAACTATGAACGATTTCGTAGGGCTAACCATTTGGCTAGATCTCGCTTCATAAGTTTTAACAATGTCAAGTAGAGCTCCAAAGGACTTTTTATTCCCATTGGCGAAAATAAGTAAGTCATCAGCATAAAATAAGTGACTTACGACCATGCCTCCAGAGTGGAAAGGTTGCATGTGATTTCGTTGGACAGCATGATTAATCATTCTTGACAATAGCTCTTGTGCCAGAATAAATAAGTATGTGATAATGGATCCCCTTAGCGTAGTCCTCTGGATGGCTTGAAAAAACCTTTTGTGTTACCATTAAGCATGATCGAGAAGTATGGGGAGGAGATGCAGTTGAAGACGAGATTTCTCCATTGGTCAGAAAATCCCAGTCTCTGTAGACTCGTAAGAAGGAAACTCCAGTTTATCCTATCTTATGCTTTAGCCATATCAATCTTTATAAGAATGTTCATACCTCTCACATTCTTATGGATTTGATGCACCATCTCCTGAGCAATAGAAATGTTGTAAAAAATATTTCTGCCTTGAATGAAAGTTGATTGTTCTCGAGAGATCAACTTGTCAAGTAAAGGAGCCATCCTCGCCACCATAATTTTGCTTAAAACTTTGTACACCACTGAGCAAAGACTAATCGGTCTGAATTTATCAAAGCTATTAGGGCATTCCACCTTAGGTATAAGCACTATATTAGTGGCTCCTAGGGCGGTGGTTAGCGGATTTCCTTCAAAGAATTATTTAGCGACAGCTTAGAGATCATCTTCAACAATATCCTAAGTATTAATGAAAAAGCTTGCGCTAAAACCACGGGTCCAGGACTACTGTCCATGGGGATAGACTAAAGAGCCTCTTTAACCTCTTCTATTGTAGGTAGCTTGCACAAGGATATGTTTTCCTCCCCTGTAATGATCGATGTCAGTAGATCATGGTTATAGTCATTCATAGATGTAGGTGAGACTGATAGGAGTTTCTTGAAGAAATTCACTGCCTCTTCCTGAATACTTCGGCTGAATTAAGCACGGTGCCATCCTCAAGGACCATGTGATCAATGATCTGGCTCTTCTTTTTGTTCTTTACCAACGCAAGGAAAAATTTTGTATTCCCGTCCCCCTCTTGGAGCCCTTATGGAGGCTTTCGTCTCCATAAGACCTCTTCTCTGTTCAACCAGGTTGCATACTGATTTTGGCGCAGCAAGAGTTCCTTTTCATTTTTCGGTGAGTAACTCTCAAGTAGCAAATTCTCCAGCCGATATAGTTTATCTTCAAAGAAGCTAATTTCTTGTTGTACCCTCCCAAAAACCTGTCTATTCCAAGGTTTTAAAGCCTTTTCAAGTTCCGAAGCTTGCGTCCAAGGCACACCATAGGAGAGTCGTTAGAGTGTACCCACCAAACATTTTTCACCAGCGGCAAAAACTCTGGGTGGGACACCACATGCTTTGAAATCGAAAGGGTCGAGGACCATGCAAACTCGGGTTTTCTCTTCCGCGTAAAATCATTGGGCAATGATCGGAAGTGGTCCGATCCAAATATGATAAAGAGGCTGATGGGAATTGATTTTTAAAATTCTGATCCATTAATATTTGATCTAAGCGAACCCATATGCGACGAGTTCCTTTTCTTCCATTGCACCAAGACAATTTTGGTCCATTGATGTGATCCAGACAACGAGTCCAAGGAAGTCGAGCCCCGACCGAGACCCGTTGCTTATTGAAGGAGGTCCGATGACGTGATCAAGGATAAAAAGGGTAAATCAAGCATTGGGACTACTTGTGCAAGTAACAATGGACGACGCCATGATCTACACGCAAAAAGACGCAAGTTTTATGTTGGGGTCGAGGTCGAAAACCAATTGGATCAACAAGATACAAGTGACCGAAGAAGGAGCTCAACCGGATTGCCTAAGCGACCGCTTAGAGTAAAAACCAAGCGGTCGCTCAACTACCAACCGAGGTGCACAGGGCGTCAAAAGGGTCTTCCAAGCGACCGTTTGATTATAAAATTCAGCGAATTTTCTATTTTTGGCGAGAATCCTAGTTTCATTCAAATTCTATTTTTAATTGATGTTTTACCATGTTTGGGGATTATGCACGAATTACATAGGGTTTTTAGCATTAGTATAAATAGTTTATTTATCATTATTGTAAGGACCTTTGACAATTTATCAATTAAGTGAGATTATTGCTTTCCATCTTGTTCTTCTTAGAACACCGCGAACTTATCAAGATCTTCTTGTGACGTTCAACATCGAGTGTAAATCACGAGTTTTGTAATCAAGATGTCTATCAAGCGTCGTTCTTGTTAGGTTGCTTGATTCAACATTCTTGGTTGAATCTCTAAACCGGAATTATCTTTGGGCTTTCTTGGGGTTTCAATCTAGTTGCGGGGTTGCGTAGTGTTCGTTGCTACGTGGTTCTCATCAGTTGGTATCAGAGCAAGGTTCCAAAATAATTAAGGTTATATCTTTTGTTGCTTTGAGTCTTGTGTTTCTTTTCTTTCTTTGTTCTTTGTGTTCTTGTCTAGTAAAAGTTCTTGAGTCTTTGATTAAAAAAAAACAAGATAAAAATTCAAAAGTTGTTTCTGGACTAGTTACAGGTCCGAATTAAGTCTCGTTTGTTTTGCTGGTTTTCTACTCAAATTCCCAAGAGTAAAAAAAAAATCCGAAAATTACAAAAAAAAATTAAAAAAAAATAAAAATATATATATATTATTGTTACGGGAATTTCCAGCATCCATAAATAAATAAATAAATAAATAAATATATATATATATATAAACAAACTTCACTTCGAATCCTACACTTGTTACTTCTTGAGTTTTTGTTCCAAATTCATATGATTAGTCTTTGTTGAATCTTTCTTCATCTTTTTTCTTTTCTTCTATCAAATTTGTGATCACACTCAGTTGGATACACGGGATACATCTGAGTAGTAAAAGGCAAGAGTGGTGAGATTAATAGAGGGTAAAAGCCAAAATTTGAGTGATACACGAGTGACCTTTATGAGGCTACAATTCTTAAGGATTAAGATGTCAGATAAAGAAGGTTCAAATTCCATCAAGCAGCCGAATCAGAACTACATGGGAGATGATGCAATAAGGAGGTTTGAGAGGGTGCTTGGGGATGTGACTGAAAGGCTTGGTAGGTTAGCAGCGTCGAGGTCGAATAGTCATAGGGGACACTCAAATGCACGGAGACCGGGTAGGAGAGAGACTAGGAGGGAGTGGCATGATGACTATGAATATGGTAGTGATTGGGATGAGGATGCATCTTTACTAGGTGAAATGGGTAGAGTGAGAAACAAAGGTGGTAGGTTTGAACGAAGGGGTAGGAACAACTTTGGAGATGATGTCGATGGGAACATGAGTAGCATTAGGATGTCAATTCCACCGTTTAAGGGAAGGAGTGATCCGGAGGCTTATTTAGAGTGGGAGAAAAAGGTAGAATTGATATTTGAGTGCCACAATTATTCGGAGGAAAAGAAGGTGAAAATGGCAATTCTTGAGTTTGTTGACTATGCCATAACATGGTGGGACCAAGTGGTTACATCTAAGCGGAGGAATCGGAAGCAAACGATTAGCACTTGGGATGAGTTGAAACTTATTATGCGGAAGAGATTCGTGCCTAGCCACTATTATAGGGAATTGCATCAACGACTGCAAGGATTGTATCAGGGGTCGAAAAGTGTTGAGGATTATCATAAGGAGATAAAAATTTTGATGATCAGGGCGAATGTGGAGGAGGATCGGGAAGCCACCATGGCTCGTTTCTTGAATGGAATGAATAGGGAAATTGCTAACACTGTGGAATTGTAGCATTATGTGGAGATTGAGGATATTTTGCATGTAGCCATGAAGGTGGAAAAATAGTTGAAAAGGAAAGGGACAACTAGACAACCGTTGGGCACTTCGGGTTCTAATCCAAATTGGAAACCGAGGTGGGATAACAGAGGAGATGGTGTTGTGTCAAAAGGGAAAGATGAGAGTGCTAGTAGGGCCGTACCAAAATCAGATTCATAGCCAGCCAGAAATCGGGACATTCAATGCTTCAAGTGCTTGGGAAAAGGGCACATCTCTTCTCAGTGCCCAAACAAACGGACGATGATCTTGCGCAATGGAGAGGTGGAGACTGAAGGCGAAGATGAATTTGAAGACATGCCTGAATTGGAGGACGTTAGTGATCATGGAGACAAGGTGGAGTTTGGGGTTGGAGGAGAACTACTAATTACAAGACGAGCCCTCAACACTCAAATCAAAACAGATGACTTGGAACAACAACGAGAAAATATTTTCCATACACGATGTCACGTCAACAATAAGGTATGTAGTGTAATAATTGATGGAGGTAGTTGTACTAACGTAGCTAGCACCACACTTGTGGAAAAATTGGGATTGACACTATTAAGACATCCTAGACCCTATAGGTTACAATGGTTAAATGATTGTGGGGATATTAAGGTGAATAAGAGGGTGTTGATTAATTTTTCAATTGGTAGCTATCGGGATGAAATTATGTGTGATGTGGTACCTATGCATACGGGTCATATTTTATTGGGTAGGCCATGACAATATGATAGGAAAATTAGTCATGATGGGTACAAGAATCGGTATAGTTTTAGCAAGGACGGGAGGTCCATTACCCTTGCGCCATTAACACCGGCCCAAGTGTATGAAGACCAAATTAAATTGAAAAATGCGGAAGACGAGAGAGTGAAAAAGTTGGAGAAGGTGAGAGAAGATAGTGAGGTGGCTAGTAGTGGGAAAATGGGAGTGGAGTCATATGAGAGAAAAGAAAGAGAGGTGTCTGAGATGAGAGAAAAACTGAAAGCTAACTTCTTTGCAAAGGGGAGTGAGTTGAGAAGAGCGGTAGAGGATAAAAGGCAAGTAATTTTGATAGTCTATAAGGAGTCCTGCCTCAATCTTGAGGAGTCTAACCCACCCCTCCCCAGTTTAGCTATATGTTTATTGCAGGAATTTAACAATGTCTTCCCGGAGGACATGCCTAGTAGGCTACCACCCATCCGAGGCATTGAGCACCAGATTGACTTTGTTCCTGGAGCTGTGATTCCAAATCGACTAGCATATCGAAGTAATCCTGAGGAGACAAAAGAGTTGCAAAAGCAAGTGGAGGAGTTGATGAGTAAAGGGTATGTGCGGGAGAGTATGAGCCCATGTGCTGTTCCAGTGCTACTTATGCCGAAGAAGGATGGAACATGGAGGATGTGTGTGGACTGCAGAGCCATCAACAACATAATGGTAAAGTATCGTCACCCTATCCCTAGGTTAGATGACATGTTGGATGAATTATATGGTGCTTGCATGTTTAGTAAAATTGATCTTAAAAGTGGATACCACCAAATTCGAATGAGGGAAGGTGATGAGTGGAAAACTGCATTTAAAACTAAATATGGCTTGTATGAGTGGTTAGTAATGCCCTTTGGACTCACTAATGCACCGAGCACCTTCATGCAATTGATGAATCATGTTTTACGTGCTTTTATAGGTAAATTTGTTGTTGTGTATTTTGATGACATCTTGATCTATAGTAAGGACCTAAATGAGTATGTAGAACATCTTAGGAGTGTACTTGTGGTCTTAAAGAAGGAACAACTTTATGGTAATTTTAAAAAGTGTACATTTTGCATGGAAAAGGTTGTTTTTCTAGGATTTGTGGTGGGTGCTAATGGGGTTGAGGTAGATGAAGAGAAAATAAAGGCTATTAAAGAATGGCCAACACCTAAAAGCATAACTCAAGTTAGGAGTTTCCATGGTTTGGCTAGCTTCTATAGGTGTTTTGTAAAAGATTTTAGCACAATCACCACACCACTCACTGAGATTGTTAAAAAGAGTGTGGATTTTCATTGGGGTGATGAACAAGAGCATGCATTCATCACAATTAAGGATAGGTTGTGTAAGGCACTAGTTTTGGCACTCCCTAATTTTGATACAGCTTTCGAGATTGAGTGTGATGCATCAGGAATAGGTATTGGAGCAGTCTTAATGCAGGATAAGCGACCTATAGCTTACTTCAGTGAAAAGCTAAGTGGAGCAGCGCTCAATTACCCCACATATGACAAGGAGCTGTACTCACTTGTTCGAGCCTTGGAGACTTGGCAGCACTACTTGTGGCCTAAGAAGTTCGTGATACACACGGACCATGAATCCTTGAAGCACTTGCGGAGTCAAGGTAAGTTGAATAAAAGGCACACGAGATGGATGGAGTTTGTGGAGACATTCCCTTATGTCATTCGGTACAAGCAAGGTAAGGAAAACGTGGTGGCAGATGCATTGTCTCGAAGGTATGCGCTATTAACTTCTCTCGGTTCTAAATTACTTGGTTTCGAACATATGAAGGACATGTATGCTAGTGATTTAGATTTTTCAGACATATATTCATCAGGTAGTAAAGGAGCTATAGATAAATTTTTTAAGCATGATGGATATTTATTTCGGGAAAATAGGTTATGTGTCCCTAATTGTTCGATGCGCGAAGTGTTAGTTAGAGAAGCACATAGTGGTGGATTGATGGGTCATTTTGGAGTAACAAAGCCTTTAGATATGGTAGGGGAACATTTTTATTGGCCTAGGATGAAAAGTGATGTTAAAAGGATATATAGTCGTTGCATAACTTGTAAGTAGGCTAAATCTAAGGTTTTACCTCAAGGGTTATACACGCCATTACCTATACCTAGTGAACCTTGGGTTGATATTTCCATGAATTTTGTGTTGGGTTTGCCTAGGACTAAAAAGGGTCGTGATTCCATTTTTGTGGTGGTAGATAGGTTTAGTAAAATGGCACACTTCATTGCATGTCATAAAACCGATGATGCTACTAACATAGCGGAATTATTCTTTAAGGAGGTTGTGTGCTTACATGGGGTACCTAGGACTATAGTGTCAGACCGGGATGTTAAGTTCCTCAGTCATTTTTGGCGGGTTTTATGGGGTAAGTTAGGCACCAAGCTCATGTATTCCACAACTTGTCACCCACAGACCAATAGCCAAACTGAGGTAGTGAATAGGACCATGACTCAACTTTTGTGCACTATGGTTCATAAGAACTTGAAGAGTTGGGAGGAGTGTTTACCTTTCATAGAATTTGCATATAATAGGGTCACACATTCTACTACTTCATTTTCACCATTTGAAGTTATTTATGGTTTTAATCCGCTAACGCCTTTGGATTTAATACATTTACCCATGCATAAACGAGGTAGCTTAGATGGTACAAGAAAGACCGAGTTGGTAAAGTCCCTTCATGAAAATGTAAGATTGCAAATTGAGAAGAAAAACAAACACTATGCTTCTTAGGCAAACAAGGGTCGAAGAAGCGTGATATTTGAACCTGGTGATTGGGTCTGGGTACATTTCAGAAAGGAACGATTCCCGGAGCAGAGGAAATCAAAGTTGCAGCCACGGGGGGATGGTCTATTTCAGGTCTTGGAGAGAGTCAACGACAACGCATATAATTTGGATCTTCCAGGTGAGTATAATGTTTCAGCAACTTTTAATGTGTCTGATCTCTCTCTTTACGATGTAGGTGCAGATTCGAGGTCGAATCCTTTTGAAGAGGGAGGGGATGATGTGATCCAGGCAACGAGTCCAAGGAAGCCGAGCCCCGACTGAGACCCGTTGCTTATTGAAGGAGGTCCAATGACGCGATCAAGGGCAAAAAGGGTAAATCAAGCATTGGGACTACTTGTGCAAGTAACAATGGACGACGCCATGATTTACACGCAAAAAGAGGCAAGTTTCATGTTGGGGTCGAGGTCGGAAACCAATTAGATCAACAAGATACAAGTGACCGAAGAAGGAGCTCAACCGGATTGCCTAAGCGACCGCTTAGAGTAAAAACCAAGCGGTCGCTCAACTACCAACCGAGGTGTACAGGGCGTCAAAAGGGTCTTCCAAGCGATCGCTTGGAATATAATCAAGTGACCGCTTGGTTATAAAATTCAGCGAATTTTCTATTTTTAGCGAGAATCCTAGTTTCATTCAAATTCTATTTTTAATTGATGTTTTACCATCTTTGGGGATTATGCACGAATTACATAGGGTTTTAGCATTAGTATAAATAGTTTATTTATCATTATTGTAAGGACCTTTGACAATTTATCAATTAAGTGAGATTATTGCTTTCCATCTTGTTCTTCTTAGAACACCGCGAACTTATCAAGATCTTCTTGTGACGTTCAACATCGAGTGCAAATCACGGGTTTTGTAATCAAGAGGTCTATCAAGCGTCGTTCTTGTTAGGTTGCTTGATTCAACATTCTTGGTTGAATCTCTAAACCGGAATTATCTTTGGGCTTTCTTGGGGTTTCAATCTAGTTGCGGGGTTGCGTAGTGTTCGTTGCTACGTGGTTCTCATCATCCATCAAACGAGATATCGATCAAGCCCGAATCATGAATAAAAGAGTTAAACTCCGTTCTTGCTGTTGAAGGTAAATACAAAACCCCCAACTTTTCCTCATTGGAATGATTTGAAGTTACCTCCTACAATCCATCCACAGCCTCTGCTGTCAAGTGTTTTTAGCTTATCCCATAATTCTCTTCGACGCCTCTGACAGCAGCTGGCATAAACAAAAGAGGTAAGCACCTGGCCCTTTCCAATAGAAAACCATCTAGATATCGCTTGTTCCGTTGCGCTAATCAACGAAAAAGATAGATCATTCGCCCAAATCATCCAAATTTTACCACCTTCCGTAGTGTTAGAGACATAATTTGGAAATTTTAAACGTCTCGCCCAATTTGTAATTTTATCCGTAGAGACAAAAGGTTCCATTAATACTAAAATCGAGGGATTATATGATGCGAACCCCGTAGCAACGGTGACTACGAAACCCACAACGAGATTGATGCGGAACCCAAGAACGCCAATAAAACCCGGGTTGGACTTAAACCAACACAGTGAACCAAAAAATCCAACGATAACGGTGATGCGTTGAACCCCTTGATTACACATATGAAGAACTCGCGTACCGATTTTGAACACACAAGAAATGATCTTGGAAGTTCGATTTGTTGTTCGATGAAGAACAGAGGCAAAAGCAAAGCTTTCAATTTTTATTCAATATCAAAAGTTCCCAAAATAACAAAGTATTTAGGTATTTATACTAGAGCCCTAAATCTAGTAAAAACGTGCACAGGGCAATAAATATTGTCAAAATAAGGAAATAAAGTAGAATTCTAAGTGAAATTGGTCTCTTGCCAAAATTAAAATTCTCGCTGAATTTTATAACCAAGCGACCGCTTGGTTATATTCCAAGCGGTCGCTTGGAAGGTCTGTTTCGCCTCCTTGGAGTTTCGGTAAAGACTGAGCGGCCGCTTGCCCATTTAGCCTGAGCGGTCGCTTGGTTGTTCCGACAGGACCCTTTCTTCGATTGCTTGTATCGTGTAGATCCACTTGGTTCCCGGCCTCGACTCCAACATGAAACGTGCTCCATTTTGCGTGCCAAACATAGTTTCATCAATAATAGCTTTGACGAGCATCCCCAACGCCTCTTTGACTCGTTTTGCTCTCGATCGCGTCATTACTCCTTCCTCGATAATCAACGGGTCTCGGCTTGAGCTTGCTATGAGTACTCCCGCATCCTGGCTCATATCATCCACTCCCTCTTCAAAAGGATTCATCCTCGAATCTCTACCAGCATCAAACAGCGAAAGATCAGCAACATTAAATGTAGCGGACACATTATACTCACCTGGGAGATCCACTTGGTATGCATTGTCATTGACCCTCTTGAGGACTTGATATGGTCCATCTCCACGTGGCTGCAACTTAGACTTCCTCTGCTCCGGAAAACGTTCTTTTCTGAGATGAACCCAGACCCAATCTCCCGGTTCAAAGATCACACGCCTCCGTCCCTTGTTCACTTTTTGTGCCGAAGCTTCCCTTTCTTTTCAATCTGTTCCTTGACTTTTTCATGCAGGGTCTTGACCAATTCAGCCTTCCTTGTACCATCCAAGCTACCCTGTTCATTCACAGGCAACGGTAACAAATCCAAGGGTGTTAGTGGGTTAAATCCATAAACAATTTCAAACGGTGAAAATGTAGTAGTAGAGTGTGCAGCCCTATTATAAGCAAATTCAATAAAGGGTAAACACTCCTCCCAACTCTTTAAGTTCTTATTTATCACCGTACGAAGTAATTGAGTCATGGTCCTATTGACCACTTTAGTTTGCCCATCAGTTTGTGGGTGACAAGTCGTAGAATACAACAGTTTAGTGCCTAACTTATTCCACAGGACTCGCCAGAAATGACTCAAGAACTTGACATCCCGATTTGACACTATACTCTTAGGGACCCCATGCAAATGGACTATTTCCCTAAAGAATAAATCTGCAATATTAGTGGCATCATCGATTTTGTGACATGGAATAAAGTGTACCATTTTACTAAACCTATCTACCACAACAAATATAGAGTCCCGTCCCCTCTTTGTTCTAGGTAAACCTAACACGAAATCCATAGAAATATCCACCCAAGATTCACTAGGTACAGGTAAATGAGTATACAAACCATTAGGTAGAACCTTAGACGTAGCCTTTTTACAAGTTATGCACTTCCCACAAATTTGTTCTACATCACTTCTCATTTTAGGCCAGTAAAAATGTTCCCCTAACATATCTAAAGTCTTTTGTACCCGAAAATGTCCCATTAGACCCCCACTGTGAGCTTCCCTTACCAACAATTCGCGTATAGAGCAATTAGGAATACACAACTTATTTTCCCTAAACAAATAATCTTCATGCTTATAAAACCTATCAATAGCACCTTTATTGCATGACTCATAAATGTCAGAGAAAACAGGGTCACTTACATACATGCTCTTAATGTGTTCAAATCCAAGTAACCATGCATGTAGAGAATTTAGCAAGACATACCTTCGTGACAACGCATCTGCAACCACATTTTCCTTACCTTGTTTATACCTGATGACATAGGGAAATGACTCTATGAATTCCACCCACCTTGCGTGTCTTTTGTTCAACTTACCTTGACCCCGTTAGTGTTTCAACAACTCGTGATCAGTGCGTATCACGAACTCCTTGGGCCACAAGTAGTGCTGCCAATTTTCCAATGCCCGGACAAGCGCATACAGTTCTTTGTCATATATAGGATAGTTTAATTCAGCTTCACTCAGCTTCTCACTGAAATAAGCTATGGGCCTGCGTTCCTGCATTAGCACAGCTCCAATACCTATTCCTGATGCATCACACTCAATCCCGAAAGTTTTGTCAAAGTTAGGTAAGGCCAAAACAGGTGCTTTACACAATCTATCCTTAATAGTATTGAATGCATGTTCTTGTGCCTTACCCTATTGAAAACCTACGCTCTTTTTAACAATTTCAGTGAGTGGTGCAGTGATTGTGCTAAAATCCTTCACAAAACACCTATAAAAACTAGTTAAGCCATGGAAACTCCTAACCTCAGTTATGCTTTTAGGTGTCGGCCAATCCCTAATAGCTTTAATCTTCTCTTCATCTACTTCTACCCCATTAGCACCCACCACAAATCCTAGGAAGACAAGTTTTGGCATGCAAAATGTACACTTTTTCAAATTAGCATACAAATGTTCCTTCCTAAGTACCACAAGCACACAATTCAAATGTTCCAAATGTGCATCTAAGTTTGTGCTATAGATTAAGATATCATCAAAATAGACAACAACAAACTTCCCTATAAAAGCACGCAAAACATGATTCATCAAACGCATAAACGTGCTCGGTGCATTAGTGAGACCAAATGGCATGACCAACCACTCATACAACCCATACTTAGTTTTAAATGCAGTTTTCCATTCATCACCCTCCCGCATACGAATTTGATGGTACCCACTCTTAAGATCTATCTTACTAAAAATACAAGCACCATGTAGTTCATCAAGCATATCATCTAACCCAAGTATAGGGTGATGATACTTTACCGTTATGTTGTTGATAGCCCTGCAGTCCACACACATCCTCCAAGTCCCATCCTTCTTTGGTACCAATAGAACAGGTAAAGCACATGGACTCATGCTCTCCCTCACATATCCTTTGCTCATCAACTCCTCCACTTGCCTTTGAAGCTCCTTTGTCTCCTTGGGATTGCTTCGGTAAGCGGGTCGATTTGGAAGGGCAGCTCCTGGTATGAAGTCAATCTGGTGTTCGATACCTCGAATTGGTGGCAATCCACTTGGCATGTCTTCTGGAAACACATCTTCGAATTCCTGTAACGAAGACTCAACCAAACTAGGGAGGGGTGTGTTCCTCAAAGTTAAGGAGTGATTCCTTATACATCAATAACAACACTGTTATTTTACCAGTTATAGCCTTTTGCAACTCACTCCCACTAGCAAAGTTCGCTTTCGGCTTTTCTCTCCTCTCAGCTGGCTCCTTTCTCTCCCCTTATGTGGCCTCTCTCTCTTTCCCCCACTCTCTGCCACCTCTCTATTTTCTCTCTTACTCACTAACTCACTGCTTTCTCTCCTTTTTTCAGACTCTCTTATTCGTTTCTTGTCAGCTTCTCTCAATTGAATTTGGTCTTCATAAACTTGAGCCGGTGTTAATAGCGCAAGAGTAATAGCCCTACCCTCATTGACAAAACTATACCTATTTTTATACCCATCATGGATAACCTTTCTATCATACTGCCATGGTCTACCCAACAAAATATGACCTGCCTGCATAGGTATCACATCGTATACAACCTTGTCACTATAGCTCCCAATCAAGAAAGGAATCAACACTTGTCTATTCACCCTAACTTCTCCACTATCATTCAACCATTGTAATTTATAAGGCCTAGGGTGCTTAATTAGTAGTAACCCCAATTTCTCAACTAAGGTTGTGCTAGCTACATTGGTACAACTACCCCCATCAATGATCATACTACATACCTTATCATGGATGTGGCATCGTGTATGAAAAATGTTCTCCCTCTGCTGCTCTGTATCATCTGTTTTGACTTGAGTGTTGAGAGCTCTCATTGTGACCATTAACTTTGCAGCAGGAGCAAATTCCACTGTATCCCCTTGCTCCCTAACATCTTCTAATGGTGGCATGTCTTCAAATTCATCCTCACCATCAGTCTCTACTTCCCCATCACGTAGAATCATGGTCCTTTTGTTTGGGCATTGAGATGAAATGTGCCCTTTTCCCAAACACCTGAAACACTGGATATCTCGATTCTTGGTTGGCTGTGAGTCTGTTTTTGGTGTTGCCCTGCTAGTACTTTCAGTTCTTCCTTTAGACTCAGCCCCATCCCCTTTGTTATCCCACCTTGGTTTCCAGTTTGAGTTGGAACCCAAATTACCGAATGATTGTTTAGCTGTTCCCTTCCTCTTCAACTATTTCTCAATTTTCATGGCTACATGCAACATGTCATCTAGCTCTACATAATGTTGCAATTCCACTATGTTAGCAATCTCTCTGTGCAACCTATTCAAAAACCTAGCCATAGTAGCTTCTCGGTCTTCCTCTACATTTGCTCTAATCATCAAGGTCTCCATCTCTTTATGGTAATCTTCCACACTCTTAGTCCTTTGATATAGACTTTACAGTTTTTGGTAGACTTCCCGGTAATAATGACTAGACACAAACCGTTTCCTCATTACTGACTTTAGTTCATCCCAAGTATTGATAGGAGTCTCCCGATTTCGACGCCGTGAAGTAACTATTTGATCCCACCAAGTGATGGCGTAGTCGGTGAATTCCAACACTACAACCTTCACCTTCTTATCCTCAGAATAGTTGTGGCATTCAAAGATCAACTCTAGCTTCTTCTCCCAATCTAAATATGCCTCGGGGTCACTTCTACCCTTAAATTGTGGAATAACCATTTTTACGTTTCCCAAACCTCCATCAACTTCACCTCCATAATCATTTCTACCCCGTCGTTCAAACCCATCTCCTCTATGTCTTATTCGTCCCATTTCAACTCCTTCGCCCTCATCTTCTCCCCATTCGCTACCTAGCTCATGTTCATCCATCTTAGGATCCCGCCTACCTATTCCCCTGGCAGGAGGTACTTCCACTTGTTGTTTCCTATTTTTATTTACCATCGAAGTTCTCAATTACTTCATCTACTCCCCCATCTCCATCAACAATTGCTCAAACCTATCCATCCTATCATTCTGTTTATTGGTTTGATTACCATACTTGCTGGAATTTAAACCTTCCATGTCAGACATTCTCTCGATTTCTGCCTCACCAATTTTTCACTCGAAAACACTCAATTGGCTTTTACCCTCTGATAAGCTCACTCTCTGCCTTTTACCACTTACTTGCTTTTCCAAAGTGCTTGCAAAGTCAACAAAGAACTTACCGGACCAAATTTGTGGATTCAAAACAAATACGAAAAGGAATGTGAAACAAGGATAATATGGAAACTATAATTTGGATTGAAGACTATAAGGAACTAGATGAAAGATTTAGATAGTGACTCAAAGTGTGTAACCAATAGAAGTTGTTGGTGGCAACTCAATCAAACAATTCAATTTTTTTTTTATTACTGGTACGGGTGAACAGTACCGTACGGATGAACAGTAATTTTTTTTTTAACCAACTCAAGAATTCGGCTACGAGAAGGACAAAGAAGACAGAAGTTGATTTGGGCTCAAATTGAACACAAAAACAACTTTTGAATATTTTTTTGAGATTTTTTGATTAAAGACTCAAAATAATTTACTGGATACAAGAACACGAAGAACACCTAACAAAGAAGAAAAAGACTCAACAAGAATTTTAAAAGATAGAACCTGATTAGATTGGAGTCTTTGCTCTGATACCAACTGATGCGAACCCCGTAGCAACGGTGACTACGAAACCCACAACGAGATTGATGTGGAACCTAATAACGCCAATAAAACCCGGGTTGGACTTAAACCCAACACAGTGAACCAAAAAACCCAACGATAACGGTGATGAGTTGAACCCCTTGATTACACATATGAAGAACTCACGTACCGATTTTGAACACACAAGAAATGATCTTGGAAGTTCGATTTGTTGTTCGATGAAGAACAGAGGCAAAAGCAAAGCTTTCAATTTTTATTCAATATCAAAAGTTCCCAAAATAACAAAGTATTTAGGTATTTATACTAGAGCCCTAAATGTAGTAAAAACGTGCACAAGGCAATAAATATTGTCAAAATAAGGAAATAAAGTAGAATTCTAAGTGAAATTGGTCTCTTGCCAAAATTAAAATTCTCGCTGAATTTTATAACCAAGCGGTCGCTTGGTTATATTCCAAGCGGTCGCTTGGAAGGTTTGTTTTGCCTCCTTGGAGTTTCGGTAAAGACTGAGCGGCCGCTTGCCCATTTAGCCTGAGCGGTCGCTTGGTTGTTCCGACAAGACCCTTTCTTCGATTGCTTGTATCGTGTTGATCCACTTGGTTCCTGGCCTCGACTCCAACATGAAACTTGCTCCATTTTGCGTGCCGAACATAGTTTCATCAATAGTAGCTTTGACGAGCATCCCCAACGCCTCTTTGACTCATTTTGCTCTCGATCGCGTCATTACTCCTTCCTTGATAATCAACGGGTCTCAGCTTGAGCTTGCTATGGGTGCTCCCGCATCCTGGCTCATATCATTATACCTTTTCTTCAACTCCATTAACTTGCTCCTGGAAGATACTACTCCCCTAACATTACATACAAGAATATTAATCATTAATAAAAAAATTTGGACCTCGTGGTAATCCCTAGAGTTAACTTTTTTCGGCCGCTTCTCCTCGTTCTTCTTGGAGGTCCTGCCATAATGTGATCCATATCGTAATTCAGCATATGTAGCTCAGGCAATTCATGATCATGTTCCCCATCGGATATGGTCAAGTTCCCCAATTCCTGTCTACCATTTTTGACAAATTTCTGCTGTTTGAGTGTCCTGGTGATGCGGCTCTCCTCTGATCACTAAGTCAGCAATGTTGTCCATAATATCCATCACTAAAATCTCGTGTACAACATCAACATCACCGCTTATTATGGCTTGTTCTAGAGTATCATTTGTAGGTGTCGTAGTTTCCTCCATATTTCCAGTAAGTTCCTGGTTCAGTCCTTTGTCAATTGCACCAGCCTCAAGCATATTTATTTCTGGCCCATTTTTCTCCAAATTTTCATTGGCTTTAGCCTGGGAGTTCTCTTCCATTGCTAGATTCCTCATGCCCCCCATACTTGTTTCAACTCTATCATCCGTTGTCATGAAAAGCTTCAGTGTCGATGGGGTCAAAATCTCACGTTGCAGAGTTTTATTTCTTTTCTTTTCTCCTCATTTCTGGAACCCCATGCTGCCACCGTTTCATTATTCTTTGACGTCAATTCCACTTCCTCTATGTTCATCGCCTTATCGGATTTCTGTTCCTTCTTTCTTCAAAATTTTTTAGTGCCATTTCGTGGTAATGTCAAGTTGATTTGCCACTTCAACTTGCTTCTTCTTCATGCACGTAGCCTCCAAATGTCCTTGAGCCCTACACCAGTGACAATTGTCATGCGTTTTTCTGCAACGTGATTATACCGCAAGTGTACGGTGTCAAGTTTTGTAATATAGTAAAAGAAGTTAGGATGTCGAACTCACAGGGATTGTAATTTAATTCCACCAAGTACTACAATTATGTAACTTTTATTTTATCTAGACAATTGATGGTCGAATGATTGTTTTAAACTAAATTTGTGTGATTGGTTGTGACAAACGTGATAAATGCAAAGTATCAAGATGAGAAGGTCTAGGGAATGATTTCACCTTTTCAAGTGCGGGCAATGGAATTTTCTTCTTCTCAATATTTTCAAGTGGAATGTATCTCCACCTTTTAAATTCATACAAGTACATATGATCTCCAATACTCATGTTGCGCTCATCCGGCTTGACAAGTTCATTATAGTATTTTGCAATTGTTTTCTCGTTCAACAAATGAGGACCATCTCCCATAAGTATGATGTCCTCATCCCGATCGACATCTACATAATCTCCCAAAGGCATGTAGTTTTCATCAGATTTGTCAATTGCTTCTTTTTGACATCTTAAGTATTCTATGAACCGTAGAAGCTTTAACCTACGGTGGTCAGTGTGTCTATACAAACAATGCTCAGGGTAATGCATCTCATAGAAAAGTTGACAAAAGATATATTCTTCAAGCATTTGGTTTGTATCCATGTCGAGATTACTTATTGCAATTATTTTGCTCTCTTGCCAATGTTAGAATCATGCATATATTATTGGATAGTACTTGCAAAAAAAATATATCAAAGAGATCAAGATAAGTAGCGAAAATAAAAAAAAAAATTAAATAAAAGAAAAGAAAATCTAAATTAAAATAAAAGCTACTTCGTAATAATATTAGTGAAAATTAAATTAAATAATTACGACGCCAAAAACTTGTCACACATTTTCTACAACGTGATTGTACCGCAAGTTTACAGTGTCAAGTTTTGTATTATAGTAAAAGAAGTTAGGATGTCAAACCCCCAGGGATTGTAATTTAATTTCACCAAGTACTACAATTATGTAACTTTTATTTTATCTAGACAATTGATGGTGGAATGATTGTTTTAAACTAAATTTGTGTGATTGGCTGTGACAAACGTGATAAATGCAAAGTATCAAGATGAGAAGGTCTAGAGAATGATTTCACTTTACTCTCAATTATGAATCAATGAATTCCAATTATTCTATTTAATTTTCCCATATTTAAAGGCAAGAACCCTAATCTAATTCTCTCTCCTCTCTCGAGTGTCGGCTAGAATTTAATTCTAAGTTCAATTCCAATATCTCTATTCCAAATTAAAACCTAGAATTTACAAAAGTTCCGATTCTTTTATAGAGTAAAAGTGTAAAAACATACGTCGTGTCAATCCTATGATCGCGCCTAAATTCCCCTCTCTCGAGTGCCGGAATTGATTAGCATCTAATCATTCAATTAGTGATTAATTGATTGAAAGCATTACAATGATGACACAATTAAATATAAACGGGAAAATCAAAAAGAAATAATTAATAAATTATCAATCCATAATTTCAAGTTTGGCTACATCAACCCTAGATAAACTATTTAGTTCATGAATAAATTCACAAGGTCTTGTTGCTGGTATTTAAGTTGCTGTGGAGTTTGGGAAGAAGTGAGGACAAGTTGGGCCGAGAAAAGAGTCCAAAAATTTGTAAAATAATTTTCCCGCACAAGCGGCACCACAGCGCTACTGCGTGGTGCCGCCATTGTTGTTCGGGTAAAAAAGGTAGACTGCGTTTCATTCTGTATTTTTATCATAACTTTCTTATTCGTTGTCCGATTGAGATGATTCAAGATGCGTTGGAAATATAACTCAAAAGGATACAACGTTGATTCAGAAATATCTGTCTAATTCGATCATTTGCTATGTCAAAAATGGGTCTCAATATGAGACAAAATCCGGGGCAAAACGTTTTCGGTTGAAAATTGATGTGTGATCATACTTTATCTATACTTCATCCCTTTGACATATTTCTTTATCCAATTGACTCCTAGAACTCTCAGATCTTCATCGTGAGGTTCAACACAAATTTTGAGTATTTACACTTTAGTCCCTGAACTTTGGATCTCTTACAATTTAGCTATTTTTCTCCAAATTTGCCAACTTTTCCTATTTCCTTCAATTTCATCAACCTATACCACAACATCAAAGCACACATTAAAACGTTCTAAAACACTCTCAAAATAATAAATTAAGTCGTATAAATATCATGAGTGTGGAATACTCATCAACAATATTTAGGGAGCTTTTCGTATATGATTTCTTGGCGTTTGCTAGATAGGTGAAAGGGGACTCTCAACTAAAATGAATTCACCAGGGGCTTGGATATGTCCATCTCTACACACACACGAGCTCCATCTATACGGGACACACATGTCATGAAGTTATCCCTCTTCAAGAATCTACCGAAGGCACCCGTGAGAATACGTAGTATCGATTCATGATAAAAGTGAGGTGGTAGCCCAGGGAGAAATACCCATACAGGAATCAGATGCGATTCCTTATCTTCATCAAATTCTTGCGTCCAGATAGAGAGCCTGTAAGGAGTTCCGTCAATCTCCGATGATTCTCGCGCACAAGCTACACCGAAATCCTCCTCTGTCAAGAATCAAATAAACACGTTTCGTGGGTGCTGCATGTTGCTGACAGAGAAAAATACTTTGATGCCCCCATCAAACCTTTATGTGTATACGTATTTGGTCCAGTGTTGGTCTTCTCTTCAGAAACCTTAATACCACAGAAAACTGGAATGGAGTAGCAGCCTGTTCCAGTTCAGCCTGGGAAAAATGAAACCATAATGCATTCATTGTCCTTTGGTTGTCTCATCTCTATCCTCACCTCTAGGATTGGTTGCGGCCGCACCTGCACTATGGATGCATAGGTTGCATTCCCTCCCACTACCATGACTGGCGGCTGGAGAGACGGCTCCCCCGCCATCTAGATCGGGAAAACGTTGTTAGGTTTTGCACTCTTGGAAGAGAATATTGTGTTTCCTTATTTAGACTCTCATAGTATCACAAGCGATGTTACAAATAAAATTGAAAAAATTTTATTTGTGACATCGCTCGTGATGCTATGAATAGAATTCATATCATTTAACACTGATTTTTCTTTGATTAATTTAGTTGAGATTAATTTTTTTTGGATGTAAAAATCATAATAATTAAACTGTATATTAATTTTATTAATGTGAACAGTTGATAATTATTTAAATTTTTGATCAATTTCATTTAGATTAAATTTTTCTAAAATGAAAATTCATAATAATTATATTGTATATTAATTTGATTAATGTGAACAGTTGGTAATTGTTGATAATTAAAATCTATTACTTTAAAATATTGAGTGGGAGCAGGTGTTTATTAAAATAAAAATCCACGGTCTCCTTTGGTCAATTCATAAGCAAAGTAACGTGTTTGCCTCGTGTTGATAATGCAAGGAACTCCCTGTAGGAGGGCCGCACAATTCAAGTTGCTTGGTTGGATTCCTTTATGGTAAGATCGTCTAGTAAAATATAATTTGTGATCATCCTATAGATGACGAAATTATTTTCAAATATCTAGAGGTCTAGACAAATGTTATATACTCAAATCGAGATCATCTACGAACCTCCTATAGAGGCTCTCATTTATGATCTTTGTGACTAAATAAAATGACAGAACTTATATAGACATTTGTTGTCAGATATGGTTTGTCTAGTGAGAGGGTCCCAACTTGATTAGTGGACACAATTACCTTTCCTATAGAGAGGCCTGTTGGATAACAAGTGTTGCATTATTATAGTTAGATGGATCTACATGTGCATTCATGCATCATATGTTAAATTGTTATTTGCTGCTCAATTTTAATATGCAATATATGATTATTTTTATGCAAAATATCACTTGACCGATTTTTTTCGTTATCCTAAAACAAAACCAACTAATTGGAAAAAATTATGTGGATTGGAAACGTAATTTAATGTTTTGTGCTCAGTGTGGATAATCTTAACTTTGTGCTTAACAAATGTCATGATGGACATATTAAGATCATATGACAACTCCAAAAGGCTGGATATGTTGAGTGGGAAACTGCAGACAAGATGACTAGTTGTTTCATTATTACTTCAATGTAAAAAATGTTACAATAAAGGCTTGAAAGTCAAAGTACCTTCTGATACATACTACAGACCCTTTATGGCGTGTTTGATCATCGAAGTACGAAAGTTCTTTTGAAGCCATTTATACCTCATAGAACATCCGCGTGAAATCCAGAGTGCTTGTGAAGTTTCATAGTTTGACTATGATTACATACTTTAAAACTTTAAACATGACTGAGAGTCTGGATGCAACCATCTATCAAGGGTACTCAATTTTTGACATGGTATTAAATTCTTTACCTGATAATTTATTCATAGTTTATTATGGACTATTACTTGTAATTGAGTTAATGATAGAGTTGTAATGTGGAAAGTGGCCTTAAGGTAACAATGGCAATGCTTGTGCATTATTTGGTAGCTCCTCTGGTTCCAAGCCAAAAGACAGATTTGGAAAGAAGACGAAGAAAGCTATCAATAAGCATGAGAGCAATAAAAGATCAAAAGTAGATGGAAAGCCTTGAGACAAGTGTTCCAACTGCAGTCGAAAAGGACACTGGAAAAACACTGCCTAGATGCACTAGCTAAAAAAAAGTGTTGGTGAAGTTTTCGTTACTGAGTATTATTTAGTGGTTGATATTACGAATTTCTGAGGGGTAGATTTTGGAACCACTAATCATACTTGTATGTTGATGCAGATGCTTCAGGAAAATAGAAACTTAGTGAAAGACAATTTAAAATCATTGTTGGCACAAGAACAATTGTTTTAACAAGAGCATATGAGTATTTATTTTCAATCGTGGTAGGTGTTTGATTCTTAAAGACTATTACTATGTCTAGCGAATGAAGAAAAAATGTGTTTCTGTTTTTGATAGAATAGGAAAAGATTATTCTATAAAATTAGCATCTGACATGCTTAGTATTTTAATGAATATAGTTCTTGTTTGCGCTTGACATTTGATTAATGGTTTTTATATTTTAAACTATTCCACATATGAAATAAAAAAGTTGGTCTTATAAACTATAAAATTTCGTACCATACCAGTGATATATATCTATGGCGTCTTGGACAAATTAACCTTAACAAAATACAAAAAATGACTAGAGATGGTCTTCTCAACTCAGTTAAGATCGAACCACTGTCAGTTTGCGATTTTTGTTTGGAAGGTAATATGACCAAGATATCCATTTTTTATTTTATTTTTTTGACAAAAGGATAAAGCCAAAGATGTATTGAAACTAGAGTATTCTGATATGTGTGGACCTGTGAAAACACTCGAGAAAGGAAATTATGAGTATTCTTTATAGATAATTACTCTAAATTCAAATACATTTACCTAATGGCTTGAAAGTTAAATACTTTTAAGAAATCAAAAGAATATAAGACTAAGGTCAAAAAACATTTGGGTAAGAGTATTAATATACTTCGATCTGATCAATGTGGTAAATACCTCTTGGCATAATTTAGGGGCAACTTAACATAAAATTGTATTGTTTGTTAATTGAATAAGCATGATTTACCCAAATAGAACGGCGTTTCAGAAAGAAGAAACACAACATTGTTAAATATGATTAGATCAATGAAGAGTTTCACAACTCTACCTATCTCATTTCGGGATATACATTGAAAATAATTGGATATATTCTTAACTTTGTTCCTTCTAAGTCTGTTCTCATGATTCTCAATCAATTTTGGAATAGATTCAAGTCTTACTTGCATCACATCCAAGATTTGGGGGTCCAGCTCATGCTGAAAGAGAAGACATGAAAGTTGAGTCTAGTCAAAGATGTGGCTATTTGTGGGATATCTTAAAGATACCAAGGGATAATTTTTTCATGGTTCTCTAAATAGGAAGGTTTTTGTTAGCACAAATGCAATATTCCTAGGGGATAAGTATATTAATGATCGTCAGTCCAAGAATAAGGTTGTGTTGAAAGAAATAAGTTGGAACAATTCTATCTCATCAATTACTTGAGCACAACCTGGGACAAACATCCCATGGTATAAAATATATTTGGACACACTACACCAGAAATAGGCTTTTGTAGTGGTAAAAAAAAAAAAAGTTGCAAAAGACCTTTTGCAGCCTTTTAACATGTGTTGTGGAGGTTGACGTTGCCGTTGAGGAAAAAGATACAACATTTATTCACCATTGCAAAAGATTTTTTTTACAGTGTTTTTTAAACATTACAAAAACTTTTTTTGCAATATTTTTTTAGACATTGTGAAAAGTTACTTTTTGCAATGTTTTTTAAACCTTGCAAAAAATGACATTTTTGCAACATTTTTTTCGCATTGCGAAGTTTTTTTACAATTATTTATGTCAATTGACCAACAAAATTGAAAATGACACTTTGTGAACAAATTTTGGAATTGTATAAAAATTGATAATTTCATTACAAATTTTTGAATCAATACGCTTGAACATTAGAATGCATATAACACAACTAAAAAGGGTAGGGATTAAAGAGTTTCTGTTGCATCCTCTATAAAGCTCGAAAATACGATAAATTATCCAAACTACAAATTGTACAGAAACAATGACACATAAACAAGATCAACAGGTTGATTACTTTCAGGATCTGCTCCACCACTTATGGGAACACGTGTATCGAAATTACGATGAATCCTCCTCCGCATCATCCTCCACCACCACAATGTACAGAAACTTCGTTAACCCCTCTGCAGCCACCATTCCTTATCCTGCACATGCAAAACACACAAATTTGTAATGAGAACCATACGCAAAAGCATAGAACCACGACCAGACATAGTTTGGAAAATAGAGAATTTGATAAGTGGCAAAAGTCTTTGGAGGGATCAACTCTGTTTTTCACCAATGCCAGTTTTGAATTTTTCCAAAAGAATTTGATATAGATAAACAGATTAATTCTTATTTAATTGCATGTGGAACAAATATTCATTATGCAACAATATTAACTAGACTGAAAAGAGTGACAAATACAATCCCTTTTTCAGGCATTACATCAACTCAATCAATAACTTACATACCTTGGACTTCTTAGCTGCTATAAAATGCAAACATAGAAGTCGTACAAATTTTATAAATATAAATTTTTAGGGAAAAAACGAAATTCTGGACCTGGAAAATGAAGATTGAAGCACCCAAAAGTTATAAAATAGTAATAAGGAAGAGAAGTGAACACATTTGTTTATCGAACCCATACAGTCCACTAATAATCTACAGAGAAGGATGTTTCCATTTGGCATGCTCTGTGTAAGTGCAAGTGATAGTTATCTAATAGCTCTAAGCTTCTTGAGAATTATCATCCAACCGGCTAGAGTATATTGCCGACCATGAACAATATGCAAGGATAAAAAATAATGGAACCCAAAAGACCATATAACAGGTATCATAAATTCAAAACTCAAGCGTTTGTCTATTGCATTTCAATCGATGGTAAATGTTGTGGCCATAGAATATCGCTTGTGCAGTAAGAATCAGGGTAGTTACTGTATATAACTGCAAGGTAAGAGAAGATGATGACATTTACGAAATATATCTGTATCTTGCAAATGAGAAATGAGAAATTTTACATAAAAAGAATGAAGTTTAGAAAATATTCTTACCACTGCCATGTAGTATTGTGTCGAAAGCCATAAGAGATCAGAGTCAGTTAGTGAACTGTAACATAATTCTAAGGAAAAGGCAAAGCATAAAATATTCTTACCACTGTCATGTAGTGTTGTGTCGGAAGTTGTAAGAGATGAGAACCAGTTAGTAAATTGTAACATAATTCTAAGGAAGAGGCAAAGCATAAAACAAAAGATGAACCACTACATAACTAAGCTTTAGTTTGGGAAGAATTTATATAACGATTTAATTTATAATAGATAGAAATGAGTAGTGCATATGTCGACACTACTTGTGAGTCCTTTGGAACGTGTGTTTGAAAATGAAATTTGACCATATATAAAAATTTTGGCAAAATGAGGCTAAACGACTACTCATACAGAATTCAGAAGGTATTGGCCTTATCCACTGCTTTAACCTGCCACTTAAATTTATATTAGTAAGGCTTGTGATCAACTCCATTGACATTAATATTACAGTAGAAAATTGAAAGTGCCTATCTAGATTCTAATATAAAAGAGTATACATATTACAAATTATTTTCCATTTCATCATAAAATGATTACAATCATTAGATTCTTTATTCACATCCAATTCCTCTGTTCCATTCTAGAACAAACACTCGCATAAGAACCTAAAATCTCAACAACTGGTCAAACTGCAGCATGTTAACCTAAGAAATCAGAACACCTGAGAAGCTTATTTTACACCATCAATCAGTGAGCTCCCTTGCCAATCAAGCTCATGGCCAATGCATAAAATATAAATAAGCTCAAAGGTTGACATTGAACTCAATTAACTTCCTAGGAAACACAGAGCCCAGGAAATCTCAAGTATAGGCCGCAAGTTACTAACTTCCTTTATGAAGCATATAAAATTTTTCCATTTTACCGGGCTAATAATATCACTAGTATCTAATCACATAAGTTATTAATGTAATTTGTGTTAGAGTACTACTGCTACCCATTGTTGGGTTTCAACTTCTTCATCTTATAGTCAATAAAACCTTTCCAAGCATGGTTTGCTTGCTAAAAGAAAACAATGCCAAATAACATGAGCTACCACTTCAATTGCAATAAAGTTAAACACAGCCACCACCAAAATTAATAGTAAAAACCGCAACTATAACAGAAATTATAGAGATATCAAAAGCTGATAATTTTGATTAAATTAAAAGCATATGGTCCAGCCAATTTTAGATTCATCATTTACTTTAAACTAACATCATTTCTCTAACTTACATTAATTTTCAATTGCCTCTGAATTTTGGCAGACAACTTATCTCCATTTTGCTTAAGCTTCTCCAAGTTGAAGTAAACTTGGTATAGCATCTTGTTAGGTGCCTTTTCCCCAAAATCAAACACCTGGAAACAAGAGAACTTAAACTTAGACGCAATCATTTCCATAGCATACAATTAAAAAAATGCTCACAATTTCTGTACAAGAGGAAGCCTCGAGAAGCTAGCAGAGATAGTTCCATGAAGATTGTTGTAGGATATATCACTGCATAATTAGAATTCAACGTATTCATTACAAAATGTGGAAACGTAATCCCTTTTGAAGCAAAATTATAAATGGGTTTTGAGGTAACACAAAAATTAGCAAAATAATTAGAAATTGAGTGTTTACATAGTAGTAATATTCTAAGAAAGGTCACCCGCTGATATCGATCCATTAAGCTGGTTTAGGCTCAAATCTCTGAATTCAAAGCATGATCAATATTAGAATCCCAATTAACAAGTGTAAACTCAGTGACCAGAAAATTTTCAGGAAATCAGATATACGTGAATTCATTGTGTCTACAATTTTAATCAAAATTTATGAAGAGAAAAAGAGACCTTTTGTAGATAAAAGAATTCAACCAAGCTCGTAGAATTCACACCAATGTGTTTTGTCTTATTCCAAAAAAATTATTTGGGAAAATAACATTCAAGTTGGGAGTCTTAAAACGAATCAGTAAATGTCCCAAGACTGAGTTTTAGCATTGACAGAAATTAAATGTGATTCATTCACAAACGCCATTTTGCATAGTTACACCAGGAGGGTTGATTGATTCTAGTACTGATGACCACAGCAACAATCAATCCATAAATACCCAAAACACCAGCCATGACCACCGGAACTATCGACTTCATCAATAGAGAGACATACACGAAGAAGAAACAAAAACTAACCCCAAAAGTGCACATTATGTTCATTTAATTGTGTCTTCGACAGTGTGTGAACAAGAGAGACATACATGGAATTGGAGGCGAGCGATGAGAGAGAGAGAGAGAGAGCGAGAGAGAAGAACTCGTAGAAGTTTCCTAGCATACAAGTGTTACTCATCTCTGCCTCTCCATAAACAGCCGCTGACGAGCCATGTTTAGCAGGCGTCGTATTCGAAGAGGAACCTGCGGTGGTTGTTGAGGCGTCGGAGATGATGGTGTACGTAGTGGCGCAGGAGACAGTTTGTCCTTAGTATCCTGTGCATCCCGCGCATTCTTACTCCCATCGCTCTTGGAGGAGGAGTAGTCCTTGTTCTCCGACAGTCCAAACGATGTTGTGCAAGCCACAATGTCCAAACGAAGTTGATCTGGGGGTTAGGGTTTGGCGAGCTGATAGGTTGAGAAATTTTACTTTCTGATTTTGCTCCACGAAACAATAATCTGGTTTTGATTTCACAGAAGGAAAAAATGGGAGAGACGGCAAGCGGATTGAGAGTGAGAGAGATGGAAAATTATTAGGTGAGTTGTGTTTTGTATTTGTTTGTGTGTCGTGACTTTTGCAACCTTTTGCAATGTTTGTTAAATATTGCAAAAAGAAAAACATTTCGCAACGTTTATTAAACGTTGTAAAAATTAAAAATTTTCGCAATGTTCAATAAGGATTCGTTTGATAGGAAGAACGAAATTTGGGTGAAAAGAAAATGAATTACAGAGAATTAAATTGTCTAAAATTTATTTTACTGAAAATTGTAATTAATTGTGTTTGATTAGTATAATTTTCTACCTGGAAAACATATTACTTTTAGGGCGCGTTTGATACGCCGAATTTGCCCTGAAACTAGGAAAATATTTTCCTAGTTCCTACTTTTGGCTGTTTGATTTGCCAAATTTGCCCTGGAAAATGTTTGCCACCAATTTCTAATGTACAATCCCTTGAAGCACAAAAGTAGGAAAATATTTTCTTATAATTTTAGTGAGAAATTATTTTCCACCTTGTTGGGTGTTTTTTTTTTTTTTTTTTTTTTTTTTTTTAACTTTTTGGTAATGAAAACATATTCTAAATTCAATGGTAAAATTTTTTATCCATTTAATTGACAATTCGCATGAAAAACGAAGTCAAACGAACATAAAAATTTTATGAAAATAATTTTTTTTAATTTTTTTTTTTACTTTTTGGCAATCCAAATAAATTTTAATACAAATTGTAAAAAAATTATCCCAAAAAGTAACCATATCCATGAAAAACAAAGTCAAACGGATTAGGTGGAAAATTATACCAATCAAACACCATTAATTACAATTCCCTCTAAAATAAATTCTAGGCAAATCACTTCCCTGCCAAACATTTTATTTGCCATTCATTTTCCATCTTTCTATCAAACACACCATTAGTGTCCGTTTGACTTTTCTTTTAATGAAAATTGTCAATTAAAGTGATAAATTTTACTACCATCGAGTCTCGAATTTGTTCTAATTGCCAAAAAATTGAAATTTTAAAATTTATTAATTAAAAAGTGATACCAGATATCATTTGTTTGACTTTATTTTTCATGAAAAATGTCAATTAAATGGATAAATGTTTTATCATTGGGTCTAAAAATAATTTCTATTGCAAAAAAAAAAATTTAATTAAAAAAATAAAAAAAGAAGGCAAAACGTGAAATTGCTTTTCCCACCAAAAAGTTAGGAAAAGCTTTTCATCTATTTGAAGGAAAAGAGGCGCGTGAACTGCCTGGGAAGAAAATGATTTAGTGGCTATATATTGGCTATCAAACAGGTTGTTGGGTGGGAAATGGAAAATCTTTTCCATTTTCCATGGAAAATGAGCCCTATCAAATAGGGTCTAAATGTTGCAAAAGGTGACATTTGCAACTTACATTTAAAAAATATTGCTAAAGTTCAAATATCTTGATCAATGACAACATTCACTTGTTAAAATGTTGCAATTGACCCATTTAGCAACACTTAACTACCGAATGTTACCTTTTTAGTGTTGCATATGACCATTTTTGGCGTAGTGACAATGTGATCTAAGTGGGAGAGATGAATTGTCATCTAGTCGAATAGATCAATAGACGTTGAATGAAATGAGGAGATAGTGGCATCACCTACTGGTAATGCCAACATTGATGAATATATTACGTTCCAAGTAACGTCACAGTCCAAGATCAATCGCCCCTTAGACAAAGTCGAAAGATTATCAAGGTAATTGTTGAGTGGAAAGTCCAATTTAGTGATATCTATGGTACAAGTTGATGATCAGGCTTTATATAAGAATGCCACGGATGATAAGGATGCAATTATCTATTAGACATCGAGATCTTAGAATAGGGATTTGACAAAGTGATTAAGGCATATGGTTTTGATCATAACTTTGATGAATCCTGTGTCTATAAGAAGATACAATATAAAATTGTAAATTTTCTGGTGCTTTATGTGGATGATATTCTATTAATTGAAAATGATGTAGGAGTGTTATCATCTGCGAAAGCGTGGTTGACCCAATAGTTTCATATGGAGGACTTAGTAAAGTTAGTTATGTTCTAGGTCACAGATCTTGAGAGATCAAAAGAACAATATGATAGCTTTGTCCCAAGTCTCATATGTTGACAAGATACATGTCAAATTTGCTATGCAAGATTCTTCCCTCAGGCATCGAATCCAACTTTCTAAGGATCAATTTGCTAGGACTCCTAAAGAGAATGAGTATATGAGTAGGATACTTTGTGCATTGGTAGTAGGTAGTCTCATGTAATACATGTTGTACAATAGACTTGACATTTGTCATATTGTTGGTGTAGTGAGTCGAGATCTACTTAACCCTAGGATCAAAACATTAAATGGCGATAAATCATATCTTTAGTACTTTTGGAGAACAAAGAATTATATGCTCCTTATCAGATCTTGTTTTGATAGGTTAAAATGATTTAGACTTCTAGAATACAGACTGTCACAAGTCCACATTTGTATCGTTTACAATTAATGGTGGGGCCATTATTTAGATAAATATCAAGCAATCATGCATTGCTGATTCCACCATTGATGCCAAGTATTTGGTAGCTTATGAAACTACTAAATTGGCTGTATGACTGAAAAACCCTAACGGACATCGAGGTGGTGTCTGTATCTGTACATATCTTTACTATCTTTACACTGTATTGGGGTAACATTGGGATCATCGTGACAAATAAAGAACCTCGAGTCATCAGACGAGTAAATAGATTGAACGAAAATATCATCTCTTAAGAGAGAGAAAGAGAGAGAGAGAGAGAGAGAAAGAGAAAGAGAGTTGGCAGAGAAAATGTGGTTGTTAGTAAAATTGCAACTAGACTCGTTTACCCTATCGGCTAAGTTTTCGAGGGACATCTACAAGACATGAGGTTGCAAGACATGACATATATGCTCTAGGGCAAGTGGGACATTTGTTGGGTTGTGTGCCCATATAGTATATATTGCTATGATACAACTATTATTTATAATAAATAAGTTGTGTTTTTATTTATTTATTATTGAGTTATAAATTAAAGTGCCTATGATCACTTGAGATAATATAAGTTAGGTACTAGTGTTGAAAATTACTGTGTGACAACTTATATTTTAATCATAATTTTTTTTCCACAACCAATGTATAAAGGTTGGCACTTTGTACTTGAAGGTTGTAGTGTTGACCGATTAACTATTCAGATTTGTGATTTATCATTATCACATAAATAGTTAAAGATGACATTAGTATACTTTGAGTGTATTGAAGGGACCGCGTGTTGAATTTAATTCTATAGCATGACAGTGCAGAGAATTAAATTTCACTTGACCTCTGTGTGTTTCATTTAAATCCATTGACATGATTATGTATATCTTTTCGTGATTTTCATGATTTTTTGATTCATTAAAGGGTGAGATCATTTTGATTGGTCAAATATTTCTATGAGTTAGATACTTGAGAATGTTCGAAGCAGAGAACATGAATTCATGTCAAGAACCATTGCCCTAAAATATGGGTAGAGTGACTACTTAAAAATTTTCTATTGAAAGGTTAAAATTTGAGTTCAGTGTTTAACGATAGCTAAACTTCGACATCTATGATTAGTTTACAAGACTATTGAAGAAAATGAAACTTAAATTAGTGAGAATAATAAGAAGGGTAAAATGGTTATTTATGCTCGTACCTAATTATTGGATCTCAGACGGGGAAAAAATACATATACAGTAGGTCACAGGCAATTATTACAAATTTACTAGCTTCTGTGATCTTACATATTCCAAGAATTCACTCTTTTGTCTTTAGTGGAAAAACAAAGACTAATAATTAGATTGAGTAGTCTAAAGTCGACTATACTTGATCTTATTATTGGAACTTAGATAATATATATCCAACCAGGTCCCTATAGTATCTCCATAAAGTATTGAAATTTAATTCTGGTAATTAAAAATAAAAAACAATTATATCCAACTTTCAGACCATCTCTTCTCTTATAAACTATAAAAATTTCACTTTCCCCCATTTTCTCAAACATATCTCCTCATATCCATAACTATAGTAATATTGCCTCTGCATCGGCAGAAAGTTTTCCCTATTATGGGTCAATGGAAATGGAGTTTCCATTAAAGGAAAATTTATTGAAAGGTACAGTAGCATAACTGAATTGAGGTGGGTAAGGTATCGGGTTCGAGATCTCAACCTAGTTCGAAAAATATGGAGCTTCCGTGACTATTATGGGTCGTTGGAAGAGTGTTCTTGACTTCTGTCTTCGCTTCAAATCCATTGAAATCCCCATAATTCTTTATTTTTCCCCTTACTGGACGCATTACGTGTAAGTGTTATGTCCTAGGTCCAATCAACTTTGGGCATAAGTACTTTTGATATATGTTTAATGCATTTATTGTGGCAAGATCTATTATGATATTAAATAATAGAGTCCGTAGATTCAAGTCTCGGTAATCTGTTAATCACAAGAGTTGTGATTGTGAGATACAAATTACATATGATTGGATCTTAAATCATCGATAGTCGTAAGTAATAACGAGATACGGATATCGTTGTTACGGATAGACTATCACGTGTGTCATTCCTTACTTGTGAAGTAAGTAGTTCATCTCACAAACTAAAGTGTGGTGACACTTAAATGAACACGTGAATGTTTTTTTATAGATGTTTTGTTATAGAACAAAACATTGGAGATCCGCTGGGAGATTCCACATGGATAACTATCTAAGTGTCAATGGTTAATCTCTAACGTTCGGTAGTGGAATTGGTCCTTCGACTTGAGATCATCATAGTACCTTATGTGGGGACAGTTATACTTTGGTGATACTGGAAGTTGCTCTGTCAAAAGCTGCTAATACGGCATCGTTCGGATATGTCAAGAATCATATGAAGGTTGTGAATGATCAATAGAGGATTCGCCACTCTTAAATAGTAAGAGTTTGTGATATGCAATTCATCCAGTTAAGTTGATAATGAAATCCTTGGTCAAGGTGTATGCATAGGTCGAAAAGGAGTTTTCAACTTACATTAACTCAATAGGGGAATGAAAGATATGATCGATAATTGAGATTGACACTTATCCATATCTCGTAATTGATCGGATCATACTGATGAAAGGATTATAGTTTCACGATAAACGAACGAGTTTGATTTTCTCATACTATGTGACATTTTCCGTCACATGTATTGCCCTGACACATTGCTAAATGTCAATCTGGGACGACGGATGTGAATTAGTGATAAATCAAAAGGGTGTTTTGATTTATTGATTTTGATTAGATCAAAATAATAATTCATATCGTTAGGCATCGTGACTGAGAACCTAATGAGTCACACACAAAAGGAGAATTAGAAGATTGAGATCTGCCAATTAATTAATTGACAAGCATTGGATAATTAATTAATTGGATTGCTTATTAATAGACCCGAATTAATTAATTAGATTAATTAATTCATAGACCAGATTTAATTAATTGGATTAATTAAATATTGGACTGAGTTAAGTTTAAGAGACGGGCACAGCCCGTTTGGGCTTATATAAATAAATTGCTAGGATTTGAAAACAGTTGATAGATTTTCATTATTCTTGCTAGCACAAGAAAGTAAACCATAGTTCCTTCTCATTCTTGTTCTCTGTGTGGATTCCATTGAAGGCTAGATAATTGAACAGATGTGGGAGGCAGATCAGGATTGCTGGAACTACAGGAATATCAAAGGAGTTTGTAGATCTTAATAAAGGTACAGTTTCTATCACAGTTTATATCTAAACACAAAGCAGATCCTTGGATAGGAATTGAAATTTGTTGAATTTTCCACTGTGCATGTTAAGTAAATTCCCAACAGTACGTTCTCAACTTTTAGGATTTTTTAGATATCACAATAATCGAATCTCAGTAAGTTGTTTGAATGGAGACCCAGACTTCATTGTAGTCACTGGACACTGTATTGTGAACACATCAGTCTTAGGAATCGCTGTAAGGGTAAGTTACTGTATTAGTTTCGTAAGATTGGATTAATTGGGTTGTTTGGTGATGGGCTGAACATGGCTGGCTGGGAATCATAGTTGTCGAAATTACACAATTCCAGGTAATATAAATTCACAGTCCAAATCCAGGTGAGAGGTTTTTTTATGCAAAAATCAAGTATTCATCTAATGCTTGAAAGGTCTAAAAGCAATGGCTCCATCCACTAACAACCACACCCACACCCAAAAATCTCATCCAATTTGACATACTCGTCAAGCACCACCCTTTCTCAATCACTCTCATATTCATAACCTAGAACCCAACAATCCGACAGAGTCTATGAGCCGACCGCTGCAGCATAGCAGCAATGGTGTCACCGTAATGGTCACCTTCTCCAAAGTTATGATCGACTTCTCTAGGTGTCACTACGTAATTCCTCCAGTTGATGGGCCGATTGATACAAAAATTAGGTTTTCTTGTTTATCTCTCTTTTTTATTTTTTATTTAACTATGGTCGAAGTTGTAGCGAAGGTGGTTTTCATATTTTGGTGTTGGGATGGTGTTTGGCAGTGGATCTGGCGGTAGCAACTTTGTTGTTGTTTTTGGTGGTGGTAGTGGTGGTGTTGTTGCTAATGGTGGTGCCATATTTTCTTGTGGTGGCGGCGGTAGCGGGGATGTGGTAGTAGTGGCGATAGTGTTGGTGGTAGTGGTATGTGACCAACTATTTGGATAGTCTGTGATCAATTATTTGGTTATTTGTGACCCACTATTTAATTGTAACTCAAAAATTTGATAATCGCCGACCTAAGCCCCGTTTATAAAGTTTTCCTCCAACAAATCTTCTGGAATCTTCGGCAGAGGTATAGCTAGGATATCAAACATTCGACGGCAATATCTAATTGTTCCATCTTGTTTCAATGCCAAGAATTTCTCAAGGAGAGATCCATCTTGCAATGGTCAGAATCTATTAAGTAGTAGGAGTTTCAAATCTTCCCAACTCCTCAATGGCTATTGACTAACCTCTTATTGATACCAAGCCAGAGCCTTACCCTCAAAACAGACGACAAGAGCCTCAATTTTCTCCCATTCTGTGAACTGATTTATGTTTAAATACCTCTCTGTACGAAAAATCCAACCGTCTGGATCTTCCCGTTGAAATCCAATCGGCGACCTCGCTTGTCCATTCTCCCAGTAATGAGAACCATTTAGCAACAAACACTGCGCAACCCCGTAACAAATTGAAATCTGACCTAAGAAAGCCAAATAACAAAGTTTATAGATTTGACTTAGAAAATAATGAATCAAACAATCGACACAATTACCAAATGGATATGACGACCTTTTGATTACAAAATTTAAGAAATTTCACCCGAAATTTGAAAGCTCGGCTCGTAAATTATTGAACCCCGAAACCAAGATAATTACAGAAATACCTTGACCCCATGATTATAAAATCAACAAACCTCACTTGATTGGTTGAACACCACAAGATTTAATCTTGATAATTTCTGTATTTGTTCATGAAGAACAAGAGAGAAAGCAAGCTTTCAATTTTATTAATAATAATCAAATTTTCCAATACAATGAAATAAAATAACTACTTATACTAAACCTTAAAAATACGATAGAAACGGAATTTTAGAGTCCTAAAATAAGAATAGTCACCTAAATTAAGAATTGTAGTACAATAAGGAAATTCGCAAAAAAAAAAAAAAAAAAATCTTGTCTCAGAAAGCTACTATGCGACCGCATAGTAGCTCCACATGAGGTCACATAAGCCATGTGATCGTCGGCCTGGGGCTTCTTGTTAAGCACCATGCGGCACTATGCAGTCGTATAGTGCAATCTCCTGCTTCCATCTTCGGGCATTGTTTTTGCATTGCTCCAATTTGTTCTGACCTTCAACCCCTTCAAGAAACTTAACCCTTTGCATGTTAGCTTCAACCCCATGTTTCCCATTTCCCGAGCATGTATTTGCATGGCTTTCTGCGACGTTGTCAACCCGAACTAGTCCCTATCGAGCCATTTGTATCTTTCTCGTGAACCTTGCATTCTCAGTCAATCTTGGCCTATCCCGAATCATATCATCCAATTTCTTCATGGTGTAGACCACCTCTTGTGCTCTCCCAGTATCATTAATTTGTTGCAGTTCATTGGAATTTGTAAGAGACGTCAGTGAATTGGAAGAAACTCCATTTTCCTTCCAATCTCTCTCCTGTACATCCCATTTCTTCATTACCATATCGAATTTCTCCATTAATACAGCCATGTCTCATTGGAACTCCAATTTCATTGTGCCCAGTCCGTCCTGCAAATTATCGAACCTCATCTCCAATAGTTTCACTCTATCGGTAAGTGTCAGTCTATCGGTAAACGTGCTTTGATACCAGATTGACTGAATAGTTGTTATAACTTTATAGACGGATTCCTTCGTTCAAAAAAAAAAAAGACACCGAGAGATCACAAATGGAAAATGGTTTATGAAGTTGATTGATTGAACTTTAAAATAACAGACAAATTCCAAGGCTATTAGAGAGCCTAGTGTTGAAAATTTATTTAATCATGCACATCGAAATTTGAACAAAATTTCAATTCTCACCAAGAATCTGCTTTGTTTTTAGATAAAAACTGTGATAAAAATTATACCTTTGTTGAATTTTGTAAACTCCTTTGCTTTTCTTGTAACACGAACAACATGATCAATTCACAGCTGTCTAATTGTCCAGCCTCCACTGGAAATCCACTTTGTTTTGTGCAATTAGTAGGTTCATCATCCTCGATTGGTAATACTTGATTAGCAATCATAGAATCAACACATTCTTGAAGGTCGAATGACCCTACCAGATTTACACAAAGTTGACATATCCTCAAGAGTCTCTGCTACTTCTGATCAAGAGTTTGTCCCTCATCAGGTGTGGGATCAAACTCAGATTCATCTACTTGGTCAGCTATATCTGTAGACTCTTGAACTCTTTCAAGTTCTACTTTACTCCTACTGTCCTTTCTAGAATGAACTCTTTCTCTAGGAATATTGAATGTCTTGAGATGAAGACTTTTTTTCTCAATGAGATTATAGAATTGATATCCAAATATCTACTTTGGATATCCCACAAATATGTATTTATCGGATATAGACTCAAGCTTATCAAATTCAATGCACTTTAAATAAACGTCATAGTCCTCAACTTTCATATGAGATAAATTGGGACTACTGCCTTCCCATAGATCGTATGGAGATTTTATTAACTGACTTAGATGGGATATGATTTAGTGTATAGTACGCTGCAATTAGTGCATAACCCTAAAACGATTTTGGGAGGTTTGCATGACTTGTTATTTATCGCACTATATCTAATAGTCTATGATTTCCTCCTTTCAGATACACCAGTTTGTTTCAGTGTATGTGGAGGAGTCTACTGCAAGAGAATCTCATTCTATTTTAGATAATCTAAAATTCTCTTCCTCGATCTGATTTTAATATCAAAATACTTTCACCTATTTGTTTCGCTACTTCTAGCTTGAATCCTTTGAATCTTTCAAGAGCTTCTTGCTTGAATTTCATCAAGTATATATGGCTATTTCTGAAATACCCATTAGTGATTGTGATGAAATAAGAGAAACCTCATCTGACATTAATTGGCATGGGTCCGTATGCATCACTATGTATTATGTCAGTAATTATGTAGACATTGCTCATTTTCAAGTAAAAAAAGATTTGGTCATTGTACCTGACAAGCATAATTCACATTGTCAAATGATTCAAAATCAATTGACCCCAAATATACATCTCTATATAATTTTGGAATTGCATATTATGTTTTTCAATTTCTATACTCGTTATAGAATACATAGTATTTTGAATATAAATGTTATTTTTGTAAAAAAAATTTACCATGTCCATTAAGATCTTATCAAGATAAAAAGGAACAACAATTGTCCTTAACATTAAAATAATTCATGTCCAAAAATAAAATTCAAATAATGTTCTGGTAATGGCGGGTACAAAGTAACATTTTTCTAAGTCCAATACTAACCCTAAAGGTAATGGCAAGAAGTATGCTCTTAGAGACAATGCAGCAACCTTCGAGAAGAAATGGGAAGAAGTATACTTCTATTTAGTTTCTACATAAGTATGCAAATATGAGATCCATATCTAGTATTTAATACCCAATAAGCTAATGAAGTAAACATAAGCCTTGCAATATTTCTTCCAATGGCCTTTCATTTTATAATGATAGCAAAGGTCATTAAATTTGGTATTGTCCTTCTTCGCTTTGACTATCTTAGCCATCTTGGATGCTTTCCCAAAGCCCTATTTAAACTTCATCTTAGTACCTTAGAAGAACCAATGGCTTGACTACTACTAACTTTGATATTGGGCTTAATAGTCTTAAACATGTTTAGCAACTCAATGAATGTACATTTGAGTTTATTCATATCAAAATTCATAATTAGATATGAATAACTCTCTGGAAAATATTATAGAACCAAGTCAATTCTTAGTTCATGGTTCATGATTTAACCCAATTGAGACAACTTCACAATGGAAATCATCTTCACATGAGCACTGACTGAAATTTCCTCTGTCATTTTGCACTAGTGTAGTTGTTTAGAAGTCTTATATCATTCCACACATAATTATTTATCATACAACTCTTTAAAATGAAATATCATACATTAGCATTTATACCCTCATGTTGCTTTTATGACACAGGTGATATAATACAAGTATCACACATGTTGCAGTACTATCACAATCACTGTGTTATTATAGCAGTCATGTCTTCCTTAGTCGAGTCATCAGTAGGTATTTCTGGAAAATGCTACTCAAGGACATAACCAATTTCCTGATGTCTGAGAACAATTCTCAAATTGCGGTGCCAATCAAGAAGACTTGGTTAGGTTTTTAGCATCCAGTATGGCTATCAAATATATATGGTTACTCAATATTCAATAAATATAAATGATGAAAAGTAAAAAAAATAATATATAAAGTGTATCAATTAATTTAACATTGTCTTTTATTAAATTAATTATACTCCCACTGTTTAACTTAAATTTATGACTCTCTCGCATTAATTTATGGAATTCATACTTGACTCCTAGTGGGTTGGGATCTCATTTGTTATATTAAAACCTTGAGTGTACTCTATTTGTTATATTAAGACCTTGTTATAAAACATCTAGGTAGATATTACTATCAATTGTATCTCCATACAACTCCCAGATCATTAAGCTAACAGCTCTTTGTCTTTACAATTCTTACATGTTAGCTTAACATGCTTGTGAAATTTATCTCCTTGAGTGTACTCAACAAAAGATAAATTTTAGTTAAGTCGAACCCATCATACAGAAATATATAATATTTCATAGTGTCGAAAATATTCCTAATAGACCAGTCTTAAATGTACTCAACAAGTTGAGATCGATTGAGGACTCTTGTTTTTCACTATAATTATGGAATGCAAATATAAATATGACTTAATATTTTAACGAGGGGTTTTACATGCAAAGGTCTCATTGTAATAATTATATATATATATATATATATATATATATATATATATTATTATTATTATTATACATCCAACATGCAAATAAACATATATAATAGTATAATAGAGTGGACGATTATAGACTTTTTACTATCTAGTATTCCCGAGCCATAAGAAAGACTAGTTGGTCAGTTCCTAAGGGTTATTGCATTGACTCATACAATGCTCAATCTCTATGGTTTCTTCATCTTCTCGTTTCTTCAATTAGTCAAACTACAACCTATATCCTATACTAGTTGACACGCATGCCTAAATAATTGCAACGGACTCTAGGTCCAAAATAAATAAGAACTCGTAGGCTCATAAAATAACAAGAACAAAATCAACCATTCAACACATCCACATGGCCAAATCCATAATCATCTACTAAATAAACATTTATCAAATAAATGCATTACTATATAATATCTAATATTATATGCAAATATGTTTAAAAAATCAAGCAATTAAGGTCGTCTAAAATAATTTAAACAAATAGGCCAGAACAATTAAATAATCAATTAATCATATTAACCAATTAATTTAATTAAAATCAAATTTTAATTATATACCAAATTAGAGTTTAACTTTAATTCCACAATTATAAGGTGGGATTATTTAATTAAAATGAAATTTTAATTAAATATCAAATTAGAGTCCAACTCTAATTTCAAAACTTAAAGCAGTTGAATTTAATTAAAATCAAATTTTAATGAAATATCAAAATTAGAGTCAAACTCTACCTCCAAGATATTAGGGCGAATTTGTTTGATTAAAATCAAATTTTAATTAAATACAAAATTAGAGTCCAACTCTAATTCTAAGAAAATTTTTAGGGCGAGACAATTTAAATAAAATCGAATTTTAATTAAATGTCGAATTAGAGTCTATCTCTAATTTAAACTGAATTAATATTTTAATTTGGGATAAAACTCGTAATAAAATAAAATTCAATTTAGGGTCAAATTTAAATATTTAAGTTAAAATCCAATTTTAACCATAACATAAAAGTCATAAATTTTAAATAAAATTTTAATTTGGGTCAAAATTGATAACATATGTCAAAACTCATTGGAAAATCAAAATTAAAACCATTTTAATATTTAAATTCAAAACATCCTTTTGAATATTGCAAATTGACCCAAGTTTAAAAATTAAATGCAAACCCTTCCAATTTAACAAATTGCAGAGCAAGTCTTTGTTTTAAAAGATTGCAAATTCACCCATTTTCATAATTGCAGAAGGGGCCTCCAATTTCACAAATTGCAGAAGAGGCCCCTCATCCCAAATCACACCTGTTCGAACTGAAAAAAAAAATTCATCCATTTTTACTAGTGGCCGATACTACCTGCCCACTGGAGGCAACGTGTGGCTGCACATCGCCGTTTTATACAGCGGTCGTGTTTCACCACTGAAGTAGCGCAAAGCGATGCATCTTCACCCAGCTATTGCTGTAACGCCCTGACTCGCATGGACTGAAATGTCACTAGATTAACGGTACTTTAGCCGTCGACTTAATAATTAACCATATTTTTAGCGGAAAGCTTAAATATTTAATTTAAGAATTTAATTCAAGAATTACTTTATTTTTAAAACAAAGTGATTCATTACCCAAAGAAACAATTCCAAATGAAAGTCTTTAAAATAGTTTTCGTGCATGCATCCACAATTCACATCAAATTTTAGGCAAAACTTTAAAACTAATGTTGCTCCTTTCTTTTTCTATCTCATATGGATAGTGACAAAATAAACTCGTTTGCATAACTATTGACCTCGAAACTTCGTGAAATTTTAATATAAGGTAGAAAACACTTTATAATATGACATATCCGAAAATTGGCCTCAGTCGGCAACATATAGGGCACTAAAATATTTTTTTCGAAGCCCCACAGTAATTGCTGCTGACCTTTTTCTCGATCTAATTTTGACCCAAAAATTATTTTCTACTCAAAACAGAATTTTGAAAATAAAATATAATTTTTCTAAATTGCTATATTCAGGAACAATATGAACAAACAAATTTTGATTGTTTCAATATGTAAAACAATTTCTAATAAGCACAAAGTAGACTTTGATACCACCGTTGGGAATTTACTTAATCACGCACCGCGAAATTTAAACAAAATTTCAATTCCTACCAAGCATTTGCTTTGTGTTTAGGTAGAAACTATGATAAAATTATACATTTGTTGAATTCTATAAACTCTTTTACTTTTCTTGTAACACAAATAATTACGATTTGCAATTTACAGCTGTCCAATTGTCCAACCTCCAATGAAAATCTACACACATGAAACAAAGCTAAGAGAACTAGAGTTTTTACTTTTCTTGTACTAGTAAGAATATGAAGATTTTTCTACAGTTTTAAAACCATAATAACTTCTTTATATAAGTTCAAACGGGCTAAGCCCATCTCCCAATTTAATCCAGTCCAATGTTTAATTAATTCAATTAATCAAATTTGGTGCATAAATTAATTAATCCAATTAATTAATTCTGGCTATTAATAAGCAACCAAATTAATTAATTATTCAACATTTGTTAATTAATTAATTGATAAATCTCATTCTTCTAATTCTCATTTTGTGTGTGACCCATTAAGTTTCCAATCATGATGCTAGAAAAAAAGGCTCAAAGAATTCAAGATAGTAGTGTTAATTGAGGAGTATAGTACTATTATACGCAGCAAGCTACCTCCAAAAGTAAATGATTTTGGGATTTTTAAATTATATTTTTCTATTGGAAATTTTGTAATTTTATTCCTTAATGAGAATCAAGTGAAAATGTTCATTTGATGCCTCTCTTTATCTACAAGAGACTTGGTTTGCGAGGAGTAAATGTAACTACTATGCCGTTGTTCGGGCTACATTATTTCCAAAATGCAATTTCTCTCTCCTAGCTTTTACTTATACATATCAGTCTGAAAAGGTACAATGTTCACATAATTTCCAAAAGTAGCAAAACAAATCCCCACTCCAACACATATAACTTGGGTTAAAATCATCAAAACTCCTCATAAGCTAATAATTAGGGTCCAGGAAAGTAGATTTAGGGCAGCTCACCAGGGTTTTAGCAGCAGTAAGAAAAGAGGTCATTTTTAGAAAATCTACTTATCCAATACATTACAAAGACCAATAATATATTGCAAAATCAGCTGGCCTCTATTAAGAGTTTGAAAAATGAAGTGGGACACACATCAATTGCATTGTCCAATAAAACACAAAGTACCATACCAAGTGACATGGAAAAGAATCCATGGGGAATATGTGTTAGTTATCAAAGCTATAGACACCAACGTTGTTGATACACCGCCAATCAAGTTAGCTAACCTTGTAAGAGTTATGTGCCGTCATCCTACCCTCTCAAGGCTTTGAAAGTAGCCTAAATAGGAACAAGTTTAGGCTATCACTAAAGGAGTGGAATTCAGTTGACAAAAATCAGCATAAAGTGGAAAGAGACTGAGGATAAAAGGTACCTACCACGGGCGAGAAACAAGTGGTTCAATTTGAAGAATTAATATAAGTCAATCGGGATGAACCTTTAGAATTTAGATAGTCCACAGGTCAACGTAATTGTTCTTACCAATCCCATTTCCTCAAAGGTTGCATAACAACAAGCTTGAGAAGTAGTTCGTAAAGTTCTTGGATGCCCTAAAAAAGATTCACATCAACATTCCTTTCAATGATGTAATCTCATAGATTCCTAATTATGTGAAGTTTTAAAAGAAGTTTGACTAAGAAGAAAAATATGCCAGAACATGAAACAGTGACATTGTGTTTAATAGTGCAGTGCAATCCTACAACACAAGCTTTCTCCTAAGATAAAAGATCCAGTGACTTTCACTTTATCTCGCTCGAGTGAAAAATATAATAATATTAATGCTTTAACTAATTCTAGAGCAAGTGTTAACCTAATGCCATTGTCTATCTACAGGAAAATAGGTTGGGGAAGCAAAAGGAAACTACAGTAACTATATAGTTGGTGAACTGGAGATGGCTTGGACATCTGAAATTGGTCTCTCCCTGTCCTCATCAATTCAAACTCGTCAATAAGAGAATCTAATGGAAAAGTATCAACAATCTCCTTCTCCATATACACAAGTATGGTACTGGACAAAAAATCATCTTCCATTCTATTACGCAACCTTGTCTTAATGAGGGGTGTGTTATCTCTTATCAAAGATACTAATGAGCTTTAAAACACTTGCAAGATCCTTTGCAAGAATAATGACAATGAATCAAGAAAAAAATGATTTTTGATTTACGGAAGAAGCTGGAATGTTGAAACTGGAAGAAGAGAGAAGAAAAGAAGAGAACTTGATTTCTGATACGAAAATCTTTGGTTGATACAACTTACAATACAACTGACCTTGCACTCAATTATATTAAGATACAAGTATAAGCTTACAAGTAAACTTAAAGTACACAATTTGTCAACAAAAACAGTAAACTAAACAAGGCAACCTTAATACAACTTGCAACAACAATGATTATCATGAAACGTGACTTTGGAGGTTGAATGAAGTCTTCACTTTAATCTTCAATCTCCTCCTTGAAGCTTCCATTTAACACTCAAATCTGATTCTTCAATTCTTCAAAACGAGCTTTTGCAAGAGGCTTAGTGAACAAATCTGTCAACTGGACTTGTGTTGGACGATATTGCAAATGAACCTCATCTTCCTTTTCAGCTTCCCTAATTGCATGAAATCTGACTTTGATGTGCTTTGTTCTTCCATGATTGACTGAATTTTTAGCCAAGGCAATAGCTAACTGATTATCAACTAAAATTGAAGTAGGATTAGCTTGATTTTGATGCAAGTCACTTAGTATTTTCCTCAGGCAAATTGCTTGATTTACAGTTGATGATACATCCACGTACTCTGCCTCAACTGTTGATTGAGCTACTATATCCTGCTTCTTTGAGTTCCAACAAAATGCACCAGATCCCAGAGAAAATAATTACCCAGAAGTGCTCTTCATTTCATCCATTGAACCAGCCCAATTACTATCTGAGTAGCCAAATAAATCTGATCCAACTCCTCCTTTATAGTAAATACCATGCTTGAGAGTGCCTCTAATGTATCTCGATACTCTTTTAGCAGTAGTAAAATGACTTTGTGAAGGATTGGACATAAATCTGGATAGTAAACTTGCAGCATACATTAAATCAGGTCTTGTTGAAGTTAAATACAGCAAACTCCCAACAAGACTTCTGAAATTTCTTTCATTGGCTGGCTGATATCCATCATCTTTTGATAGCTTTGTATTCAATGCTATAGGCGTACCAACTGGCTTGCAATCCATCATTCTAAACATCTTCAAAATATCAGTTGCATATTTGTTTTGTGACATAAAAATCCCATCAAACCTCTGTTCAATTTCAATCCCAAGAAAATATTTCATTTCTCACAGGTTTGTCATCTCAAACTCCTCCTCAAGATCAACTGTGAATGATTGAATCAATTCAACATCATTTCCAGTGATCAACATGTCATCCACATACAATGAGATGATCAAAATGTTTCTATGAGAGTCTGATTTCACATAAAGCGTGTGTTCACTTTCACTATTTTGAAATCCATTGCCACATAAATAGCCATCAATTCTGCTATATCAAGCTCTTGGAGCTTGCTTTAAGTCATACAAATCTTTTCTTAACTTACACACATGATCAGGTACAGACTTTGAAATTAAACCATCAGCTTGTTCTACAAAAACATCTTCCTGAAGTTCACCATTAAGGAAAGCTGACTTGATGTCAAGCTGATGAATTTTTCATCTCTTTTGAGCAGCCAATGCAACTAACAACCTGATTGTGGCATGTCTTGTAATTGGAGCAAAAGTTTCAAAATAATCAACACTACATTCTTGTACAAAACCGGCAACCAGTCTGGCTTTATACTTGTAGATTGAATCGTCAGGATTTATCTTAGCTTTGTAAATCCATTTTACTCCTATCACTTTCTTATCAGATGGCCTTGGCACCAACAACCATGTCTCATTCTTTTGAATCATTTTTATCTCATCCTCCCATTGCTTCAACCCATTCATGATGTTTTGCAGCTTTATCATAATTATTTAGCTCGACAATAGCCATATAACATCTTTCATACACTTCATTCAATGGTTTAGTACCTCTAGGAGGTGGACTAGAGCTTCATGTGGACTAAGATGGTCCATCATTTGATGCACTGGACTCCAATACAGGTTGTTGATCATCTTGTTCAGCTTCGAAAATTCTGTTGCACCATAGGCACTGATATTTGAGGTGCTGTGATTCATCTTCTTCCCACTTCCACTTAGCATTTTCATCAACTTTTATATCTCTTGAAACATGAATACTTTCAGTTTCCAGGTTATACACTCTATAGCCTTTCGATTGTGAGCTATAGCCAAGAAAAATTCCTTTCACAGCTTTGTTATCCAATTTACCTCTCTTGTGATGTGGAACATGAATGTAGCATAGTGATCCAAACACTTTGAGGTGTTTTGCTATAGGTTTCAAATCACTCCAAGTTTCAATAGGAGTCTTGCCTTTCACAGCTTTATTTCCAAGTCTATTTTGCAAATAGACTAATGTATAGACTGTCTTTGCCCAAAATTTCTTTGGCAAATCCTTCTCAGCCATCATACTTCTTGCCATTTCCATAATTGATCTATTCTTCCATTCAGCTACTCCATTTTGCTGTGGAGTATAAAGTACTGAAAGCTGGTGATGAACACCATTTTCTTCACAAAATTGATTAAACATCGTTGAAGTGTATTCCTTGCCATTATCAGACATTAACATTTGAATTTTGCATCCTGACTGACCTTCAACCAATGCTTTGAACTTCTTAAAATGTGAAACACATCTGATTTGTGCTTCATAAAATACACCCAACACATCCTTGTGCAATCATCAATAAAGAGTACAAAATACGAATTTTGAGTCAACGAGGGTGTTCTCATAGGTCCATAGATATCAGTTTGTATTGGTTGTAATTTCTGAGTTGCTCTCCAAGCTCCACTAGTTGGAAATGCTTCTCTATGTATCTTCTCATAATTACAACCCTCACAAATTCCTCTTGGCTCATTAATTTCAGAAAAATCCCTTACAAGACCTTGTGAATGAAGGTATGATAGGGATTTAAAGTTATAATGGCCATATCTTTTATGCCATAAATTCGATTCATCAAAATTTACTTCAGTAGCATTTGTAATCACATTTTACTAATAGTTACTAAAACTCTTATTCCTCATAGGCATACAAGCAATTTCAACATCATGTGAATCAAGTAGTTGACACAAATTATCTTTGAAAAACAGTGAGTATCCATTTTGAACCATCTGTCCAACACTTAAAAGATTTGAACTCAAACTAGGTACAAGTAAAACATTGTCAATATACTTCATACCTTTCTTGGTTTGAACATCTATGGTTCCAACTCCCTTGGCAGGTACCACCTCACCATTTCCCATTTTGATTGTTGCCTTGCAATCTGGATTCAAGTTGCAAAAGATCTCCTCTTTGCTTGTCATGTGATTTGTGCAAACATTGTCTATAAGCCATGAATATGCTTCCACCGTGTTTGTCATATGGAATGCCAGGAATAAATGATCATCAGCCTTCTTTTCAGTAGCTATTGAAGCTTGTTGATGCTGGTTTCTGGGCTGATGATGGACTGAAGTCTGATTTGATCGATTACTGAAGCAATGCTTTTCAGGATGACCTACTTTCTTGCATATTCTGCATTTGTGTGCTTTCCAACAAAATTTATCTACATGACCTAGTTTACCACATACACCACATGGAGGATATGAGTCAGGCCTTTCTCTACTCATTCCCTGTTTGCTGCTACCTCCTTCTCTCAATTTTCTTGCATCAAATTGCTTCTTTCCAAAATTACCTCTGGAATGCTGAGGTCTATGCTTGCCTGCAAATGTACTTTCATTCGATTTCTCATTCATTGATGCAACTCTTTGTTCATAAGTCAATAAGACACCTGTTAGTTCAGTTAAAATGAGGCTTGACAAGTCTTTTGTATGTTCAATGGCTGTTGTCACAGCATCATATTTTTCAGGCAAGGTGATCAACACCTTTGAACCACTCTTTTGTCTATCATCTTCTCCCCATTCAATTTTATCTGATTTACAACATCAACTACCCTTGAAGTAAAGTCTTTAACCTTCTCAGACTCCTTCATTCTGAGGTTTTCAAACTCTCTTGTCAACGCTTGTAATCTCACAGCCCTGACCTTCTCTGATCCTTTAAACTCTTCTTCAAGTTTATTCCAGACTTCCTAGGCTGTAGTTGCAGCCACTATTCTGTAAAAAATCTCCTTTGAAACGGCTGTGAACAAGAAAGACAAAGCTTTCATGTTCTCAATATATTGATCTTTTTGCTGTTTCACTTGAGCAGCAGTGTAATTTCCCTCAACTTCAGGTTTATCATAACCTTGCTCAATCACATCATATAAATCGTGTGCCATAAAAAATGCTTTCATTTTAACTGACAAAAAATCATAGCTATCTCCATTGAAGGCAGCAGGTAGAGGTAAAGAGGATGAACTTGAACCAGACATATTACCTCAGAAATACCGAATTTTATAATACTGGATTTAAGGGATTTACAGAATTTTACAAGAACTTACTAGTTTTGGTGAAATGGAAATTACCGGATTTTGAATGGCAAATACCGAATTTAGAAATACGGTGTGGGATTACCGGATTTCTAGATAGTGGATTTGAGAATATCGTATTTGAAAATACCGGATTTTGAAGACAATTACCGAATTGAGAGATACGGTATGAGGTTACCGGATTTAGAGATGTTGGCTTTGAGAGTACCGGATATAGAAATACCGGATTCAGGTGGCTTATCGTATTTCACAAGGAAAAATACCAAATTTTGGCTTATCGTATATAGAAATGCCGGATATAGAAAAGAATCTCTTCACTTACCGTAATTTGGCTTAATAGATTCCTTCTCTTACCGTATATAGGTTTTTTCTTTTCCAGTTACCGGTTTGAACTCTTTCTTCTTCCTCCTTCTTCCTGGTCCCTTTTCCAACAGATCAGAAGCTATGATACCACTTGTTAGCTCTTATCAAAGATAATAATGAGCTTTAAACAAAACACTTGCAAGATCCTTTGCAAGAATAACAAAAATGAATCAAGAAAAAACGATTTCTAATTTACAGAAGAAACTAGAATGTTGAAACTGGAAGAAGAGAAGAGAAAAAAGAGAACTTGATTTCGGATACGAAAATCTTTGGTTGATACAACTTACCATACAATTGACCTTGTACTCAATTATATTAAGGTGCAAGTATAAGCTTACAAGTAAATTTAAAGTACACAATTTGTCAACAAAAATAGTAAACTAAACAAGGCAACCTTAACACAACTTGCAACAACAATGATTATCATGAAAACGTGACTTTGTAAGTTGAATGAAGTCTTCACTTTAACCTTCAGGGTGTCTGTAGTCGGGATTACATTTTGTGGGCTGTGGCCTGTGAGTATGCTTTTGGGTAATTGATTCATAACTGGGTCCTTTGATTTTGGATTGGATTTAGACTATTCATTTATTTAAGTAACTATTGGATCTTTTGTTTAGGTCTAAGATTTTTGTATGGTCTAAGATATTAGTTATTGGGTTAATATTTATTAATGGAAAAAAAAAAAAAAAATTTCAAAAATTTGCGGGGGCGAAACTGAAAAATACATTACAAATTAACTAGGAATAGTGGACCAGCGGACAATGTTGGATGGCGGTCGGCCCTCCCGCCCCCCTTATTTCCGTCTCTGGGTGAACATATTAATCAAGCACCATAAAGGAGTTGTTGAGCATATTCTCTTGAAGACTAGAAATTTCATTTTCCCGCTAATTTCATCATCCTTGATGTAGGAGGAAATCAAAACATGCCAGTAATTTTGGGAAAACTGTTGACCCCAAAAAATGTTGTCAACAAATGTCAGTATCAGACTCGTGACACGTGTATGAACTCCGACGGAATGGCCAGAAAAGATGATTAGAATTGTGGTCTGAAATGACGAGTCAGATTACTAATGGGTGATTGTCGTGTCGTATAGACAATGGCTTGTCAATGATAGTGGTTTGATCTTTTGTAATATTGTAATATGGCGATAATTATAAGAAAAAAATGAAGATTTTCACAATAATGTTTATATTGTCAAAAGTTCTTGTGCCCTTAATAAAATTACAAGACTTGCTATTTATAGTCAAACTGTCGAACTGCCTATCGTTGGATTATACTCACGTAGCCTCATCTTATTAACTTAGACATCTCATCACTCATTCATAACATTAATTACAATGACAAGAGACCAGCCGCCCTATCTTCCTAGCCTAACATTGAGTAAAAGGAGTTATCACGTCAATCATTCTCAAGGATATTCTCCAGATTTGTTCCTTCTGAGAGCCTCAACGTAAGAGGCGTTAGGCAGCTGGGGGATAAGACTTCATCCTGAACACGAGACATCGGTATGGCACTTCGGTTTCAACAAATAGGGCACTTTCGGCCTGAAGTGAATACTTCAGTTTCTTCTAATCACGCTCTTCGGCTATGACTTCGACCCTTCCTTTGGACACTTCGATCAGAGTGGACTTCTGGCCATCTTCGGTTTTTGTCTGCCAAGTGTCTTTTCATGGTGCTCCCACGTGTCTTCCAACAATAATCTCATTTTAATGTGATAACAAAAACCATTTTTAGCAATAGAACGAGCATTGACGAATTTTGAAAATATGAGATTATCTTGAAGGTGGAAGATAAAAACATTTCACTATGAATACTCCATCCAAACAACTTGCCTACCTTGACTAATGCAAAATGATTGATCATAAATAGATGGATATTATGGAAGTTGTCGATTCAAAAAAAGGAGTTGGTGGATTGGTTGAAACAATTAAGGACCAGTTTGGTAACTTGAAAGTTTGAAGAGCCAAAGATGAAGTAGAAAACATCAGCAAGTTCAGTCATTGCAAGGCTAAAAATTTCCTTTACAAGCCACCATAAATAGCCACAGCAACAAATGCAAGCTAATTAGTATAAATAAGTGCTTATTGGGAGACAACCTAATTTTCTTCCATTTTGTTTATTATGCTCTCTGGATTATATTTTAGGTAATTATTTGCTTTTTAGTACTACTAGTTAGTTTAGGTATCTCCATCCCTATACATATATCACGGACGTTAAAAAAAATTGATTGCGTCTCCTACCTGCAGTCGTAGCAGGAGGCCGTCATCCCCTACGTACCTTGCTGCGTCACCTATTTCTGTCCACTTCGTCCCTAGATTTTTTCGTTGGTTGTGATATGTTTGAACTTAATTTTCATTTTTTCATATTATTATATCACTGATAATGGAATTTGATTCATTTTGTAAGATTATGACACCTAAAAACACAAACCACAACAGAAAAAAGGAACAACATAACAACATGGACTATCCAGCTCCAATAATTTAATTTGTTCCAAATTGGCCTCAAATATCATAAATAAATTCCAGGAGTACTTAATTCCTTTTTTTGTCTCTTAATTTTGATTAATTGATGATATTTTGAGACATTGACGGCAATATATGATTTTATTTTGGGGTGGACAAAACATTGAGTTTTTATTGCATGTGTGATTGTAGTATTTTTATTGTTTTATTATATATGAAAAGTATAAAGAAATGAATTTTTTTAAAAATTCCAAAAGGATTTTCTATTTAGTTTGTTTGCTTGTGTGGATTAGGTTGTCCTGTTGGCATTGAGAAATATATTTGGAATTATGTGTTAATTTATGAACTATAAATAAGTTATACACTTGAATTAATTGATGCTTATCCATGTAGTATTAGTTACTATTTGCATACGTGAATTAAGTTTAGCATTATGAAATAATGAGTTGAGTCATAAGTTTTGAATAGGTTGAAATAGTAGAATTTGGATGTTAGATGACAATTTGACTTGTTGGCTCGGGCCGCCCATGGCTCGGCTCGAAAAAGCCCGAGCCGGATTGAGGCTCGGTAGAAGCGAGCCTAGGCTTAGGCTGAACCCCATTTTTGGGCGATAGGCTGAGCCCGAGCTAGCTCGCAAGCTCGAAAAAAATAAAAAACTGTGTGGCAACAGACTGTCTTTAAAAAAAGGCAACACTTGCTGCTACCTTAAATATAAGGCAGAGGCTGCAAAAAAAAAAAAATAACCGAGCATGCCTGGCTCTTTTGACGAGTTTTTGCTCGACTCAGGCTCGAAAAATGCTAGATTTGTTTCACTCAAGCCGAGTCCAAGCCTTGATTTTCGACTCACGAGCCGGCTGGACTCGACTCATTGACATCCCTCGATAAACCCGAACAACTATATAATACATCCTTAGACCATTTTATGTATAGTTTGGGGTGATTAAACTATTGTAGAGAAATATTGAGATAAATGAGGATTCCATGTGTAAAAAATCTTCTATGGATTATCTAAGACCGATAAGATGAAAATTATGTAATAATCTTAAGTTAGAGATCGATTTTTGAAAATTAGTGTTTAATAAGGAGTATTACACTAATTATTGCATAAAAAAGGAGGAATGGCTACCATGACACATAAATGAAATCTACCATATAAAAGATCTCAATGAAGATACTTATTGAAAATCCCAAAAATGAAAACTTAAAAAGGATTAAGCTAGTGCATGAGATAGAATACACATAGTAAATATTAAAAAAAAAAAAAAAACATATGTATGAAACAGAAGATTTACTAGATGCATGATTAAGATCCAAACACTTATTTGAGAGGATTAGACTTTTAATAAGAGATTTTTAGCCTAGTTGAGTTTTGAAGGTTGAAGAAATCAAAATATAGGAGAATCTTTATTTGTTGAAATATTGACTTACAATTAGTTAAATCAATTCAAACTAGAGAGTGATGATTAGTATATAAACTCAATTTTAGATCACATCTTGATAAAGAGCTAAATAAATAAGTTCGATAGCGAGTATCTCACGAGTGAAAAATGATATATTTGACCATTGAGAGTCGAGAATCGAATTATCTTGTGAATTTATAATGTTTTACTTAATTTTTCACACACCCGCATTAGTTTTAAATTGGATAAGTAGAAATCAGTTTTCGTGTTATGATTTTGAAGCTATTCATATATTTAATACAATGATTTCAATCCTTAGACAAACAACTGGTTATCTTACCAAAGTTGCATATTTGCTTGTTGCAATAGGTTATATAGTTTTGTTTTAAGACAAACAAATGTTCAAGTTTTGGGGTGTTTGATAATTGTATTTCATGCACTTATCAATGCCTTTAAGTATAGACATTTAGTGGTACTTCAGTTGAAATATAGCTTAATCTCTTGTATATATTGTTTGTTAGGTAAAACTCAATAATTGAAAGTGAAATTAGAAAAAATGAACGAAAAATGAGGATTTCAAAGATTAGGAGCTAAATTGCAAATATTCAAAAGTTGATTCAAACTAAGAAAAATGGATTGAAGATCATATAGGATTGATCGGATGAAATTAGAAGCCAAATGATGGAAATTGTACTAGAAATGGACATAAGATGAATAAAGGATTAAAATCAAGGACCAAATTACACTTCCTGAAACATGCCTATATTGCGATCGCACCATGTGCTATTGTATTCCAAACCCGAGGCAAAATCAATTTGCCCGATTGTATGGATTTTCAGTTCTTTTCCTTTTTCGATACACACACTTATGGGAACTAACTTTGGAAGCATTTCTTGAACTAAATTTTTACATCTAGAAGTATAGAACATGGGCTAACATTCAAGGGATCTCTTTATAGCTTCTCAATTCATATCATAAATTTTTTCAAGAACGAGGGGTCAATTCACCATATTTTGGAGAGAAGATCAAACCTAGCAAGGAATTTAAGGCAAATTAATCAAGAACTTGAAGAATCAAGGCTCGAGATTAAAGGTCAGAACAAGAAATTACTTCCACATATTTCTTGTATTCATAAAAATTTTGGGTGATGATTTTTCATTATTCTGCATGCTAAGCTATATTTCTTTTGTGTTAGACAAAAATGAAACCTATAATATAATTATTTTTAATCTAAAGACCAAGTAGGTTAGAGGATGTGTTTCTTGATTGATTTTGTATGCATTGTTGCAGTATTCAATTGCTTGTGTACCATTAAGATAATTAATTAGTTGCTTGTTATAGTTTAGGGAGGTCCATAGTAGATTAGAACTTTGCAATTTCAACACATGGGCAATAAATTTGGGGTGTTACAGTAACAAATATTACTATTCGGCTACAGTGGATGAGATGCCCTACTTTTCAGAAAGTGTACAAATTATGGGATAAGTTAAATGTGACAGGGTACAACACTGCTATACTGGACTTTTACCTCTTGTGAAATTTCAGGTGGACTAATGAAATTGGTCTATCACGACCAAATTAGTGCATTAAGCTATAGAGTTATTTAATTTGATTGTTAAGACACAATCGATGTTCTCGCCATATCATGTAGGCCCGAAAAGAGGAGTAAGAATACATGAATTAGATCATTTATTTGCAATGAGCACACATATTACGGCACTAATAAAGCAGATAGAACTTTGGTGAAAGCTTAGAAACATTGTGTGAATGGGTCTAGATTAGTTAAGTCTATGAAAATTTTTGGGCTATTCACATTATAGTGAAGATTGCATTTTATTGGCAACTACGGATGAACAAGTGAATTTTGTACAGAATGATCAATGCCCAGTATAATCCATACTCGCAAAAGTACAATTCGAGATGGAAGTTACACCAAAATCTTAGATGGTCGAACAATCGACATAGCGTCAATGCCAATAACTATGAGAACAAGATAAGGCCAAGTTTGGAGGAGATTTTTCAACAGTACATACAAAAGACCGACAAAGAGTATCATTAACTGAAAATTAATTTTTAAAATTAGCAGGACTTTATCAAGAAACTAGAGACATAATTTGGTCTGTTAGCATTGCAATTGCCGGAAAGACTACAAGAAACGTTGCCTAGCAATAATGAGACTAGTCTACAAGAAAAGGTGTATGCCATTAACATTATCGAAAACAAAACTTTTGACAATCCACAATCTAAAGTAGTTGTACTAGTTTAAGACAATAGATCAATTTTTCTTCGAATGAGATATGATTAGTTCATAGGTTTGGAGTGATCTAACAAGTTTCTCTAGCTTAACCATGTCTAAGTCTTTACTTTCCTCAATTACAGTTGTTTGATAAAATCCCACAAGTGTATAGGATCGTTGACAAGTAATAGATTAAGTAAGTTGAGAGTTATCATCCTATATAGAAAATAAATTTCAATTCAAATTTACTAATTATTTAAGGTATCAGAAGTATGTAAACAATATATATTTTGATTTTATTTATGCTAAATTAATCTAAAAATATATGAAAAGGTTTGGTTTTTATCAAATTATGGACGATTGTATCGAATTTATAATCCGCCTCTTGCTATCTATTTCAATTCATGATTTGTAATTTAGTCTTGTTCATGTGTTCTTGACAATCAATAAAGTTATGATATATAATTTTCTTTTCTAAGGCAAATTAAATATATCATAACCACGACTTGAATCTAATCTTAACCTGAATTCAACTGATTAGAAGTATTAAATTTTAGATTATCTATAAATGTTATTCATAATATCTATTACACATATGTTAATTTTGCTACGTTCTAAATTTATTGTGAGTCTCTCAATACTACAACAAGCAAATAATTATCGAATTGGTGATCACCCAATTAAATGATGCAATGGATATATAAAATTAATGAAGAAGCGTAAGAAATAATAAACTTCTAGTGTTGAATTAAAATAAATAAACAACAGAGTTCATCTCATCCAATACAAAAACGGATCTAGCCTAACTTATTGTTATATAAATTACAAGAAGATTAATAGAAAAATATTACCCGAATCACGAAAGAATGCAAAAGATTTTGACCTTTATGTCGAAGATTGAATTCTTCAACTTCTTGATGTAATTGGTTTCAATTCCTTGTTAGGATTTGATCTTTTCTTTCAAAATTGATGAATTGACCTCTTGTTTTTGATAAATTTGATGATATAATTGTGTATAAAGAGGCAAGAGACAATCCTCTCGTGTAGCCCTTGTTTTGTATTAAAAAAAAAAGAAGAAGTCAAAATCACGTCCAATTTGGGTTTGAAAAGAGTTTCAATCGCGAAAGAAAATTGTTGATTCATCTACATAAGTAACTACCATGAGCACACTGGTATAACTATTGCTCACACGCCGTTGAGCCAAATGGCTCTCGGGTCATGAAAATTAATTTACTGTGTGCGCGTCGTTTCGTCTCTACACAGCCTTCGATATTTTTGTCATAACTTTCTCTTCCAATATTCGATTGAAGTGATTCAAAATATATTGAAAACATAACTCAAAAAGATAAAAATCGTTTAGAAAAAAACTTCCAATTCAAACATTTGCTACCCAAAAAATGGCTCTCAACTTGAGGCTGAAAATTCAGAGCACTACTTTTTCGATTGAAAATTGATTTATGAAAATATTTCAAATATATTTCACTTCTTCGACCTCTAATTGCATTCAATTAATCATATGTGATCTTTCATCATCATGTTATGTTATAAATCAACTATTGGATGTTTACACTTTGGTCCTCGAACTTTGAATTTCTTTTATTTTTGCCCATTTTCGTTCTTTTCTTCCAATTCACCTAATTTTTCTCAAGTTTTACCTAACAAACAAATTAAACAATAAATGAAAGAAATTACACTTATCAACAGTGTCGTTAAGTCTACACCTTTCACGTAGAGATCTTAGAACTTTTCTAAAAAATTTGGTCTCTCGAATTCGTTCACATAGGTTGAAACTAGAATTCACCATGTCATTCAGTTTAGCATAGAACCCATGAAAAGATTCATCATCATTTATTCTAATTTCCTCAAACCTTGTGGTCAACATTTGTAGCTTAGAGTTTTTCACGGTCTTAGTTCCCTCATATGTAGTTTCTAAAATATCCTAAACTTTCTTAACAATCTCACACATAGATACAAGTTTAAACTCTTCAGATGATATATCCATAAAAATGGCATGTCCTTTACTACGTCTTTAAAGATTAATGTAATTGACAATTCTGTGAAAAAAATGACTAAATTGAACATGTGTAAAAGTCAAGCAGTTAGGTGCAATTGTGTATAGATAAGTTAAGTATCTTAGAGTTCGAGTTCGGAAAAAGGAAAGAAGAGACGTAATTTCGCTAGCCTTTCACTTGGATGCTGCTCCAGTAAAAGATGTAGAAACATCATCACTTGCCTGTCATCCACGTCTCGCTCAAGCAACTAGTTGTCACTTGCCTGTCATCATTCCCTCGCTCAAGCGACATGGAAAACCCAAGTTCACTTTTTTCAGAGTTTTACACGACTCAAACTACCTAATTGCCTTCAACTATAAATACCTAATGCTTTGCACGAAATTAGTGTGGTTGTATATTGTGACTCTCATTGATAATGCGCTCATAACATTTCTTGAAGATCCAAGAACATATTCAACCCTTGATTCAATCAGTTCTTTCTTGATATCATACAACCACAAATTTGGGAAAAACATTAAGTTTCAGAATCCAAAACACTCACTTCCTTTGTACAACAAGGAAGATACTTTCTAAATTGGAACTTTAGAGGCTGTTGAAGATTAAGGAAGGTTGGACTACAAGAATAGGAAGAAGAACAAGAATTGGTTATTCTTGGGTATCCACTTGAAAGAGACAATTGTAGAAGTTTGGAAGTTGGTGGAGTCAACAGATCTTAGAGATTACAAGAAGTAGATCGGGAAGTCTAGTGAAATTAGCTAGCAGCATCTAACTGTAAGACTCAGTGTCTATAGTAGAGATAACTGGCTTGATCCTAGAGTTTTTACCTAGTTGGATTTCTCTGTCAACAATGAATGTGTTCTTTGTTCCGGTCATTGCGGCGCTACATAAGTCGCGGGATGTATTATGCGACAATTTTCACTCATTCATCGCATTAATAAACTTGCGATACTAGTTGTTTGACGTAGAAAGTACGAAATTGCAACAAGATATTTGTTGCAATAATGTTTCTTGCTTTAAGGTAGTTGATAGTGTAAGGATCAACATTTTTTCTTATATAAAGTAACATTATTAAAAGAGCTAAATATGAGATGAATGCTCTCATATATGATGCGTGAAAAATGAACTAGTAAATTAAAAACTATTATAATATAGGGATTATCTAAAATCCTAAAATTTTAAAAATATCCCTCTATAGGAGAAGATAATGTGATTTATGGCTAGAGTTAGAGCATGGGCGAAAGCCTGATATAGCAAAGCCGCATGGAGGTAGAAGGCCCACGGGTCCACTAATTTTATTATCTTAGCATCTCTTGAAGAATATTTTTAATATCACTTGAATTTGATCATCAATATTATTATTTTTTGTTATATTATAGGAACATCTATAGTGATGATTTTTTCAGTAAATTCTGTTACCTATAAGGCAATCGCAATTAATTCATAATTAAAAATTCAAAACCTGATTGGCCCAATCAAGAAACCAAAATAGTGCAGCCCGCGAGTAGGTAGGCCATTAAATATGTTAGCACAAAACACATATATAGTCTTGCTAATGGGCTAATGGGAAGCCGTTGGATCATTAAAACTTGTGATCTAAAGGGAAAGACATAAGCCACATGTTTCCAACTTGTATTTGACTTTTTGTCCTCACTTACAAAATATTTTGTATTAGGATTTTTCTAATTCCAAAACGATTTCAATTAAAGTGGTTTTAATATTCCTAAAAATATTTATTTTTTCTTAAACAATTAATTTAAATAATAAATAAATAAAATCCATGATGCATAACATTATAGTACCTAACGGTGTATACAGAATCTACATGACATCTTATATAAATGACATTTATCCACAATTTAAATAAAGCAACAAATAGAAGAATTTACAAAATTTACAAAACCAAAACTTATGGTCCAAAATCAAGACAAAAACTATAGTGGGAAAAATACATAACTGCAAAGGTTGAAGATACACTTTAAAAATAAGAAATTTGTGAAAAATCTTCAAAAAATCGGGTGGGCAAAATTTGTGACCACCTAATTACAATTTTGTGATTTATTAATTAAATAGGTCAGTGTCAAAATAATACAGAATTTATGATCACTGTCATAATGATCACAAATCGCACAAGAACACAATTCAAATACACAAATTGTTGGTAAAAAATTTTAGGTTACATATTAGTTGTTAATAACAAATTACTCATTTTATTGATCACAATTACCTCCAATAATTGATCATAATCACTCTTCATCCCACTCCATTTCACCACCACTGCTATTACAAAATTGGTGTTCAAACCAATAGTTAAAAATATGCCCCAACTTTCACAATTGCCAAAAAAACAATAAATAAATAAATTCTGCCACTGACGTCAACCTAACCCCATAAGGTAATTGAAGTCATTCTTCAAAACACTAGCACCTTATGTTGCCACCAACCCGGAAAAATAGTACTCGTCGAAGCTTCCACAACACTATTGACTTACCTGTCCCGCTACAGCAATGATAAAAGGTGTCACCACTATTTAGGAGCCACTCATGGGTGTCTCTGCATGGCATTGAAGCGGTACCCATGGTCCCATTGTCGTCGTATCTTATGCACATCAGTAGCACTTGGAAGTGCCATTGCCAACATCCATGGGTACCACTGCTGTTAGTGGTGGCAAAAAGCTCGCGGGCTCGGACGACAAAAAGTTCGAGTCGGGTTCGGCTCGTAAGCTCGAAAATATATAAAAAGTAAAAAAAAAAAAATTGGTAGGAAGAGAGGAAAAATGGGCCGGCCCGGCTCTGAAAAAGCCCGAGCCTCTTTTTCTCGAGCGAGCAAAAGCTCGGCTCAGCTCGGGCGGGCTCGCAAAAATCCAAAGATCGGGCCCGAGCCGAGCTTTTGCCTCAAATTTCAACCCGCGTTCTTTGAGTTCCCTATTAGAAATTTACTCAACATGCACAGCGAAATTTAAATAAAATTTTAATTTCCACAAAGGATCTTCTTTGTGCTTAAAGAAAAATTGTAATAAAGAATTATACAATTGATGAATTCTTTGAAGAACGCTTCTAATCTGCAATCCAAAGTTGTCTAATCGTCCAGTCTCGAATGAAAATTGATACAGGGTACAAATATAAGAGAATTAGGGTTTCTCATTTCTAGTGCCGGCAAGAATGTGAAATTGTGCTCTCTTACAATTTTTCAAACTCTAACAACCTATTAATATAAGTTCAAATGTACTTGACTCGTCTCTTAAACTTAATACGATTCAAAATATAATTAAACCAATTAATTAAAGTTGATGCATGAATTATTAATTCATTCAATTAATTAATTAATGAATTAATTCGAGCATATGTCCAAGAAACTCAGTCAATTAATTGCCCAACACTTGTTTATTAATTGATCTACATTTTGATAATTATTCGAAGTGAATTTATCTCTTAACAATCCTTCGAACTCGATTTTAAAGCTATGGTGTCTTACAGATGAATTTAAATAACCCTTCAAAAACTATTGCCCTAAAGATATGCTATAACCAGTTCGATCCATGTTTTCTTCACCCGTCCTAAACATGCATTATTTTTAAACTTTTTTTTTCTAAGGATCATTTACGAAACATTGACATAATAAAACATGTTCATCGTGTTAACGATCAATGCATCATTAGTTAGCCTCCTAATTTAAAGCGTGAGAAATTGTAGCAAGAAAACACTATGCTCCTATTTGATTCAACTATAAAAGTGAATTAACATCTAAGTTAAAAAAAAATAAAGTGACAAATTTATGCTTTGTCGCCATTTCATCGTGTGAACAATCAAGGCATCATTACTTAGCCTCCTAATTTAAAGCATGTCAAATTGTAGCAAGATAACACTATCTCCCGTTTGGTTCAACTATAAAAGTGAATTAACATCTAAGTCAAAAAGAGGAACAAATTTAATTTCTTTATCACCTTTTCATTGCGTGAACAATCAAGGCATAGTTAGCCTCTTAATTTAAAGCCAGCCAAATTGTAGAAAGATAACACTACACTGTTGTTTCATTCGGCTACAAATAGAATTAATATATAAATTAAAGTCAACAATTAATTTTAATCACACATTTTATAGGGTCAATAAATTTTTAATCATATATTTCATCGACTTTTATAAAAATCTACTAAAAATCTGTTTTTTTTTTTTTTTTTCTAAAACCAAATAGGGGCTATGTGTATCGACAAGATGATAGCTTATTAAGAATACCAATTTTTTTGCCCCCAAGGGTACATCCAAGTTGGCAAAGGATGGGGGAGAAAAAATTACGTAACTGACACGTCCCGGGTTCGAATCTTAAGGAGGAGAATCTGGGATAATTCAGTGAAAACGCACTCAGACCTGATCAACTTGGACATATCCCTCGATTTACCCTCACACCAAGACTTAGGGGCGAGCAGGAGTAATGGCACGTAATCCAAAAAAAAATTAAAAAAATATCAATTTTAAATTCAATTATCTATTTGAGCTTTAGACAAATTGATTGTTTGAGTTTTTTTTTAGATATCATATCAAGAATTAGAGTTTCATTCTAAATGCTCATGATAATAAGTCGTTTATTATTTTTTCCTTTATTCCGTTAGAATTTTACCATTAACACTTATTTATCCAACTAGATACTTCAATACTTAAGTTTAACACATCTTCTAAATTTTACTCTATGTAAACATAAGGTACTATATTCCAACAACTGGATAAAATAATTATTAATGATTAGCCATAATCTTTATTTAAAGATAAATAACCTTAAAATTAATTATTCTGCAAGTTCTACTGTCTAAGCAACTCAAATAGCTAAAGAGCTGATGCATGTATGTTTCAAACAGAATTGAAATTTTTTTGTCCTGGTGACAATATCATTCTTGGATCAAACTGTGCTTTCCTTTCTAGAAAAGTGTTCCATTTTGAACCAAAATGCTTTATCCAATCTTCCTTAGATTTGTAGTGTGGAAGATATTGCTTCATCTTTATTCCAGCTCTATCACAGAATTCCAGAATTTCTTTGTTTTGATTGTCCAAATCTTGCCAGTCATCAAAACTGCCTGAATGCAATAGTCCCACACAGTAGAAGATATCCTCATCTGGTGTAACTGCAGACATCCTATCATCCCATCTGTACAATTAAGTGATACATTACCATTAGGCCATGCAAACTAGAAATACTTTTTTTTTCTCCGATATAGGCACATATCAAAGTCGATATATGTATTATGTATATATTAAAAAAATTTATATATAAAAATTTCAATTATGATAGTGGTGCATAATCTTGTTTACATCAAAGTGTCTTATCCTCACATGGGTGGGAGGCCCACTCGAATAAGTGAGAATATTTTATTCGAGTGGATCCCTCCATGTGAGGGTGTGGATATCCTTTGTTAACTCATATTATGTACCACTAGATAAATTCTAAAAATTTTGTGATAACCACCCCCCACGTAGCCCCACCATTTTGTGCAGTCTCGAGTGCATTACAGTCAGTTCAAGATAAGTACTTAGTTTTAGTTGTTGGGTAGACAAGTAGGGGCCCTTTGGTCTTCTTTTGTCTGTGAATAATGTCTACAAAAACACCAGCATTGAAATCCATAATATGGGACTTTGGTACAAAGAGATTCAGCCATGGATGAGGAACATCCCATAACCCTTTTAATTTTAGTGATATTTCCACTTGTCGAACTCTATTGAGGAAATCAGCATATGTTTCATCTCTCGTGAAAGTGAAACCGGGAATATAACTCAATCCCTTCTGCAGCATTTCAACTTCCTGAAAGAGCAAGAAAAAGAAAACCTATAAATACTGTATAACATTCTCATCCATTAAAAGAAAGAACACAAATCAGCAATACAACAAATTTGAGCACAATATTAAGAAGAAAACTTTTTTTTATTGTGGTAATGGTAATGTATGTTAGATCATTTTGAATCGGAATTTAAACTATTAGGCAGGCTAAATTCATAATTGTGTAAGTCATGTTTAGATTTTCACCACGTACAAGTCAAACTGACACAAATGACACTGCTAGTGCTGTGATAAATTTATTTATTTCATTTAGGCCTGTTTGACTCGTTTAATTTATTATGAAAGTGAGAAAATATTTTTTTAGTTCTTACTTTTAACTTTTTAATTAGTCAAATTTGTCATGAAAAATATTTGCCACCAACTTCTAATGTACAATCCCTTAAAGCACAAAAGTAAGAAAATATTTTCTTATGATTTTGATAGAAAATTATTGTCCACCTTATTGGGTGTTTTTTTTTTTTTTTTTTCCTTTTTTAGCAATGGAAACATATTCTAAATCCAATGATAAAAAAATTTATCCATTTAATTGACAATTTATATGAAAAACGAAGCCAAATGAACATAAAAAATTTATGAAAATATTTTTTTTTATTTTTTTTTACTTTTTGGTAATCCAAACAAATTTTAATACAGATTGTAAAAAAATTATCTCAAAAAGTAACAATTTGCATGAAAAATAATATCAAACGAATTAGGTGGAAAATTATACCAATCAAACAACATTAATTACAATTCCCTCTAAAACAAATTTTAGGCAAATCACTTCTCTACCAAACATTTTATTTGTCATTCATTTTTTATTTTTCTATCAAACGGACCCTCAATGTTTTTGAAATCACAAATGACAAGATTACAAATTAGTATGGTTGGTAAACCCTAGCCTGCAAACACAAATATCTCCTATGAACTAACAGAATCTTTTTTTTATTATGAAAAAGTATAAACCCTATTGTACTCACTCTTTTTGGTGCTTTTGCTAGGAAAATTCTTGCCCTAGTTATGATGCCAAACTGCCCCAGACCTCCTAGAACTGCATAAAATAATTCTGAGTTCTTGTCTTTGGAGCAAGTCATGAAGTCCCCTTTACCTAAATCAGACAAATGGCAAAATCATCAGTTAATAAAGTGGGCATATATTTCTGTATATTTGCAAAAATAGCATATACCTGCTAGAGCTTCTGCTACAGGTTCTGACATTCACATAAAATATACATATGTAATCATGAATCTCATGAGCTTGGATACTATGTACCTAACATATGCAGGTACATATTCCTTTGACAAAATTCTGATCAAGTGAATCCTACCTAGAAGATCTTTCAAGTGCCCAGAAACAATAAAATTCCAATGATGATTTTTTTTACATATATAATGTCACTTTTTGTTTATCACATTTTGAACACAAATCTGCTTTAAAACCTGGGTAACTAAGTGATCTGAGGAGATGCAACTATATTTCGCAAAAGCTATTACTGAAAAGGAAAAGCGCAACATCACCCCAAGCACTAGTTTGTGGACCTTATGTCGAAGATTCCCTTATGAAACATGTCCACCTTTATGCTTAAGTGATGGTCTGCATCAATAGTAAGAAATGTATACAATATAAAAGATTTGAAAATGTACCTGTAATAACATCCATTTCAAGAACATTGCTAATCTGAGGACCATAGAGAAAAGTTTGTCCGCTGATTCCAGCATTAGAAAGTGTACCCCCAACAGTTAGGTACAAATAGTCTGTCCATGAAACAGGTGCAAGGCCATGTTCGAGTGCGGCATTCAGCACATCAATCCAAAGCTGTTCACCTCCAACATCTGCATAATTTCCAGATGTAGAAACCCTAATTCCATTCCCATTTTTGTAGTATTTCTTTAAAGAAAGCATCTTTACCACTACCCCATTATGTGCCATGGCCTGTCCTCTCACAGAATGTCCATGGCCTTGTGCCGCCACGGTAAATGGGAGTGGACGGTTGTTAGAGAATTTGATAAACTCAATAATATCGTCTATGGATGTTGGATAAAGAACAGCGGAAGGAATTTCTTGAACAATATTACCATAGTCGGTCGAGGAAAGTTCAATGGCTTCAAGATCGTAGCGAAGCTTAGAAACGATAACTGGGGAGTCAATTTCAGAAGGAAGTGAATTGTTTGATCTCCTTAACTTCCCTATAATGGACATTAAACGACTCACGATGAAGAAGACAGTAAAATGCGCAGGAATTAGACAAACGATTTTTAGAGAGAGAAAATGGAGATTGAAATTTAAGAAAGATATGATATAATCTTATGAATGAAGATGCCAAATATAGAGAGAATTTTGGACGGAAATGAGGATTTGTGAATCTTGGACATGTACTAGCTAGTACTGTAGCACGTGTGAAACCTTGACACATTGCACAACAAATTAATTATCAAAGATACGAGAGAAAAGGAGAGATTTCTTATACTTCTCTTTTTCCAAAACTTCATGACTTTCTTGTGCATGTACTAAGAGCCTGTTTGACAACCATTATTATAGAAAAAAAAAGAGTTTTGAATGGTGATTTTAGGATAATGTGTGGTGTAGAAGTAGGGAAAAAAAATTTGGTACATGTGTAGTGAATGTGTGATTAAAAATAATCCTATAGAAAATCATAAAATAAATTAATATGTGTCAAACAAACACTAAAATCTAGATATATAATTACAATGCCTATATTTTCCCATTAAATCACCTTTTAGTCCTCAATTTTGTCAAATGTGAAAGGAGATGTCCTTTCAAATTTTAGAACATATGTTACATGGAATTTGGAAGACATTTGAATTGGAAATGACAAAGCGTACACGAGTCTTTTAAAACAACTATTAAACATATATATCTTGTGATTTTTAAGCCAGTCTATTGATAAAATACATATGTTTCACCTGTATAAGGAGACAAATATATCTCAATTAATGGAATATATTGATCCTTTATCAATATCCATAATATTATTTTGAATGTAAATCTAGGCTTTCTCATGGAAAGTTGAATGGCACTTGTTATGCCTCAAAACCGTGGCTCAAGAAGAAGCACACTCTTCAAACCAATGCTCAAGAGGCCCTAAGCCAAGGTACTGTGTAAGTAGCCGAGGCCCTAAGCCGAGGCACTATGTAAGTGGGGCTGAAACCCTGTATAAGTGGCCGAGGCCCTGAGCCGAGGCACTGTGCAAATTGTTGAAGCCCCGATGCCAAAACACTATGTTAGTGGCTAAAGCCCTGAAGCCAAAACACTATGCAAGTGGATGAAGGCTTGATACTGAAGCACTGTGTAGGTGGCTGAAGATCTGAAAGGTGAAGCACTGTGTAAGTGGGCTTATGTAAGTGGTTGTAGCCCTGAAGCCGAAGTAGAAGCCTCCTAATCATAAATGAGCATTTTCCACAATCACTTTTCCCAAGAGATCTTCTACAACAAGATCTTATTTGGATGATTGATGGGACCTTTGTAATAACTGTAGATGTCAAGTCTTATCAATAGGGTGGCTACTCTGTGTAAGTATTAAATGCGCCACAAGCTAAGAAGTCCAAATTGATGCCTAGGATTAGACGCTTCGGCTAGGGAGATGAGGCCACGTGCCTCTTCATCCAAGGGACACTATTTCATTTGCAACACTATAAATACCTCCTCCTTGAATCATTTGAGGGTAATGTCATTTCAAAAATTAAAGATTGTATATTGTGTTCCTTAATGATATTTATACATGAAAATTATTGGTGTTTGGGGACATTTGGTTCGTGTTTTGTCCTAAACCATTGGCATTTATATTACAATCGTTCTTATCAAATATTGTCGGAATTCGAACGTAATCGGCTCGCATCGTTGAACTACGCCCACACCTTATTTGGGAGCTATCTTCACTATCAATTTATCTTTGCGTGCTGGAACTAACTCACGCATGTGCGAGTGGATCTGACATCTGTTGTCCACGTGGCCCTAACAAAAAACAAAGTCAACAGCACTCACCAAACTATAGCATGAAGAAAATCGAGAGCTTTATTGAATGAAAAAAATGAAAACCCGTTAATACAATACAAGCCACAAAAGCATAAAAATGGAAACAAACTAACAAAATGACCATTAAAATGACTCGACAAACCAAACGATGCCAATTTAGGATAGAAGAATGTCGTCGTGTTCCACAAAGTAGATACCTAGAAGGTTACTACGTGATTGGCCAGTGCATTTACCATTTTGTTTCCTCCCCGTATATATGAGGTACTCGAAAATCCATGTTGGCGATGTAATGAAAGCACGTACATCGTCCACTTAGTACAAACTGTTAGGTTTCTATTGTATTAGCAATTCTTTAGACAAATAGATTAATATAAAAGAGTTGTAAAAGTCAAGAAATCTTTTAGATTTGGTAGTATAGTGCTTGAAGGATGTTCAAGAAGATCACTTATGATCAAGGGAATGCAATTGAAAGTTTAAAGAGTGTCAAAGAGTTGCACAAGTTATGTTCCAAATTCTCAGTCGTAACTTGTAATGCAATTTTCACATAAAACATATTGAAATTTGGATAATGCTATTTCAAGAATAATTGTAACCCTTTGAATTATATTTTCAACTTATTTTTAATTACCTCAATAAGATATTGGAAGAGAAAGTTATGATGAAAATATTAACGACTGCTCAGTTGTCACTATCCTGTCGATGGCTCTTGCTCGAGCGATGGTACATACCAGGAAACCCTAATTTGCGTATTTGAAGATTTTCCCACGGCCCAAACTACTTAAACACCTTCAACTATAAATACACAAGCCCTAACATGAATTTTGTACGATTGTTTCATTGTATTGCCTCTCCATATCTTTCTTAAGAGATTTAAGAACACATTCATCATTTGTGATTTAATCTTTTGATTCTTGAATTCATACGACCATCTTTGGGGAAAACTTCAAATATCTAAAATCCAAAACACCCATTTCCTTAACACATCAAGGAAGATACTATCTCAATTGACTTCAGAGGTTGCTGTAAATTGAGAAAAGTTGGACTACAAGCATAGAAAGGAGAATAAGAATTGGTGATTCTTGGATATCCATTTTGAAAAGACAGTTGTAAAAGATCGGGAAATTGGTGGAGTCAGTAAATCTTGGAGGTTACAGGAAGTAAATCAAGAAGTCTGGTGGAGTTGGTTAGGCAGCATCTAACTGTAAGGTTTATTGTCTATAGTGAAGGTAACTGGTTTGATCCTGAAATTTTTTCCATGTTGGATTTCTCCGTCAACAAATTGTGTGTTTTTACTACTTTTCATATTATTATTGCGTCATTCAAACTTAGGAAAATTTGACTTTTATATATAATCATCTAGAAAATTAATTAAAATTGACGAGTTCCTTTAGTTAGTCAATTATGCACGTAAGGTCAAACTAATCTTGTAAATCCAGAACTTTCACAAACCTACCAAAGAACCTTCTTTGATGCATTGTTTAAAAATTGCACCATGTATGTCAAGTCACTTTCCAACCAAAGATATCTACATGCCCCGTTCCAAGCATAAACTAACATTAGGTCACCACCACCAGCTCTCTTCTCTGCTTCGAAGGCCAACGAACGCCAAATGGAGCCGCAAATGACCCTTTTGAAAAATCTACAAATAGGAAGCCCTCCCCTAGCAGCCTCATCCGTATTTAATTTGATTCATCTGAAGAGAGGTGGCCACTTGCAGAATTGAATGATTTTTGGCACTATTGATGGTCTTCCTACATTTTCCTAGCCTTGCCAACATTAGAAGTTCCGATATTGTCGTAAACATGGTATTTGTGTCTCCTCCAATACAAGTTTATTTCTGGTTGACCATACTGTCCAGAATCATAAGATGATTGCTATGGTTGCGACTATAATCCCGCAAGTGTATTGTACCATTCCCAAGTAAGAAGGAGTGAGTATACCATGTTTCCCACAAGGATTGTTTACTTAATTTAATTCCGCTTAATATCTTTAACTGAATAGCAAAATTGGCTAAGTTTTATTTTGGAAAATTAAACCTATAGCTAATTATACTAAGCCCTTGTTTGACAACCATTATTTGAAACCACTTTTATTTATATACTCATTTTCAACTACACATTCACACAATAAAATATTTTCTACGTAAACTCAAAAAATTTTCTTATTTTTTAACCACACATTCTCCTAAGAATCACTACTCAATATATTATTTTGATCAAATAATGACCATCAAACGAGGACTAAGCTTTTAAACTGAGAGTTACAGGTTCGACCCTTAAATCACCTAAGGGTGAATAGGTGAAATTTGCGGAATTAAAATAATCAATTAACAGCAACAAATCACTTATTTAATTATTCTAGATATTCAGTCAATCAAGTCAATTTATCCTATGTTGAACTACCACAATTAGTAATATGAAAACAATAAATAACACAAGAATTGTTGACAGAGAAACCTAACTAGATAAAAACTCTGGGACCAAAGCCAGTAACCTCCATTATAAACAATGACGAACTTACAATACGATTCATCATAGAAATCTCACTATACTAACTGATATACTTCCTGCAATCTCCAAAACCCACTGGAATGTGCTTCACTCACACTTGCTCCCGATCTTCAGAAATTGTCTATTTTATGTGAATCACCGAAAATATTTTGTTCTTGTACTCTTCCTGGGCTTCTGGTCCAACATTCCTCAATTTTCAGCAATATTCAAAAACTCTTAAGAAAGTACATTCTTGTATGTGTATAAGAAGTGTATCTTTTTTATTATATGAACTTGATGTTTTCCCAAAGATGTGATTTTATGATTTCAAGAATCAATGGATAAATTAAAGGCTTGAATGTGTTCTTGAATCTTAGAATTATGTTACGGAGAAGTAATATAATAGTTTCATCATGATACAAATAGATTATTTGTCCATAACATACTTTATAAACTATTTGACATTTATAAGTGAATAAGAATAATTGTGCTAATTCACATAAAAATGAATTTTTTTTCCCCCTAGGAGTCCCGGTAAAAGTGAAAAAAAAAATTAAAAAGTTGTTTGTCGAGCTAATTTTTTAAGAGGTGGCCATTTGCTTATGTGACTAAAATACTTTTATATTAAAATGTCTTCGGCTATTATGGACATATGTTTGAATTTTTTAATTATTAAAATTAATTAATATTTGCAACGGCAATTTCGTTGATATTATGAACTACTCTTCACCCACGAAAAATTCGTAGGTGGAAGGTTGACATGGTTTTTTTTGTGGGGGGGGGGGGGGGGGGGGGGGGGGAAGAAAAAAAGTTGAACTACATCACTTACATAAATACTGCTGGTAAATGATAAGTATATTAAATAACAACATCAGGTACTGAATTTCCGTTGGTGAATAGCTACCTTTTTTACCAACAAAACTTTTGTTTGTTATTTTCGTAGTTAAAAATCTAATACTTTTACCAATGGATAATTTGATTCTAATTTACCAATGGATTTTGTCCATCGGTAATTATCCTTAGGTGAAAAGCTAATTTTAGCAGTGTATTTTTGCTATATAATAGTTTTATATTTAATGAATTACTAAGTTAACTTCATTTTTTATGTGTTCCTTAATTAAATGAAAGAGTGACACTCTTTTAATTTTCGCATATCACACTCAAAATCACAAAATAGACACAATGTGTTTATGCTAACACCGGAACTCAAGGACATCATAAATATATCCTTCGCATCCAAGAAACTTCATGAATACATCTAAGCATGACTCTGCCCATGTGTAACAATCATAGTTAGGCTCTAATTTCTACTTGTCCGAAGCTTCTTGTTTATTAAAAAAAAAAGGGATCATACATGGCCCAAAAAAATTGATTTCCCTCCCTTTGGAACCCACAATATGTCATAAGTATCAAGGGTTTGGTCATATGAGGAATGAGTGTGCTAGTAAGAAGAGATCACAGGAGAAGGCTATAAATGCTACTCTGATTGATGACGAGTCTGACTCGGATAATCAGAGTGAGAAATCCACCTATGAAGAGAGTGGAAAAATTGTTACTCTTTTTGCTAGAGTTAAGAGTGGATCTGACTAGGGAAGTAAAAATGATGAAGATGTAAATAGCTGTGAGGAATCTGGTGAAGATGATGAGAGTGAGGTAGATATTTTATGAGGCCTATGATAAAATGTATAAGGAGAGTCTTAAGATTCTTAGCAAGAACAAAGCCTTGAGTGCGAAAAATGAGGAACTTAATTTGGAAAATGAGAAGTTGAAAATGCACTTTAAGGAATCCATCTTGATCCTGAGTGAAATGAAAACAATGAATGAAACTTTAGAGACTCAAGTTAAGAAACTCACCAGTGAGGTTGAGAGGTCCACTAGGAAAGTGAGTGAGTTGACCATAGAGAGAGAGACTATATAGATCCAGGTTAAGAACATTCTGAGTGATCTAGAATATTCTAAGTCTCAGTTGCTTTCCTTCTCTAGTAGTTCTGAAAAGCTAGATAACATTCTAGAAATGGGCAAGCCAGCTGGTAATAAGGGAGGTCTAGGTTTTAAGGAGAACAATGCTAGCATTTCTAAGACCACATTTGTCCCTCCAACTGACCATCATAAACATGTGTCTAACCCTGAGCCTAAGGATAAGAAATTTGTTAGACAAAGGTCGACTAGGCAGCGTAGGACCCATCGACCTAGGAATAGATGTCAGCGTCCCCATAACATTGTTCCTAGGTTTGTCCCGGCATGTTTTCACAGCGGTGAGTTAGGACATATGCGCCCTAGATGTCATCAAGTCCTGAACAGTCATAGACACATGAGCTTTAGTAGGAATAGAAATCAGGAGGTTGTTAGTAAGATAGGATTCCTTACTACACAAGTGAGTCAGTTGACCAAGTTAGTGACACAGTTGTTCGGAAATCATTCTATCACTAGAAAAGTTTTGGTAAAGAAGAGTGATCTGAATAACTCTGTTATAGATCACCGTGCTCTTAGAGGTAAGAGCATTCATGTACCTATCTGATTAGGTATTTCTGATGCATGTTTGTGCTTAATGGTTATATGCTGTTGACTTCTGCATGCATCACATGTTTTTTATTGCTTTTTAAGATATAGTTTCATGCATGTGCATTTTCCTTATATTTGTTTTGGCACATGCAAGTTTTGTTTTTATTTTTGTCTTATCGGCATTGAGAAATATATTTGGAATTATGTGTTAATTTATGAACTATAAATAAGTTATACACTTGAATTAATTGATGCTTATCCATGTAGTATTAGCTACTATTTGCGTACGTGAATTAAGTTTAGCATTGTGAAATAATGAGTTGAGTCATAAGTTTTGAATAGGTTGAAATAGTAGAATTTAGATGCTAAACTTAGGGATGACAATTTGGCTTGTTGGCTCGGGTCGCCCACGGTTCGGCTCGAAAAAAGCCCGAGCCGGCTTGAGACTCGGTAGAAGCGAGCCTAGTCTTAGGCTGAACCCCATTTTTGGGCGACAGGCTGAGCCTAAGTTAGCTCGCAAGCTCGAAAAAAATAAAAAAATAAAAAACAGTGTGGCAACAGACTGTCTTTAAAAAAAGGTGCATTTGCTGCTACCTTAATATAAGGCAGAGGCAGCCAAAAAAAAATCGAGAATGCCCGGCTCTTTTGACGAGTTTTTGCTCGGCTCGACTCTACTCGGGCCCGAAAAAAGCTTCATTTATTTTACACAAGCCGAGCTCGAGCCTTGATTTTCGACTCGCGAGCCGGCTGGACTCGACTCGTTAACATCGTTCGATAAACATGAACAACTATATAATAAATCCTTAGACCATTTTATGTATAGTTTAGGGTGATTAAACTGTTGCAAAGAAATATTGAGATAAATGAGGATTCCATGTGTAAAAAATCTTCTGTAGATTATCTAAGACCGATAAGATGAAAATTATGTAATAATCCTAAGTTAGAGATCGATTTTTGAAAAGTAGTGTTTAATAAGGAGCATTACACTAATCATTGCATAAAAAAGGAGGAATGGATACCGCGACACATAAATGAAATCTACCATATAAAAGATCTCAATGAAGATACTTATTGAAAATCCCAAAAATGAAAACTTAAAAAGGATTAAGCTAGTGCATGAAATAGAGTACGCACAGTAAATATTAAAAAAAAACATATGTATAAAACAAAAGATGCACTGCATGCATGATTAAGATCCAAACACTTATTTGAGAGGATTAGACTTTTAATAAGAGATTTTTAGCCTCGTTGAGTTTTGAAGGTTGAAGAAATCAAAATATGGAAGAATCTTTATTTGTTGAAATATTGACTTACAATTAGTTAAATCAATTCAAACTAGAGAGTGACGATTAGTATATAAACTCAATTTTAGATCACATCTTGATAAAGAGTTAAATGAATAAGTTTGATGGCGAGTATCTCACGAGTGAAAAATGATATATTTGACCATTGAGAGTCAAGAATCGAATTATCTTGTGAATTTATAATGTTTTATTTAATTTTTCACACACCCGCATTAGTTTTAAATTGGATAAGTAGAAATCAGTTTCGTGTTATGATTTTGAAGCTATTCATATATTTAATACAATGACTTCAATCCTTACATAAACAACTGGTCATCTTACCAAAGTTGCATATTTGCTTGTTGAAATAGGTTATATAGTTTTGTTTTAAGACAAACACATGTTCAAGTTTCGAGGTGTTTGATAAGTGTATTTTATGCACATATCAATGCCTTTAAATATAGACATGTAGTGGTACTTCAGTTGAAATATAGCTTAATCTCGTGTATATATTGTTTGTTAGGTAGAACTCAACAATGGAAAGTAAAATTAGAAGAAATGAACGAAAAATGAGGATTTCAAAGATTAGGAGCTAAATTGCAAATATTCAAAAGTTGATTCAAACTAAGAAAAATGGATTGAAGATCATATAAGATCAATCGGATGAAATTAGAAGCCAAATGATGGAAATTGTACTAGAAATGGACATAAGATGAATAAAGGATTAAAATCAGGGACCAAATTACACTTTCTGAAACATGCCTATATTGCGATCGTGCCATGTGCTATTGTATTCCGAACCCGAGGCAAAATCAATTTGCCCGATTGTATGGATTTTCAGTTCTTTTCCTTTTTCGATACATACACTTACGGGAACTAACTTTGGAAGCATTTCTTGAACTAAATTTTTACATCTAGAAGTACAGAACAGGGGCTAACATTCAAGGGATCTCTCTATAGCTTCTCAATTCATATCATAATTTTTTTCAAGAACGAGGGATCAATTCACCATATTTTGGAGAGAAGATCAAACCTAGCAAGGAATTGAAGGCAAATTAATCAAGAACTTGAAGAATCAAGGCTCGAGATTAAAGGTCAGAACAAGAAATTACTTCCACATATTTCTTGTATTCATAAACATTCTGGGTGATGATTTTTCATTATTCTACATGCTAAGCTATATTTCTTTTGTGTTGTACAAAAATGAAACCTATAATATAACTATTTTTAATCTAAAGACCTAGTAGGTTAGAGGATTCATGTTTCTTGATTGATTTTGTATGCATTGTTGCAATATTCAATTGCTTGTGTACCATTAAGATAATTAATTAGTTGCTTGTTATAGTTTTAGAACTTTGCAATTTCAACACATGGGCAATAAATTTGGGGTGTTACAGTAACAAATATTTCTATTCGGCTACAGTGGATGAGATGCCCTACTTTTCAGAAAGTGTACAAATTATGGGATAAGTTAAATGTGACAGGGTACAACACTGCTATACTGGACTTTTGCCTCTTGTGAAATCTCAGGTGGACTAATGAAATTGATCTATCACGACCAAATTAGTGCATTAAGCTATAGAGTTATTTAATTTGATTGTTAAGACACAATCGATGTTCTCGCCATATCATGTAGGCCCGAAAAGAGTAGTAAGAATACATGAATTAGATCATTTATTTGCAATGAACACACATATTACGGCACTAATAAAGCAGATAGAACTTTGGTGAAAGCTTGGAAACATGGTGTGAATGGGTCTAGATTAGTTCAGTCTATGAAAATTTTTGGGCTATTCACATTATAGTGAAGATTGCATATTATTGGCAACTACGGATGAACAAGTGAATTTTGTAGAGAAAGATCAATGCCCACTGTACAATCCATACTCGCAAAAGTACAATTCGAGATGGAAGTTACACCAAAATCTCATATGGTCGAACAATCGACATAGCGTCAATGTCAATAACTACGAGAACAAGATAAGGCCAAGTTTGGAGGAGATTTTTCAACATACATACAAAAGACCGACAAAGTACTTCATTAAGTGAAAATTAATTTTTAAAATTAGTAGGGCTTTATCAAGAAACTGTTGAGAATTTACTTAACATGTACAGCGAAAATAACTTAAATTTCAATTCCCACCCGAGGATATGATTTGTGTTTAGATAGAAACTGGGATAGAAACTATACCTTTCTTTAGATCTGCAAACTCCTTTACTATCCCTGTAGTTCCAGCAATCCTGATCTACCTCCCACAGCTGTCCAATTGTCCAGCCTCCAACGGTGTCCACACAGAGAACAAATTGAGAGAGAAAATCAGGATTTCTTTTCTTGTGCTAGCAAGAATAATAATGAAAAATATCAACTGTTTTCAAACCCTAGCAGCTTATTTATATAAGCTCAAACAGGATTGGCCTGTCTCTTAAACTTAACCCGGTCCAATATTTAATTAATCTCCAATATTTAATTAATCCAATTAATTAAATCTGGTCCATGAATTAATTAATCCAATTAATTAATTCGGGCATATTAATAAGCAATCCAATTAATTAATTATACAATCCTTGTCAATTAATTAATTAACGAATCTCAATCTTCTAGTTCTCTTTTTGTGTGTGACCTATTCCCATCACGATACCTAACGACGTGAATTATTATTTTGATCTAATCAAAATCGATAAATCAAAACACCCTTTTAATTTATTACTAATTCACATACGTCGTCCCATATTGACATCTAGCAATGTGTCAGAGCAATACATGTGATGGAAAATGTCACGTGGTATGACAAAACCAAACTCGTTCGTTTATCGTGAAACTATAATCCCTTCATCAGTATGATCCGATCAATCACGAGATATGGATAAGTGTGAATCTCAATTATCGATCATATCTTCCATTCCACTATTAAGTTAATGTAAGTCGAAAACTCCTTTTCGACTTAGGCGTACACCTTGGCCAAGGATTTCATTATCAACTAAACTGGATGAAATGCAGATCATAAACTCTTACTATCTAAGAGTGACAAATCCTCTATTGATCATTCACAACCTTCATATGATTCTTGACATACTCGAACGATGCCGTATTAGTGGCCCTTGACAGTGCAACTTCCAGTATCACTAAAGTATAACTGTCCCCACATAAGGTACTATGATGATCTCAAGTCGAAGAACCAATTTCACTACCGAACGTTAGAGATTAACCACTGACACTCAGATAGTTATCCATGTGGAATCTTCCAGCGGCTCTCCAATGTTTTGTTGTATAACAAAACATTCACGTGTTCATTTAAGTGTCACCGCACTTTAGCTTATGAGATCAGCTACTTACTTTATAAGTAAGGAATGACACATGTGATGGTCTATCCATAACAACGATATTCGTATCTCGTTATTACTTACGACCCTGGATGATTTAAGATTCAATTATATGTAATTTGTATCTTACAATCACAACTCCTTGTGATTAACAGATTACTGAGACTTAAATCTACGGACTCTATTATTTAATATCATAATAGATCTTATCAAAATAAATACATTAAACATATATCAAAAGTACTTATACCCAAATTTGATTGTACCTAGGGCATAACACTTACAGAAACTAGGAACATAATTTGGCCAGTTAGCATTGCAATTGCCGGAAAGACTACAAGAAACGTTGCCTAGCAATAATGAGACTAGTCTACAAGATAAGGTGTATACCATTAACATTATTGAAAACAATACATTTGGTAATCCACAATCTAAAGTAGTTGTTCTAGTTTACGACAATAGATCAATTTTTCTTCGAATGAGATATGATTAGTTCGTAGGTTTGGAGTGATCTAACAAGTTTCTCTAGCTTAACCATGTCTAAGTCCTTACTTTCCTCAATTATAGTTGATTGATAAAATCTCGCAAGTGTACAAGATAATTGACAAGTAATAGATTAAGTAAGTTGAGAGTTATCATCCTATATAGGAAATAAATTTCAATTCAAATTTACTAATTATATATGGAATCAGAAGTATGTAAACAATATATATTTTGATTTTATTTAATTAATCTAAGAATATATGAAAAATTTTGATTTTTATCAAATTATGGATGATTAAATTGAACTTATAATCCGTCTCTTGCTATCTATTTCAATGCATGATTTGTAATCTAGTTTTGTTCATGTGTTCTTGACAATCAATAAAGTTATGATACATAATTTTCTTTTCCAAGACAAATTAAATATATCAGAACCACAACTTGAATCTAATCCTAGCCTGAATTCAACTGATTAGAATGTATTAAATTTTAGATTATCTATAAATGTTATTCCTAATATCTATTACACGTATGTTAATTTTGCTACGTTCTAAATTTATTGTGAGTCTCTCAATACTACAACAAGCACATAATTATCTAATTGGTGATCACCCAATTAAATGATGCAATGGATATATAAAATTAATGAAGAAGCGCAAGAAATAATAAACTTCTAGTGTTGAATTAAAATAAATAAACAATAGAGTTCATCTCATCCAATACAAAAGGGATCTAGCCTAGCTTATTGTTATATAAATTAGAAGAAGATTAATAGAAAAATATTACCCGAATCACGAAAGAAGGCAAAAGATTTTGACCTTTATGTTGAAGATTGAATTCTTCAACTTCTTGATGTAATTGGTTTCAATTCCTTGTTAGGGTTTGATCTTTTCTTTCAAAATTGATGAATTGACCTCTTTTTTTTTTTTTTTTTTGATAAATTTGATGATATAATTGTGTATAAAGAGGCAAGAGACAGTCATCCCTTGTGTAGCCCTTGTTTTGTATTGGTAAGAGCAAAAAAAAAAAAAAAAAAACAAAGAAGTCAAAATCACTTCCAAATTAGGTTTGAAAAGAGTTTAAATCGCGAAAGAAAATTGCTAATTCATCTACATAAATAACTACCATGAGCACACTGGTATAACTATTGCGCACACGCCGTTGAGCCAAATGGCTCTCGGGTCATGAAAATTAATTTATTGTGTGCACGTCGTTTCATCTCTACACAACCTTCAGTATTTTTGTCATAACTTTCTCTTCCAATATTCTATTGAAGTGATTCGAAATACGTTGGAAACATAACTCGAAAAGATAAAAATATTGTTAAAAAAAACTTTCAATTCAAATGTTTACTACCCGAAAAATGGCTCTCAACTTGAGGCTGAAAATTCAGAGTATTACTTTTTCGGTTGAAAATTGATTTATGAAAATATTTCAAATATATTTCACTTTTTCGACCTCTAATTGCATTCAATTAATCATATGTGATCTTCCATCATCATGTTATGGTATGAATCAACTATTAGATGTTTACACTTTGGTCCTCGAACTTTGAATTTCTTTCATTTTTGCCCATTTTTTCGTTCTTTTCTTCCAATTCACCTAATATTTCTCGAGTTTTACCTAACAAACAAAATAAAAAATAAATTAAACTATAATTTATCAAATTAATGATAATTACTCACATTTAAAAGCCTATATAAGTGTATAAATTACACTTATCAACGATGACGTTAAGTCTAAACCTTTCACGAAGAGATCTTAGAACTTTTCTAAAAAATTTGGTCTCTAGAATTCGTTCACATAGGTTGAAACTAGAATTCACCATGTCATTCAGTTTAGCATAGAACTTATCAAAAGATTCATCATCATTTGTTCTAATATCCTCAAACCTAGTGGTCAACATTTGTAGCTTAGAGTTTTTCACAATCTTAGTTCCCTCATATGTAGTTTCTAAAATATCCTAAGCTTTCTTAACATTCTCACACATAGATACAAGTTTAAACTCTTCAGATGATATATCCATAAAGATGGCATGTACTCCTTTACTACGTCTTTAAGGATTAATGTAATTGACAATTCTGTGAAAAAAAATGACTAAATTGAACATGTGTAAAATTCAAGAAGTTAGGTGAAATTTTGTATAGATGAGTTAAGTATGCTAGAGTTTGAGTTCGAAAAAAGGAAAGAAGAGACGTCGTAATTTCACTAGCCTTTCGCCTGGATGCTGCTCCAGTAAAAGATGTAGAAACATCGTCTCTTGCCTGTCATCCATGTCTTGCTCAAGCAATTGGTTGTCACTTGTCCGTCGTCATTCCCTCGCTCAAGCGACATGGAAAACCCTAGTTCACTTTTTTTCAGAGTTTTACAAGACTCAAACTACCTAATTGCCTTCAACTGTAAATACCCAATGCTTTGCACGAAATTAGTGTGGTAGTTTATTGTACCTCTCATTGATAATGTGTTCATAACATTTCTTGAAGATCCAAGAACATATTCAACCCTTGATTCAATCCGTTCTTTCTTAATATCATACAACCACAAATTTGGGAAAAACATCAAGTTTCAGAATCCAAAACACCCACTTCCTTTGTACAACAAGAAAGGTACTTTTTAAATTGGAACTTTAGAGGCTGTTGAAAATTAAGGAAGGTTGGACAACAAGAACAGAAAGAAGAACAAGAATTGGTTATTCTTGGGTATCTACTTGAAAGAGACAATTGTAGAAGTTCGGAAGCTGGTAGAGTCAATAGATTTTAGAGATTACAAGAAGTAGATCGGGAAGTCTAGTGAAGTTAGTTAGACAGCATCTAACTGTAAGGCTCAATGTTTATAGTGTAGGTAACTGACTTGATCCCAGAGTTTTTACCCAGTTGGATATCTCCGTCAACAATGAATGTGTTCTTTGTTGCGGTCATTGCGGCGCTACATAAGTCGCAGAATGTATTATGCGACAATTTTCACTCATTCATCGCATTAATAAATTTGTGACACTATTTGTTTGACGTAGTGATAATAGTGTATTACATTTTTCATCCATTAATATTTGCATTTCTATGATTATTTAACGCCTAAATGCACTTTACATACAAATACTCTACACTTATTTCTAACCTTGTGACGAAGATTCGAGAGTGTTAGAGGTCAATTGGATAAGGAAATGAGTCAAGGGGTTGAAATAAAGTCAAGACTTTATCACATATCAACATTCAAATTGAAAAGTTTTACACCAATTTTCAGCCTCATATTGAGACCAGTTTTTGACAATTAAAATGATCTAATTCAAAGATGATGTCTAAATAAAGTTTGTATTCCTGTGAGTTAGCTTTCCAACGAAACTTGAATCGCCTCAAACGGATATCAAGAAATAAAGATATCGTCGAAATACTGAAAACTGTTCGGCGAGAAATTTACAAAACCATGCGCCCGCATGGTTATAAATCCATACGACCGCATCGATATTACCGAGAACTTAAAAGCTGAATTACTTTGTTCGGTGCGACCGCATGTGTTTACACCATGCGATCGCATAGGTCATTTCTGGACCAAAATTTTCTATTTCCGGTAATTTGCTAAATCACCTATGAAAACAACTCTCAACACGTCTTCTTAACCCTAAACTCGACCAGAACGCCTACCATTCATCTCCTATCATTTTTCTATCAATTTTTTTCTCAAGAACTCCATGGAAAGCTAAACTAATTGGTAAAGTAAGGAAGGATCTCAGTTGGTTTTGGTGATTTTCATGCCTTTTCACGCATGTAATTTGGTATTTCATCGTTAAACAATTCTAAAGTTTGGATTTATCATTTTAATAAAGTTGTCTTGAAAGTGATTTAACTTTTATTGGATTTGTTATGGATTCAATCATGTTTTATCTATCAATTAGTCTAAATAATCGTTGATTCTCAATTTCAAGCATTATAGTGTGATTGGTTTAACGTTCACTAGGTTTCTCATAGATTCAATCATGTTTTGTCTATCGTGGAATTAAACTATTCGTTGAATTTCAATTTCAATTTCAATTATCTATTGGTGTGATTCTTCACTATTTTATGATTGATGTATAAGATTAATTTTGAATCTAATTTGAATAGATTAAAGTGAGTATATATCGTAGGAAATCCATATCTTAGAATTACCATAGAATTGCATTGGACCTTAATGTTACATTCTCCAATTAAAGTTTGATGACAAAAATCTTTAATTGAGTATATGAGTGCGTAATTGACGTTGATTGATCCGAACAAATCGAGGGAATTCCGCCGCTTCACTATTTCACACATTGGTTCAAATTTCACCAATTTTATACATTGATATCAAAATCTTGTTGAACTAAAGAATCTTTTCATAAATCACGAAAACCCCAAGTTTTGATCATTCGAATAATTTTTCATCTCCTTATGGATATGACACCCCAAACCTGTGCTACAACTACCGCATTATTCTTTGGGCGTAATCACGTAGAAAGTACGAAATTGCAACAAGATATTTGTTGCAATAATGTTTCTTGCTTTAAGGTAGTTGATAGTGTAAGGATCAACATTTTTTCTTATATAAAGTAACATTATTAAAAGAGCTAAATATGAGATGAATGCTCTCATATATGATGCGTGAAAAATGAACTAGTAAATTAAAAACTATTATAATATAGGGATTATCTAAAATCCTAAAATTTTAAAAATATCCCTCTATAGGAGAAGATAATGTGATTTATGGCTAGAGTTAGAGCATGGGCGAAAGCCTGATATAGCAAAGCCGCATGGAGGTAGAAGGCCCACGGGTCCACTAATTTTATTATCTTAGCATCTCTTGAAGAATATTTTTAATATCACTTGAATTTGATCATCAATATTATTATTTTTTGTTATATTATAGGAACATCTATAGTGATGATTTTTTCAGTAAATTCTGTTACCTATAAGGCAATCGCAATTAATTCATAATTAAAAATTCAAAACCTGATTGGCCCAATCAAGAAACCAAAATAGTGCAGCCCGCGAGTAGGTAGGCCATTAAATATGTTAGCACAAAAACACATATATAGTCTTGCTAATGGGCTAATGGGAAGCCGTTGGATCATTAAAACTTGTGATCTAAAGGGAAAGACATAAGCCACATGTTTCCAACTTGTATTTGACTTTTTGTCCTCACTTACAAAATATTTTGTATTAGGATTTTTCTAATTCCAAAACGATTTCAATTAAAGTGGTTTTAATATTCCTAAAAATATTTATTTTTTCTTAAACAATTAATTTAAATAATAAATAAATAAAATCCATGATGCATAACATTATAGTACCTAACGGTGTATACAGAATCTACATGACATCTTATATAAATGACATTTATCCACAATTTAAATAAAGCAACAAATAGAAGAATTTACAAAATTTACAAAACCAAAACTTATGGTCCAAAATCAAGACAAAAACTATAGTGGGAAAAATACATAACTGCAAAGGTTGAAGATACACTTTAAAAATAAGAAATTTGTGAAAAATCTTCAAAAAAATCGGGTGGGCAAAATTTGTGACCACCTAATTACAATTTTGTGATTTATTAATTAAATAGGTCAGTGTCAAAATAATACAGAATTTATGATCACTGTCATAATGATCACAAATCGCACAAGAACACAATTCAAATACACAAATTGTTGGTAAAAAATTTTAGGTTACATATTAGTTGTTAATAACAAATTACTCATTTTATTGATCACAATTACCTCCAATAATTGATCATAATCACTCTTCATCCCACTCCATTTCACCACCACTGCTATTACAAAATTGGTGTTCAAACCAATAGTTAAAAATATGCCCCAACTTTCACAATTGCCAAAAAAACAATAAATAAATAAATTCTGCCACTGACGTCAACCTAACCCCATAAGGTAATTGAAGTCATTCTTCAAAACACTAGCACCTTATGTTGCCACCAACCCGGAAAAATAGTACTCGTCGAAGCTTCCACAACACTATTGACTTACCTGTCCCGCTACAGCAATGATAAAAGGTGTCACCACTATTTAGGAGCCACTCATGGGTGTCTCTGCATGGCATTGAAGCGGTACCCATGGTTCCATTGTCGTCGTATCTTATGCACATCAGTAGCACTTGGAAGTGCCATTGCCAACATCCATGGGTACCACTGCTGCTAGTGGTGGCAAAAAAGCTCGCGAGCTCAGACGACAAAAAGTTCGAGTTGGGTTCGGCTCGTAAGCTCGAAAATATATAAAAAGTAAAAAAAAAAAAAATTGGTAGGAAGAGAGGAAAAATGGGCCGGCCCGGCTCTGAAAAAGCCCGAGCCTCTTTTTCTCGAGCGAGCAAAAGCTCGGCTCAGCTCGGGCTCGCAAAAACCCAAAGATCGGGCCCGAGCCGAGCTTTTGCCTCAAATTTCAACCCGCGTTCTTTGAGTTCCCTATTAGAAATTTACTCAACATGCACAGCAAAATTTAAATAAAATTTTAATTTCCACAAAGGATCTTCTTTGTGCTTAAAGAAAAATTGTAATAAAGAATTATACAATTGATGAATTCTTTGAAGAACGCTTCTAATCTGCAATCCAAAGTTGTCTAATCATCCAGCCTCGAATGAAAATTGATACAGGGTACAAATATAAGAGAATTAGGGTTTCTCATTTCTAGTGCTGGCAAGAATGTGAAATTGTGCTCTCTTACAATTTTTCAAACTCTAACAACCTATTAATAAAAGTTCAAATGTACTTGACTTGTCTCTTAAACTTAATACGATTCAAAATATAATTAAACCAATTAATTGAAGTTGATGCATGAATTATTAATTCATTCAATTAATTAATTAATGAATTAATTCGAGCATATGTCCAAGAAACTCAGTCAATTAATTGCCCAACACTTGTTTATTAATTGATCTACATTTTGATAATTATTCGAAGTGAATCTATCTCTTAACAATCCTTCGAACTCGATTTTAAAGCTATGGTGTCTTACAGATGAATTTAAATAACCCTTCAAAAACTATTGCCCTAAAGATATGCTATAACCAGTTCGATCCATGTTTTCTTCACCCGTCCTAAACATGCATTATTTTTAAACTTTTTTTTTTCTAAGGATCATTTACGACACATTCACATAATAAAATATTCAGCAAGTCAACTCAATTTTTTTTTCTATTTTTAACTATATATTCTTCTAAAACACTATTCAAAATTAAAAAGATTGATCATCAAGCAATGGCTTAATTTTTCGTAAAATATAAAATAATCAGTTAATTAATGTTGTTCCGCACGGACGCAATCACTTTTAGCCGTCCCATGCACGAAAAATATGCCTCATACAGTTCATCAACCGGCACAATGATTATAATCAAATAATTCTTTTAACCTATTTAAATACTCATCATAAGTTTCAACCCTTTTGCCTCAAAAAAGAGAAACAAATTTATGCGTTGTCCCCTTTTCAACGATCAAGGCATCATTAGTTAGCCTCCTAATTTAAAGCACACCAAATTGTAGCAAGATAACACTATTCCGCTATTTGGTCCAGATGCAAAAGTGAATTAACATCTAAATCATGAAAGAGAAACAAATATAAGCTTTATCGATTGTTCATCGTGTTAACGATCAATGCATCATTAGTTAGCCTCCTAATTTAAAGCGTGAGAAATTGTAGCAAGAAAACACTATGCTCCTATTTGATTCAACTATAAAAGTGAATTAACATCTAAGTTAAAAAAAAAAAGTGACAAATTTATGCTTTGTCGCCATTTCATCGTGTGAACAATCAAGGCATCATTACTTAGCCTCCTAATTTAAAGCATGTCAAATTGTAGCAAGATAACACTATCTCCCGTTTGGTTCAGCTATAAAAGTGAATTAACATCTAAGTCAAAAAGAGGAACAAATTTATTTTCTTTATCACCTTTTCATTGCGTGAACAATCAAGGCATAGTTAGCCTCTTAATTTAAAGCAAGCCAAATTGTAGAAAGATAACACTACACTGTTGTTTCATTCGGCTACAAATAGAATTAATATATAAATTAAAGTCAACAATTAATTTTAATCACACATTTTATAGGGTCGATAACTTTTTAATCATATATTTCATCGACTTTTATAAAAATCTACTAAAAATCTGTTTTTTTTTTTTTTTTTTTTTTTTTTTTTCTAAAACCAAATAGGGGCTATGTGTATCGACAAGATGATAGCTTATTAAGAATACCAATTTTTTGCCCCCAGGGGTACATCCAAGTTGGCAAAGGATGGGGGAGAAAAAAATTACGTAACTGACACGTCCCGGGTTCGAATCCTAAAGAGGAGAATCTGGGATAGTTCAGTAAAAACGCACTCAGACCTGATCAACTTGGACATATCCCTCGATTTACCCTCACACCAAGACTTAGGGGCGAGCTGGAGTAATGGCACGTAATCCAAAAAAGAAAAATTTTAAAATACCAATTTTAAATTCAATTATCTATTTGAGCTTTAGACAAATTGATTGTTTGAGTTTTTTTTTAGATATCATATCAAGAATTAGAGTTTCATTCTAAATGCTCATGATAATAAGTCGTTTATTATTTTTTCCTTTATTCCGTTAGAATTTTACCATTAACACTTATTTATCCAACTAGATACTTCAATTCTTAAGTTTAACACATCTTCTAAATTTTACTCTATGTAAACATAAGGTACTATATTCCAACAACTGGATAAAATAATTATTAATGATTAGCCATAATCTTTATTTAAAGATAAATAACCTTAAAATTAATTATTCTGCAAGTTCTACTGTCTAAGCAACTCAAATAGCTAAAGAGCTGATGCATGTATGTTTCAAACAGAATTGAAAATTTTTTGTCCTGGTGACAATATCATTCTTGGATCAAACTGTGCTTTCCTTTCTAGAAAAGTGTTCCATTTTGAACCAAAATGCTTTATCCAATCTTCCTTGGATTTGTAGTGTGGAAGATATTGCTTCATCTTTATTCCAGCTCTATCACAGAATTCCAGAATTTCTTTGTTTTGATTGTCCAAATCTTGCCAGTCATCAAAACTGCCTGAATGCAATAGTCCCACACAGTAGAAGATATCCTCATCTGGTGTAACTGCAGACATCCTATCATCCCATCTGTACAATTAAGTGATACATTACCATTAGGCCATGCAAACTAGAAATACTTTTTTTTCTCCGATATAGGCACATATCAAAGTCAATATATGTATTATGTATATATTAAAAAAATTTATGTATAAAAATTTCAATTATGATAGTGGTACATAATCTTGTTTACATCAAAGTGTCTTACCCTCACATGGGTGGGAGGCCCACTCGAATAAGTGAGAATATTTTATTCGAGTGGACCCCTCCATGTGAGGGTGTGGATACCCTTAGTTAACTCAAATTATGTACCACTAGATAAATTCTAAAAATTTTGTGATAACCACCCCCCACGTAGCCCCACCATTTTGTGCAGTCTCGAGTGCATTACAGTCAGTTCAAGATAAGTACTTAGTTTTAGTTGTTGGGTAGACAAGTAGGGGCCCTTTGGTCTTCTTTTGTCTGTGAATAATGTCTACAAAAACACCAGCATTGAAATCCATAATATGGGACTTTGGTACAAAGAGATTCAGCCATGGATGAGGAACATCCCATAACCCTTTTAATTTTAGTGATATTTCCCCTTGTCGAACTCTATTGAGGAAATCAGCATATGTTTCATCTCTCGTGAAAGTGAAACCGGGAATATAACTCAATCCCATCTGCAGCATTTCAACTTCCTGAAAGAGCAAGAAAAAGAAAACCTATAAATAGTGTCAAATATTACAGGCGAAACATGCAATAGAGCACACTACATGTATACACGTACTTTATTGACTGACTTAACGGTCTCATCATCATAATACTTGACCATGTCTAAGCAATAGAGGATGCCATGTTTCTTCAAAAGAGAAGTAATTAGGGATTCATTAGAAGGTGAGAAAAAGGAAGATCTCCAGTTATTTGCAGGAGTATAGTCCATCATGAGAGAGCCCTCCAAATATTCTAGACCTTCGATTGAGATAAGATGTTCTTGATCTCTTGAAAAGATAGAGAAATCACTGTATAACATTCTCATCCATTTCACCTAATTAAAAGAAAGAACACAAATCAGCAATACATCAAATTTGAGCACAATATTAAGAAGAAAACTTTTTTTTATTGTGGTAATGGTAATGTATGTTAGATCATTTTGAATCGGAATTTAAACTATGAGGCAGGCTAAATTCATAATTGTGTAAGTCATGTTTAGATTTTCACCACGTACAAGTCAAACTGACACAAATGACACTGCTAGTGCTGTGATAAATTTATTTATTTCATTCAGGCCTATTTGATTCGTTTAATTTATTATGAAAGTAGGAAAATATTTTTCTAATTCTTACTTTTGACTGTTTGATTAGTCAAATTTGTCATGAAAAATGTTTGCCACCAACTTCTAATGTACAATTCCTTAAAGCACAAAAGTAAGAAAATATTTTCTTATAATTTTGGTGGGAAATTGTTTTCCACCTTGTTGGGTGTTTTTTTTTTTTTTTTTCTTTTTTAACAATGGAAACATATTCTAAATCCAATGGTAAAAAAATTTATCCATTTAATTGACAATTTATATGAAAAACGAAGCCAAACGAACATAAAAAATTTATGAAAATATTTTTTTTATTTTTACTTATTGGCAATCCAAACAAATTTTAATACAGATTGTAAAAAAATTATCTCAAAAAGTAACCATTTGCATGAAAAATAATATCAAACGAATTAGGTGAAAAATTATATCAATCAAACAACATTAATTACAATTCTCTCTAAAATAAATTTTAGGTAAATCACTTCTCTACCAAATATTTTATTTGCCATTCATTTTTTATTTTTCTATCAAACGGACCTCAATGTTTTTGGAATCACAAATGACAAGATTACAAATTAGTATGGTTGGTAAACCCTAGCCTGCAAACACAAATATCTCCTATGAACTAACAGAATCATTTTTTTATTATGAAAAAGTATAAACCCTATTGTACTCACTCTTTTTGGTGCTTTAGCTAGGAAAATTCTTGCCCTAGTTATGATGCCAAACTGCCCCAGACCTCCTAGAACTGCATAAAATAATTCTGAGTTCTTGTCTTTGGAGCAAGTCATGAAGTCCCCTTTACCTAAATCAGACAAATGGCAAAATCATCAGTTAATAAAGTGGGCATATATTTCTGTATATTTGCAAAAATAGCATATACCTGCTAGAGCTTCTGCTACAGGTTCTGACATTCACATAAAATATACATACATAATCATGAATCTCATGAGCTATGGATACTATGTACCTAACATATGCAGGTACATATTCCTTTGACAAAATTCTGATCAAGTGAATCCTACCTAGAAGATCTTTCAAGTGCCCAGAAACAATAAAATTCCAATGATGATTTTTGATTTTTTTTACATATATAATGTCACTTTTTGTTTATCACATTTTGAACACAAATCTGCTTTAAAACCTGGGTAACTAAGTGATCTGAGGAGATGCAACTATATTTCGCAAAAGCTATTACTGAAAAGGAAAAGCGCAACATCACCCCAAGCACTAGTTTGTGGACCTTATGTCGAAGATTCCCTTATGAAACATGTCCACCTTTATGCTTAAGTGATGGTCTGCATCAATAGTAAGAAATGTATACAACATAAAAGATTTGAAAATGTACCTGTAATAACATCCATTTCAAGAACATTGCTAATCTGAGGACCATAGAGAAAAGTTTGTCCGCTGATTCCAGCATTAGAAAGTGTACCCCCAACAGTTAGGTACAAATAGTCTGTCCATGAAACAGGCGCAAGGCCATGTTCGAGTGCGGCATTCAGTACATCAATCCAAAGCTGTTCACCTCCAACATCTGCATAATTTCCAGATGTAGAAACCCTAATTCCATTCCCATTTTTGTAGTATTTCTTTAAAGAAAGCATCTTTACCACTACCCCATTATGTGCCATGGCCTGTCCTCTCACAGAATGTCCATGGCCTTGTGCCGCCACGGTAAATGGGAGTGGACGGTTGTTAGAGAATTTGATAAGCTCAATAATATCGTCTATGGATGTTGGATAAAGAACTGCGGAAGGAATTTCTTGAACAATATTACCATAGTCGGTCGAGGAAAGTTCAATGGCTTCAAGATCGTAGCGAAGCTTAGAAACGATAACTGGGGAGTCAATTTCAGAAGGAAGTGAATTGTTCGACCGCCTTAACTTCCCTATAATGGACATTAAACGACTCACGATGAAGAAGAAAATAAAATGAGCAGGAATTAGACAAGGACTAGCCATTTTTAGAGAGAGAAAATGGAGATCGAAATTTAAGAAAGATATGATATAATCTTATGAATGAAGGTGCCATATATAGAGAAAAATTTGGATGGAAATGAGGATTTGTGAATCTTGGACATGTACTAGCTAGTACTGTAGCACGTGTGAAACCTTGACATATTGCACAACAAATTTATTATCAAAGATACGAGTGAAAAAGGAGAGATTTCTTATACTTCTCTTTTTCCAAAACTTCATGACTTTCTTGTGCATGTATTAAGAGCCTGTTTGACAACCATTATTATAGAAGGAAAAAAAAAAAAAGTTTTGAATGGTGATTTTAGGGTAATGTGTGGTGTAAAAATAGGGAAAAAATTTTGGTACATGTGTAGTGAATGTGTGATTAAAAATAATCCTATAGCAAATCATAAAATAAATTAATATGTGTCAAACAAACACTAAAATCTAGATAGATAAGCCTTGCTTTGTTTGATTTAAAATCAAATTAATATCTCATGTTAAAGTAAACAATTAATTTGATCACAATTTTTATGGGATCCATAACTTTTCAGTTACACATTTAATTACTTTTATTAAAATTGACCAAAAATCTAATTTATGTCCAAGTTATCACTTTTTAAGGTGATTTACATGATAGAATTGTTTATACCTTTTTACTTCCAATGTCTTTTATATACTAAATTTTGTTATTTATATGTGTCTATATATCGACATAGTCTATGTTTGGGAAGTGTTTATAAAATAATAGCATTTATAAATGCATAAAAATGAGTGATGAAAATGTGAATAGTACTTATAAATCTTAAATGATAAGTATTTATAACTTAAAGTATTTACAAATACTTTCCGAATATACTCGTGTATATACCAAATATTCTCAAGCAGCTACTCACCTACAGGCTACAGTCTTCTTATAAATCTTGTGGTCCTTCAGATTTCGGGGTTCATATTTGACAACTCATCAGAAAGACTAATCAACATGTAAAAGGTGGTAATATCGTATATGTATATGTATATGTGTAATTATGCGTATATATATAGATAGAAATAGCCATTTTTTTCTTCTCCCATCTAAAATATGAATAATTGTAATAATTAGGTGCATGTAAAGAATCTTGGAAAATAACCATTTGGAATATGATGGAGCTGTCAAGTATGAAGGGGCATTATTTTACAGGGTTAAATTATCATAGAAATAGAGTGGAAACGAAGGGGAAACTTCACTAAAGATTTTTTTCTAAATTCTAAGATTTGGTTTGTAGGTATAAGAGGCAACATAGGAATCTGAAAAGTCAAATTCTAACTATAATTACAATGCCTATATTTTCCCATTAAATCACCTTTTAGTCCTCAATTTTGTCAAATGTGAAAGGAGATGTCCTTTCAAATTTTAGAACATATGTTACATGGAATTTGGAAGACATTTGAATTGGAAATGACAAAGCGTACACGAGTCTTTTAAAACAACTATTAAACATATATATCTTGTGATTTTTAAGCTAGTCTATTGATAAAATACATATGTTTCACCTGTATAAGGAGACAAATATATCTCAATTAATGGAATATATTGATCCTTTATCAATATCCATAATATTATTTTGAATGTAAATCTAGGCTTTTTCATGGAGAGTTGAATGACACTTGTTATGCCTCAAAACCGTGGCTCAAGAAGAAGCACACTCTTCAAACCAAGGCTCAAGAGGCCCTAAGCCAAGGTACTATGTAAGTTGCCGAGGCCCTGAGCCGAGGCACTGTGTAAGTGGGGCCGAAACCCTGTATAAGTGGCCAAGGCCCTGAGCCGAGGCACTATGCAAATTGATGAAGCCCCGATGCCGAAACACTATGTTAGTGGCCGGAGCCCTGAAGACAAAACACTATGGAAGTGGATGAAGGCCTGATGCCGAAGCACTATGTAGGTGGCTGAAGATTTGAAGATGAAGCACTGTGTAAGTGGGCCGAAGCCCTGTGTAAGTGGCTGAAGCCCTGAAACCAAAGCAGAAGCCTCCTAACCATAAATGAGCATTTTTCACAATCACTTCTCCCAAGAGATTTTCTACAAAAAGATCTTATTTGGATGATTGATGGGACCTTTGTAATAACTGTAGATGTCAAGTCTTGTCAATAGGGTGGCTACTCTATGTAAGTATTAAATGCGCCACAGGCTAAGAAGTCAAAATTGATGCCTAGGATTAGACGCTTCGGTTAGGGAGATGAGGCCACGTGCCTCTTCATCCAAGGGATACTATTTTATTTGCAACACTATAAATACCTCATCCTTGTATCATTTGAGGGTAATGTCATTTCAAAAACTAAAGATTGTATATTGTGTTCCTTAACAATATTTATACATGAAATTATTGGTGTTTGGGGACATTTGGTTGGTGTCTTGTCCTAAACCATTGGCATTTATATTATAATCGTTTTTATCAAATATTGTCAAAATTCGAACGTAATCAGCTCACATCGTTGAGCTACGCCCACGCCTTATTTGGGAGCTATCTAGACTATTGATTTGACTTTGTGTGATGGAACTAATTCACGCGCGTGCGAGTGGATCTGACATCTATTATCCACGTGGCCCTAACAAAAAATGAGGTCAACAACACTCACCAAACTATAGAATGAAGAAAATCGAGAACTTCATTGAATGAAAAAAATGAAAAACCGTTAATACAATACTAGCCACAAAAGCATAAAAAATGGAAAGAAACTAACAAAAGGACCATTAAAACGACTCGACAAACCAAACGATGCCAATTTCGGATAGAAGAATGTCGTCGTGTTCCACAAAGTAGACACCTAGAAGGTTACTACGTGATTGGCCAGTGCATTTACCATTTTGTTTCCTCCCCGTATATATGAGGTACTAGAAAATTCATGTTGGCGATGTAATGAAAGCACGTACATTGTCCACTTAGTACAAAATGTTAGGTTTCTATTGTATTGACAATTCTTTAGACAAATAGATTAATATAAAAGAGTTCTAAAAGTCAAGAAATCTTTTAGAGTTGGTAGTATAGTCCTTGAAGGAGGTCAAGATGTCCAAGAAGATCACTTATGATCAAGGGAATGCAATTAGAAGTCTAAATAGTGTCAAAGAGCCGCACAAGTTATGTTCCAAATTCTCAGTCGTAACTTGTAATGCAATTTTCACATAAAACATTTTGGAATTTGGATAATGCTATTCCAAGAATAATTGTAACCCTTTGAGTTATATTTTCAACGTATTTTGAATTACCACAATCAGATATTGGAAGAGAAAGTTATGATAAAAATATTGACGACTACTCAGTTGTCACCGACCTATCGCTGGCTCCTGCTCGAGCGATGGTACATACCGAGAAACCCTAATTTGCGTTTTTGAAGATTTTCACACGGCCCAAACTACCTAAACACCTTCAACTATAAATATCCTAACCCTAGCACAAATGTGGTATGATTGTTTCATTGTATTGCCTCTCCATATCTTTCTTAAGAGATTTAAGAACACATTCATCATTTGTGATTCAATCATTTGATTCTTGAATTCATACAACCATCTTTGGGGAAAACTTCAAATATCTAAAATCCAAAACACCCATTTCCTTAACACATCAAGGAAGGTATTTTCTCAATTGAACTTCAGAGGCTACTGAAAATTGAAAAAAGTTGGACTACAAGCACAGGAAGGAGAACAAGAATTGGTTATTCTTGGATATCCATTTGAAAGAGACAGTTGTAAAAGATCGAGAAGCTGGTGAAGTCAGTAGATCTTGGAGGTTATAGAAAGTTTTGTGGAGTTGGCTAGGCAACATCTAACCGTAAGGTTTATTGTTTATAGTGAAGGTAACTGATTTGACCCTGAAATTTTATTTACGTTGGGTTTCTCCATCAACAAATTGTGTGTTTTTAGTACTTTTCATATTATTATCACGTCATTCAAACTTAGGAAAATTTGACTTGTATATGTAATCATCTAGAAAATTAATTAAAATTGACAAATTCCTTTAATTAGTCAATTATGCACGTACGGTCAAACTAATCTAGCGAATCTAGAACTTTCACAAATCTACCAAAGAACCTTCTTTGATGCATTGTTTAAAAATTACACCATGTATATCGAGTCACTTTCCAACCAAAGATATCTACATGCCCTGCTCCAAGCATAAACTAACATTGGGTCACCACCACCAGCCCTCTTCTCTGCTTCTAAGGCCAACGAACGCCAATTGGAGCTGCAAATGACCCTTTTGAAATATCTACAATTGGCAAGCCCTAGACTTCCCCTAGCAGCCCCATCCGTATTTAATTTGATTCATCCGAAGAGAGGTGGCCACTTGCAGAATTGAATGATTTTTGGCACTATTGATGGTCTTCCTACGTTTTCCTAGCCCTGGCAACACTAGAAGTTCCGATATTGTCGTAAACATGGTATTTGTGTCTCCTCCAATACAAGTTTATTTCTGGCTAACCATACTGTCCAAAATCATATGATGATTGCTATGGTTGCTACTATAATACCGCAAGTGTATTGTATCGTTCCCAAGTAAGAAGGAATGAGTATAACATATTTCCCACAACGATTGTTTACTTAATTTAATTCCGCTTAATATCTTTAACTGAATAGCAAAATTGGCTAAGTTTTATTTTGGAAAATTAAACCTATAGATAATCATACTAAGCCCTTATTTGACAACCATTATCTGAAACCACTTTTTTCTATACACTCATTTTCAACTACACATTCACACAATAAAATATTTTTCTACATAAACTCAAAAAAATTTCTTACTTTTTAACCACACATTCTCCTAAAAATCACTACTCAATATATTATTTTGATCAAATAATGGCCATCAAACGAGGATTAAGCTTTTAAACTAAGAGTTGCAGGTTCCACCCTAAAATCACCTAGGAATGAATAGGTGAAATTCGCAGAATTAAAATAATCAATTAAAAGTAACAAGTCACTTATTAATTATTCTATATATTCAGTCAATCAAGTCAATTTATCCTATATTGAACTGCCACAATTAGTAATATGAAAACAATAAATAACACAAGAATTGTTGACAGAGAAACCTAACTAGATAAAAAATTTAGGACCAAACCAGTAACCTCCGCTATAGACAATGATGAACTTACAATACGATTCATCCTAGAAATCCCATTATACTAGCTGATATACTTCCTACAATCTCCAAAATCCGCTGGAACATACTCCACTCACACCAGCTCCCGATCTTCTGAGATTGTCTATCTCATGTGAATCACCAAAAATATTTTGTTCTTGTACTCTTTCTGTGCTTCTGGTCCAACATTCCTCAATCTTCAGCAATATCTAAAAGCTCTTAAGAAAGTACATTCTTGTATGTGTATAAGAAGTGTATGTTTTTTATTATATGAACTTGATGTTTTCCCAAAGATGTGGTTGCATGATTTCAAGAATCAATGGATAAATCAAAGGCTTGAATGTGTTCTTGAAACTTAGAATTATGTTATGGAGAAGTAATATAATGAGCACCAATGCACAAAAAACGTGTTAAGGTTTGAGTATATATAGTAGTAGGTATTTAGGTAGTGTGGGTCGGATAAAATTCTTTAAAAATGCAAACTAGGGTTTGACGTGTAACACCGTCGCTCGAACGCCATTCTAGAGACAGGTGTGTCACTTGAACGAGAGCTTGTCGACAAGTGGGCGACAGTGTTTCTGTTTTTTCCGCTCGAACATTAGATGGGCGATGGAATAATGATAATCCGTCGAGTCTTTTCTTCTTGTTCCAAACTTTAACCCTAAAATACTTAGTTCATCTTTACAACTTTCCAATTAACTCCTTTGACTTTTTCAAAATTTACATTAATCCTTTTTGTCTAAAGAATTGCTAATACAATAAAAACCTAACATAAACTAACTAGAAATTGCTTATGAAACTCAATTAATTGAAACCACTACGATTTCGAATTTCACTATAATCTTCTATTTTTTTATCAATTAAAGGAGTTGATAATACTTATTTAAGTTTGACTATCAATGTCATATTTCATTTAATAATCTCTCAAGTAATATTAAACATAACCTACTATATTTATATAAAGAATGCAAATATATGAATATACATTAAATCGCGAAAACATTTAGTGAGATCATGCAAAACATGACGTTATATCTCTATATGATTGATACTCGGTATTCTATAAAGCACACCTAGGGGTTGTCAAGGTGGGAAGCACGGACAAGACGCTTTGCCTAGAGTCAGCGCGAATTAAATGATCAACTGTTAAGTTGACCACTTTATTAATTTCTTTTTATTTTGATCACTTTTTTTTTAAAAAAAACATTTTTTTTAATTTTTTTATTCTTTAATTTTTTTATTTTTTTCCCTTTTTTAAAAGGCTTTTATTTGACTTTAATTTCAATTTTTTTAATGACTTTATTTGTACAAAAGTCAAAAATTATTATATTCGATAAAGAGTCAACCTAATTTTTTTCCTTTTTTTAAAAGGCTTTTATTTTAATTTAATTTCAATTTTTTAAATGACTTTATTTGTACAAAAGTCAAAAATTATTATATTCGATAAAGATTTAGAAAATATTCAACCTACGGTATTGTAATTATAATTTTGAGATTTATCGTTTTATTGAAAACTTCGAAAATATGTATGAAGTTCCTATAAATATATTAATTAGAACTTGTTTAGTTGAAAGTTAAAAGAATGAAAAATAGTCTAAATCTTGCATTTCGAAAACTTGAAAACTGATTATAAATTGTAGGAGTTAATTAAGTAAAATTAGTATCTCATAAGCTTAGATGTCCAATGTGTATTATTTTATTTATTTGATGATTGTTAGAATGATCAAGTATTTAAAATACGGGACGGATCCTCCTACTCATAAATTTGACATACTTATTTGACAAATACTCACGACTTTTAAATTAAGTCAATCCAACGTTCAATATCTTATGGATCTCAAGTAGTTATAACTAACTCTCTCATGATTTTAGTAAAATACATAGTGAGCGTTGGATTAACTTAAATTAAAGGTTATGATTATTTTGTTAAATAAGTATATCAAATTTATGAGTAGGAGGAACTGTCCTATTTAAAACGGGACGAATCCCCCTACTCATAAATTTGACACACTTATTTGACAAATAATCACGACTTTTAAATTAAGTCAATCCAACGTTCAATATCTTATGGATCTCAAGTAGTTATAACTAATTCTCTCATGATCTTAGTGAAATACATACTAAGCGTTGGATTAACTTAAATTAAAGGTCATGATTATTTTGTTAAAGAAGTGTGTCAAATTTATATGTAGGAGGAACCGTCCTGTTTAAAACGGGACGGATCCTCCTACTTATAAATTTGACACACTTATTTGACAAATAATCACGACTTTTAAATTAAGTCAATCCAACATTCAATATCTTATGGATTTCAAGCAGTTATAACTAACTCTCTCATGATCTGAGTGAAATACATATTGAACATTGGATTAACTTAAATTAAAGGTCATGATTATTTTGTTAAATAAGTATGTCAAATTTATAAGTACAATTTATTCCTTTACGCCTAAGTATCGCATAGGCTTGAAGCTTAACCTTTACGATTAGCAACAACTTACACTTTTCAGAACATTATTGATAATTACTGGCCAAAAAATTGAAAAGCATTAAAGTATCAAAATATAGAGTTTATCGTTATCCTAACATATATACAATTAGCCGATCATCATGATATTCAAAAACAAAAATTTAAATGATAGTACATCACTCGGAATTTAAGTTTAGAAACAAGATGAAAAATAATATTGAAGTTTTAGACTCTCATTGACACTTCTTGAATAATCTTCTTCAATCTTCTTATTCAAATTCCAAGTAATTGTATTGAATTTTTTTTTTTTTTTGTATATATTAAAGGTTCTCCCTTCGAATGATAGATGAAAATATGTATCCATACACCCACAATTTGGGTCAAAACTCATGCTTCAATTGCGTTCATTGTAGAAATTGAATTACAATAGGAAACAAAATATGGACCGCACTGGATCACATGGCATCAGACGTTGCGATCGCATGGTTCTAACTCTGAACATGCTAGTGATACAATTATTCCTCTTTTAATCGCTTATGGTCTGCGTGGCATCAAATGTTGCGATCACGTGGTTCTAACTCTGAACAAGCAAGTGATTTATTCCTCTTCTGATCGCTTTGGCCAGCCTTGCGATCGCAATTGAATCCATAAGTAACTTATCAAATTAAGAAAATAGTTTCATCATGATACAAATAGATTATTTGTCCATAACATACTTTATAAACTATTTGACATTTATTAGTGAATAAAAATAATTGTGCTAATTCACATAAAATGGAATTTTTTTTCCTAGGAGTCCCGGTAAAAGTGAAGAAAAAAAAATTGTTTGTCGAGCTAATTTTTTAAGAGGTGGCCATTTGCTTATGTGACTAAAATACTTTATATTAAAGTGTCCTCTGCTATTATGGACATATGTTTGAATTTTTTTAATTATTAAAATTAATGAATATTAGCACCGATAATTCCGTTGATAATATGAACTACTTTTCACCCACGAAAAATTCGTAGGCAGAAGGTTGACATAGATTTTAAGTGGGAGGGGGGAGATTGAACTACAAGTGTACATCACTTACGGAAATGCTGTTAGTAAATGATACATATATTAAATAACAACATTAGGTTCGGAATATTCGTTGGTAAAGAGCTATCACTTCTACCAACAAAAATTCCGTTTGTTATTTTCATAGTTAAAAGTCTAATACTTTTACCAACGGATAAATTGTTTCTAATTTTCCAATGGATTTTGTCCATTGGTAATTATCCTTAGGTGAAAAGCTGATTTTTAGCAGTGTATTTTTGCTATATAATAGCTTTATATTTAACGAAGTATTATGTTAACTTCATTTTTTAATGTGTTCCTTAATTAAATGAAAGAGTGACACTCTTTTAGTTTTCGCATGTGACACTCAAAATCACAAAATAGACATAATGTGTTTATGCTAACACCAGAACTCAAGGACATCATAAATATATCCTTCGCATCCAAGAAAAAGACATATAAATGTTGGCATGTAGCCAGAGTGAAATGGAATATATATTCAACTAAAATCTTTGACAATTGACCTAGTAGATCACATTACCAACAACATAAATATAGTTGGATTCTGGTCCCCATGGATGACTAGAAAAATAAATTACTGATTTTTGTATTTTATGTGCAACACAAGTAATAATTCTGAATTCATCAACAAATTATTGATCCCAAAAATGTCAATGATTAAATTACAAAATTATATATTGTATACGTATAAAAATATGAAGAAAAGTTTACAAATTATTAAAAAAATTCATGATATGAAAATTTTGCTACAATCATATAGAACTTCATACACCAAAACTCCTGGAGTATTATAGAAAAAATAAACTTTCCCACGTCTTCCGATTTCTACTTATTGAATAACCCTACAAAGAAAACAAGAAAAATCAGGATTCTAAACTTACAATTTCCCCTCTCAAAAAAATTTTATGTCATGCACTCAAAAGAGAAAGAATAACATCGATTGTAGGAAATATTCGTGACAAATTTGACCTAAAATTTACTCCAAATTTTGGCCCTAAACAACGTGCAAATCAAAGGTATTTCTTTATCTTTTGGTATTTCTTCTTCAATTATCGGGTTTCCACCTTATTTTCTTTTCATACTTCAATTAGTTCCATTATTATTTTTTGGCATATTTCGAGGAAACTTCCCAAAATTAAACGAGATTTTTGATGATTCAAACCTGTGGTCTAATACCAGTTGTCAAGTCTCTCTGTGTGTGTCTACTGTGTGTATAGACACAATTGACTGGTCTTGACTTCAAGAAACTTCATGAATACATCTAAGCGTGACTCTGCCCATGTGTAACAATCATAGTTAGGCTCTAATTTCTACTTGTCCGAAGCTTCTTGTTTATTAAAAAAAAAAGGATCATACATGGCCCAAAAAAATTGATTTCCCTCCCTTTGGAACCCACAATTCCAAAAGCCACTGACGAAAATGTTATTCTATTCTTTCTATGACATCTTTCAGATATAATTCCAAGTCTTTTACAAGATTTTATGTAACTTTTGTATAATTGTAATTGGCTATTCTCATATTCAAAATCATGAGTTATTGAATTATGAAAGTTTTAATTAGCCGAATATTTAGATTCAATATGCGGAATTATACAAAGCAACAAGGCACTGTTTAATTATTTTTAGATGGTTAACCAAACAAGTCCAATATCTTATGTTGAATTTCCACAAATATTAAAATGAAAGCAATAAAGAACACAATAATTGTTGACGGAGAAACCCGCATCTAGGTAAAAATTTCGGGACCAAGTCAGTAACCTCCACTATAAATAATGTGAACTTACAGTAAGATCCAGCCTGAAAAATTCTATTAGACTCGCTTATCCGATTCTTGCAATCTTCAAGACCCGCTAGAACGTATTTCACTCATACCTGCTCCCGATCTTCTGAAATTATCTATCTCTTATGGATCATCAAGAACGTCTTGTTCTTGTACTCTTCATGTGCTTTTGGTTCAACCTCCCTCAATTTTTTCAACAATTTCTGAAAGCTCTTGAGAAAGTACCTTCCTATATGTGTTGGAGATTGGTAGTATAGGCCAAGAAAGAGTTAAAAATGTCAAATATGGAACAAGGAGAAAAAGTCGACTCAAAATCACTCGCTTTATGCGAGGTTGAAGCTCGAGCGGGGGTCGGGAGGTCCGCTAGGTGCCAACCTACCGCTTGAGTGGCATAGTCATCAAAAAGTCATGTTCGCGATTTTAAAGATGTTTTTCAATCCTATTTAACCTCAAACATTTCATATTATAAATACCCAAGCATAAATCCGTCCGATGTGTGGTTGAACAAGTATTTCATACAAGAAATCATTCTTTGAATATCAAAAATATATTCCAAAAGATTTCTTAATTAAATCACAAGATCAAAACCAAAATTATTCCAAAATATTTTGCCATTGGTTGAGCCTAAATTTTAGTCAAGAGAATATCTTTCAGATATCAATTACTTATTTCATAATTTATTGCTTCAACCAAAGATCAAAACACATAAAATCTAAAGATCAATTACCAAACACTCTTACCTTCACCTATAAGCCTTTAGAGTTCACAATTTGGATTAGAGTCGCTTGGAGTTCCAGCGCTCCAAAATGAGTTCGTATTGGCGATCCACATGGAAGGAAAGTAGCCCAAAATTGCTGAAAAGTGAGGGTCGCACAATCGAAAAAAAATTCGGATTTACAAGTTGGGTGGTTAAAGTCAGCTAAGGTTTAGCAATGTCTAGACCAATTGTAAGTTAATGTTTCTAGTGGATATTTTTGACGGTGTTTGTCTGGAGGTTTTTTATCATTGTGAAGAGTTGGTTTTCCTCCTTTATCAATTTCTAATGTTATTTATTTTTTGTACTTTTGATCGATACATTTGTAATTGTTTGACTTAGAATTTAAATTATATTTAACTTTAATTATCTAGAAACAATAAATAAATGAGGTATTGCTTTTAATAGGTTAATTTCGCATATTGGGATATAAACGATATATATATATATATATATATATATATATATATATATTACCCGTGCAAACGGAATACGGTCGGGTCATGGTGGAGGGCAGCATGATTAGATACTCTAAATCTCTATGAGGGCCATGGGGATAGCCCACAAGATCCGAGAAACAGTTCATCATTCCCATCATCAAATCTAATGTACAAGATCTCATGCAAAGCAATAAGGACCATACAAAAAATGTTAAGAAAGGAAGGATGAAGTACAGTTAATCAAAGACAGCAAAATTTGCATGTGTTGTGCTTTCAGAAAGTAAATACTTGTATAAATTTGTGGCATCTTGTGAAGGTATATAGATAGTGCAATTAGAAGATGCTTTACAGACAAAGTGTATATATTTACTACAGACATATGGAGGATTGTTTTGCATGATGTCGGCTGGCTGCTTCTGAGCTACTTTTATCTTACACTTTTAAGTAATACAGTATTGTGGGCATATAAAAGTTGCTCTAATTAACTGTGCGATGGGGCATCTATCATTGGAGGATGCGGAGGCAATGGTTGCTTGGGTTGGGCTGATCTTTTTCAAGGATTATGACTTTCAACTAAGGATGATTGAGTGTGATTCGCTTCGTGTGGTACTAAATCATAGCTCACAGTTACATAGGGAATAGGATAGCCCACGAATTCCAGGATGGAGCTAAAAGTTTGGTAATGTGGAGTCAAAAATTGAAATATAATTTTTTTTAAAACAACATATCATTAATGAAAATAAGTCAATAAACTACTACAACTGCAGTCTACACGTTTTCATATTCTGAACATGTCATATAATTACATCATTATTAATAATGTCGAATAAATTGTTCTCGATATATGCAACCAAACTATCACTTAATCATTGATCTCCCATCCGATTACGCAGTTGATTCTTGACAATCTTCATTGTAGAAAATACTCTCTTTATCGTAGTAGTAACAACTGCAAGAATTAAAGCCAATGTTACAAGCATGTAAACTAATGGGTACACTCTCATTTTTTTCGTTACAGCCAACTTTTTCGCAAGATCATTAAGGTCTCGTAACCCTTCAAAATCTTCGTGGGTGTGCATATCAATAATATATGTCTTAATTTTCTCTTCAAGTGTCAAGATCTCTACTGATTTAAAATCATTGGGATAATACTCATACAATTAAAGTAAGTGATCACTACAAAAAACGGGGTCAACGATTCTTGTAAAATGTAAAAGCTTCATCCATAAATTTAAAATATCTTGATTTTCCTTTTGCAGTGATTTTGATAATTGATTCTTTGATTCCCAAAACATCTTATATTGTTTATAATTAAGTAAAACACATGAACAAATTGCATGAACAAAGTTGGGATTATAAAAAGCTCAAAATTTGAATTTTTATTTCTTTTCTAGTAAAAATTGTAGATCAATTTTGTTCTTTTCTTAGATAAAAAGTTATTTTTAACAAAAATATTGTTTATATATAATCAAGAAAAGGAAATTTACTTTAGTAAAAAACAATGCTGTTATTTTGAAGAAAAAATAAATAAGAGAAAGATTGCATCAAACGTGGCAAAAAGACAAAAGCGTAAAAGGCAGAAAATGTATATTCATATTTAATTAACATAACAGGTTACTCTTAACTTTATTTTTTATTTTATTTTTAAAAAAAAAAAAAAAAAACCAATAGGTGTTGTATAAGCACATAGTGTAAGGTTCAAAAAAAATAGAATAAAAGAATTTCCCTATATTTTATGGAAAAATGATAAGTAATAAATTATACATTTGAAGAGATAATGTCGTAGAAAATTAGTTGAAACATGTTCTTAATACTTCAAGATTAAGAGTCATTAGAATTATATAAGAGATATATGTTGTTATGGTCAATTAATTTCACGTCGAATAAAGATAACTAAATATACAATATCAAAGGATTTGAAATATTCTTTTTAATAAGAATGACCTTTGAAAATGAAACGTGTATCTTAATAATATGTTACAAAATTGTCAACAATAATCTCATTTTATTATCAAATATGTCATGTTACGAGAGTAAATAATATCACGCTTAATTTAGAAGATCAAAATGCAAAATGGCCTGTATTCCAAGGTCAATCAGTGAATTAACCATTGAGTTTGGCCAAGGATAAAGTAACATCAATCATTCATCAATTCAAGATATTCATAAAACATATACTATGACCGCTACTTTTCAACTTTGAGTGAGAGAGGATTTATTTTATGAGGAAATTTCTTCGAATCTCAGTGTATTGATCTTATCATGACCATTTTTTGTCCAGCCAATGTCAATCTTACATGTTAGAAAATTGCTATTTGTACATGATGGATGACACGCATCATGACAGAATGAGGTGGCATTAATGGATTAAAAAAATCCATGTTTTGAATACATTTGAAATGGGCAGACTGTTGGTGGCAAAAAAAATAAAAATAGAAAACTATTTTTAATCCATTTGAAATGAGCTTTCTTGACCCGACAACAAACAAGCAAATGCCCTCATTTCCCTTAGTTTCACACAGAAGTCGTCAAATAGAAAATCTCTTCCCCAAAATTCCCGCAAAATATTTCCCACGCATTTGCACCGGCGAAGAAGCCCTCCGACATCTGATGACAACCCGGTCTGAAATTATAAGGAGTTGTTCACCTTATTGTTGAGTTAATTGCACAAATGGTGGACAAAGGTAATTGATAGTTTATGATTTTGTCGAAAATGCAATGGGTTAATCTTAGCGTGTATTATATAGTTATTTTATAAATATGACTTTTTGTTATTAGGAAAGTGAAAAATCTTGCCAAAAAATAATATAAATAGTAATACTTAACAGAATATATTTCTCTTAAGCTCGGCTTGTTTCAACTTCAAGTCATTGAAGTTGCAATTCCTAAATAAGCATGCTTACATCTCTCATAGTGGATGCAGTAGTAGTTGTTGAAAATTTACATTTATTGTGAAAAAATCAAATTTTTTGTTCAAATTTGTGTCGTTGATTGAGGCTGAAATGTGTTTTATGTCTTGGAATGAGTGTCTGCTATCAACTTGTAACTGATTTTACGTTGCACAAAAACATATTTTGGATAATGCAGATGACAATATTTTGGTAGAATCTGAGTATGAGAATGTCGTGGAGAATGTGAACTTATGGGTGACGAAACTGTAGTAAGAGATGGTGTGCCTTTGCGAGTGCTAGAAGTCGGTATGAAGTTCAATAACGAAAATAAATTGTTTGATTACTACAAGAAATATGCATACGCCGATGGTTTTCCAGTTAGGAAAAGACATTTGCAAAAGGACGACGATGGTGTTGTGAGATATGTTACATTGACATGTAGTCACGAAGGAAAAAAGAAGCAGTACTACAAGTGGTCATTTGAAACCACAACCAACCATTCAGACAGGATGTAAAGCGAGATTGACTACATCTATGGATAGTCGGGGAATATGGAGAATTAGCACAATAAACCTCGAGCATAATCATAAAACAAGTCCATCAAAGTCAAGACTATATCAATGCGATCGAGAGTTGAGCACACATTTTAAATGGCGGTTAGAAGTTAATGATAAGGCAGGAATTCCATTACAAAAAAAAAAAATTTCAACTTTGCAGTAGTTGAAGCAGGCAGATATGAAAATTTGACGTGCATGGAAAAGGATTGTCGAAATTATGTTGAAAAAGTTCGGCCTCTGAGACTTGGAGAAAGAGACGTTGCAACGATACAAGCATACTTTTCAAAAATGCAAGCTAGTTGCTCTGGGTTTTACTTCAGTATGGACTTGGATGAAGATTCGAGGCTAAAGAATGTGTTTTAGGCAAATAATAGGAGTATATAGGCATATAAAGAGTTTGGTGATGTTGTCACATTCGATACCACGTACCTCACCAATAAGTATGACATGCAGTTTGACCTTTTTGTTGGAATTAATCATCACGGACAACCGACCTTGCTCGGATGTGGGCTGTTATTGAACAAAGATACAAATACATTTGTCTAACTATTTAAGACATGGCTGCAGTGTATGCATGGAGCGGCTCCCCAGGGTATAATTACTGACCAAGACAAGGTAATGCAAAATGCAATTGCAATTGTGTTTGATAAGTGTGTTTTACGCACTTATTTAGGCCACAAAATATGGACAATTGATTTTAATTATGTTGAAATATGACTTAATACTACATAGATTGTGTTTGCAGGACTATGCCGATGGAAATAACGAAAGTGAGTGAAAACGAGCAAGAAATGATCAAAACGAAAGAAAACGAATGTTCAAGGACTAACGTGCAAATATTCAAACGTTGTGTCGAACCAAACGATGAAGATTTGAGAGTATTAGAAGTCAATAGGTTTAAAGAAGACATCAAAGGGATGAAATATCGTCAAAGTATGATCACGCATCAATTTCTAATCGAAAAGTTATACACCGATTTTTAGTATCATATTGAGACTCATTTTTTACATGATAAACGATCGAATTGGAAGATGATATCTGAATCAAAGTTGTAGCCCTTTGAGTTATCTTTCTAAGCACTTTGAATCCCTGCCATTGGATATTGGTAGAGAAAGTGATGACAACATACTGAAAGCTGTCCAGCGAAAAAAAGGTGAACCATGCGATCGCATAGTGTTATTTCCATGCGGTCGCATGGCTTCCCCCGAGAGCTACTTGAGCCACAGCATTTGAACCATGTGGTCGCATGATTTATAACCATGCGGCCGCATGGTAGTATTTGGACGCGAAATTTCTGGTTTCCGTTTTTAATTTAAACTCTTATGGAAACCAATTTTGGACGACTTTTTAATCCTATATTCGACAGAAAAAGGGGGCTACGCACTTTTAGAGATTGTTTTGACATTGGAGAGCAAGAACACAAGAAATAACGCGAATATTCATCGAACACTTCAAGGAATTAATTGAATATCTACTTGGGTGATGACGTTTCTTCATTTATTCTTTTGTTTTTCTTACTTTAACATATTAGGCTAGTTTTTCTTGTACTAGGAGATCGATGAATCTTGTAACATGATATTTTAATCTTTAGTTTTATATTTTTGACATTAAAACACGTTTTTTTTTATGTTTGAACGATTTATACGTATTTATTCCATATAATTACTGTGCGCGCGTTAATTATATGAATGTGGTGATCCATTTTATGCATTCGAAAGAAGGGAAATAGATTCGACGTAGTATAAATTGTCATAGGATTCGATAGGGGATAGAAATATACAGCTATGTTCTATGTGAATCTTTAAGTGTTCATAAAAGCTAATGCGTTCTTTTATGTTTGTATTCGTCATAGAAATATAGTCGGATTGCATAATAGAATAGGTTTAACATTACTCGAAAGAGATTGTTAAATTCAATAGGAACATTGATTCTTCAATATTTAATCGTGTTGCCAAATTGTAAAACTGGGATTTAAATGGATTGTTGCATGGGGATTCATGATCCTAGTGCGTTTTTCTCTTATTAACTTAATCAATTTGCATTCGTCTTTCATATTTCATTCTAGTATAATTTGCATCTAGTTTAACCATTTCATTCATACTAGTATTTTATTATCTAGTTCAGTTAGAATATAGTATCAAACTCATCAAAAACTCATCTAGTTTCGGTTAAGGTCGAGATAATTAGCATTAAACTACTCAATCTCTGTGGGATCGACAATCCGGACTCTAAAAGTCCACTTTATTACTTGTAACAAACCGTACACTTGCGGTGATTTTAAATCGAACGGTATTTTCGTGAACAGTGTTCCTCCATACGAAGCATAGATGGTGTTTGTGGCACATATTGAAAAAGCTACCAGGAAAATTTGGATACCACGTCGACAAGGGTTCGATTTTCTATGCTATACATGGTTTGGTTTATGATTCACAATTTGTTCAAGAATTTGAAAAAGGTTGGAGGGTAATGATCGATATATATGATTTGCATGATAATGCCTTGTTGTTGGGACTGTATGAGAACAGATGTCGATGGGTTATGTGTTACTTCAAAACTAGTTTCTGGGCAGGGATTTTGACAACTCAACGAAGTGAAAGTATGAACGCGTTCTTCGACGGGTATGTGCATTCGAAGACTTCATTAAAGCAATTTGTCGAACAATATGAACGAATTTTGAGGAATAAAGTTGAGAATGAGATTCAAGAAGATTTCAAGTCTTTCTCACAAATTGTACCATGTGCAACTTGTTGGGATGTCATGCAGGGGAGTTCGAGTACATGCAAAAGAAATAGGCTGAAGGCACGCCCAAATAACGTTGGCGTTGATGCACATGCCGTTCAAGTTCCTCAACAGTCATAACATTGCATTACTACACCGTTAACATATTCACAACTCCTAATGGTTAGTATATGCATATGATGAACTTTTCTCGATAACAAATTATTTTATAAACTTGCATTTTTTATGCAAGGTGACAACCAAAGTGTTGTAGTCACACAACAAAGTTTTATACCTTCGTTTGGCAATCATGTTCACTTCCATGATCGAGATAATTATGAGGTTAAACATTCTACATACATTTTTCATCCACTTTATTTTTTTGTTTGGGTATTAACTACCTGATTATATAGATTTTTAGGTAATGCATACTTCTACCCACACTTACCTAACCGAGATGGAAGAAACTATTGATTTCTTCACACCATGCAAACTTCAAAAGTAGTGCTTTAGTTTTGTTGTTATTTTGAGTGATGGATTGTTAGTGAATGTTGTTTCCATTTGTATTGCTCTAATGTATTTGGTTTCCCATGCGATGATGTGTAATGAAATGTTTTGTTGTCACTTTATTTTCCAATTTTCAAGTTTTTCCTATGGATAGTTCTACGTGATCTAAGAAGGCTAGCTAGAGAGAGTTGTAGAGCATTAGTAGTATTCATGGATTATTTGTAAAGCATGGTAACTTTTGACAATTTCCCCATGATCCTATCATCTTTAACCAAGAAACTGGAGCTCCAATCTTGTATCCCGAACTTATATGTTCTTGATTCTTTTTTTGATATATTTTTGACACATCAGTACATTATATATATTTTTTAAATAAGATCTCAACAAATTTTTGGATTCATTGACATCTTTCCAATAAATAAGAGATGATTTATCAAGATCTAAAAATATGTTGTTGTAAATGGTTGTTGCAGCCACATTATTGATTTCTGAGAGTGTTGGCAAAATGAGTCAACCATACTGGAATGGACATCATAAAAATCGCACTAGAAACGCAGCGACCCCAATAGAAAAACAAAAACCCCAACAACAATAGCACAATTACAAATCAAAGAACTTTTGATGACTAACGGGAAGTGGAATGGAAATTGGTAGAGTGGTGGCAAAACGAGTCAACCATACTGGATGGACCTCATAAAAATCACACTAGAAACATAGCGACCCCAATAGAAAAGCAAAAACCCCAACAGCAATAGCACAATTACAAATCAAAGAACTTTTGGTGACTAACGGGAAGTGGAAAGGAAATCGACTAAGAGAGTTAGCAGATGAAAACCAAGCTAAATCTATCGAATGTATGCATATAAAATTATGTAGGGTACGTGACATCCATATCTAGAAGCCTAGCAAGGATGGTTCATTCTTGACAAAGTCTGTCTGGGAATTGATTCACAAAAAAGTTGTAGCTTGTACATGGAAACGATGGTTGAATCATTTTTCAGGACGACGGTTATGATACGAATTTGTATTCTCCATTTTGCTTGTTATCAAGCTTACAACTCATTGAGATATTTGATCAATCTAATTGATCTCATTCATTTGGTAAATCAAAAACTATAAAGACTCGTGAAAAGATATGCACAAACTTGTCAAGGAATTTAGATTATACTAGTTTGTAATCATTAAGTTATTTATAAACTAAAGACAAATCACAAACTCGAATGGTAAAATAGTCAATAGTACAAACTTTGAATACAATGTATCGTCTCTTATAAATTGATCATGAATAAACACGATCAAAATATAAATTATGCATATTGTGCTTTTTAACGCAAGTACTCAACCTATATTATTACAAGTGGACTTTTGTTTGCATACTTAATATTAAATAAAATGCAATAATAGTAAATATATAGAAACATAATTTTTTATTATAAAATTGTCATTTTATTACAGCAAAACTATACTATATGGATATACAACCCAACAACTATGGTGAAATTGGTAATCAAACGTTTCCGTTTTACCCATATAATAAGGTAGAACAATGGCCACAAGAAAGGGAAAGGGTCATGATCCCACAAGAGGATCAACAAGGAGCAATACATGAATATTTTGATGGAATTTGGTTAAAGAGATTAAAATTTGGTTAAATGTGAAAACCGAGAAATGTGGAAATTGACTTTCATATCAAATTCGATCAAATATTCAGACTTGATCTGATTGTCAAATTATGAAAATAAATAGACTAACTTGTTCTACTTGTCAAGTAGATCGTCATGGTATATTTTAAATCTTAAAACAAATTTGGGATGAATGAGAAATTTCGATCCAAAATTGCCTATCGCTCGAGCGACAGGTCAGCGATAAACGAGCGACGAGCTCCTTGTTTTTTACGGTCGAGCGAAGCTTAGGCGACAAGCGAGGGACGTCAAGTGCTGCCACCTTTAGCAAAGGTTGCTAAGTTTTAGGCCGTGTCTCTTCACTCACGACATTTTCCCGTATATAAGTAGGATCATTGGGACGTCCATTTCTTCATCCAAATGATATGCAATCATGGCATAACATTATTATATTCTTTCTCAACAAAAATTCTGCATATACATGCATAAAATTCTGGTTTTCTATCATTCATTCATTCGAGGAGTACCGAATCCGATTTTGGTTCGTTGATCTTGTGTTTTGGAGTGCTACTAACATAAGAGGATAATCATTGTATCTTGGGAGTTGATTGCCATTAATCCGTAGGCACCGTTGTAGGGTAAAATTGACTTAAGGACAAAGTATTAAATACTTACCTCGACCTTTGCATCCAATTCATTTGGCGTAATCTCTGCGACATATTTTGCATTATTCTGTGACACATATTTCTTTATTTCCTTGACATTACTTTGTCCAAAGTACAGTAAGGTTGGTAATTGGTTTATAAAATCATTACTCTACTATTATTATTTCAACAATATTAATTCGATTTTTGGAGTGATAACTTTATCCTACTCGGTTGAACAGATTACATTTGGTTTAACATCTTCTACTCATTCTCGAATTTAATTTGGGGTTTATCTTTTTTTGTGTAAACAAAAATGAATACGGTTTACAATACCAACTCTATTTCGAATGATATTTTGAATATGGGAACTTCGGGAGGAATTGTTCCTACCGATGCTATCTTTCCGTTTGCGGTTGTCCCTCCACCATTCATACGAACTCCGTTCCACACGGAGAGAAATCGGAGAAATTTATTGACTTCAAGAGAAAATGTTGTTCTATCATACTATCCTAACTCTGGCAAAGTTCTCAAATAAAGATACTCATGCCGTGCAAGAAGGGAAAAATAATCGGGCATCACTAATAGCATTGGATGCCAAGAAACATTTTGTAAGAAATATATATTAAATGAATTGGATAATGTGTTGTATAACTTATACAGTTCGAAAAAATCTACAATAAAACTATAGGAATCTTCGGAAAAGAAATACAAAATTGAAAACACTGGAACAAAAAAGTTCATTGTGGGGAAGTTCGTGGACTACAAGATGGTAGATTTAAAGACAGTCATCAGTCAAGTACAAGAATTGCAAGTAATACTTCATAACATTCACGCGGAGAACATGTCTCTAAGTGAATCATTTCAAATGGCTGTAATTATCGAGAAACTTCCACCTATGTGGAAAGGGCTTCAAAAATTATCTCAAGAACAAATGCAAGGAGATGAATATTGAAGAACTCGTCATCCAATTGAAAATTGAAGATAACAGAAGTTCTGACAAACGTGTTGGAAGCCGTGTGCCACAAGTTAAGGCTAATGTGGTGGAATCAAATAACAAAAGCAAGAAAATGAAGCATTCTATCGAACCTTCTAAAAAGAATGCAAAGAAATTCAAGGACAATTGTTACAATTGTAAAAAAATCGGACATCGCTCTATCGATTGTTGCAAACCTAAGAAGCAAGCCTAATTGAATATCATCGAATCTGATACTATATCTGATGGTATATCAGACATAAATTTGTTGACCATAATTTTCGAACGCAACAATGTTGGAAATCTTTTGGAGTGGTGGGTAGATAAGAGTACTACCCGACATATATGTGCCGACAAAGAAATGTTCTCTTCGTACACTCCTACCGAAGGCGAGAAATTGTTCATAGGAAATTCCTCAAATTCAAAAGTGGGAGGATGAGGCAAAGTAATGTTGAAGATGACATCGGGGCAAGAAAGTTACCCTCAACAATGTTCTTCATATGTCGAATATTCGTAAAAACTTAGTGTCGGGTTCTTTATTAAGCAAGAATGGCTTCAAACTAGTTTTTGTATTAGATAAATTTGTACTTACAAAGAATAATATGTATGCAGTCAAAGGCTATGTAAAAAATGGACTATTCAAAATGAATATCCTTACTATTGTACCGAATAACTCAAGGAATAAAAAATCTTCTTATGTGTATATTTTTGAGTCATCTAATTTATGACATCATAGATTAGGACATACAAACTTTAATTCTGCATGCAAGTTAATGAATTTAAATTTGTTACCGAGTATGCATTTTAATAATAAGAAATGCGAAATTTGTGTAGAGGCTAAGTTAGTTAAAACGTCGTTTCATTCGGTTGAACGAAGCACAACACCTTTGGAACTTATTCACACGGACATATATGATTTAAAGTTCATACAAACAATAGGCGATAAAAAGTATTTCCTCACGTTTATAGATAATTATACAAGATACAACAATGTATACTTGTTGAAAAGCAAACATGAAGCTTTAGATGTGTTTAAGCACTATAAAATTGAAGTTGAAACTAAACTTGAAAAACAAATAAAGGTGATACGTAGTGATCGAGGAGAAGAATATGTAGCTAGTTTGAAGAGTTTTGTAACTACAGTACCATGTTCACCTCAATGATGAACGCAATGTTGATTAGTTCAACCTTAGCTCGAAACTTATAGGGGGGAGCTATTCTTTATGCAAATCATATTCTTAATAAAATACCGCACAAAAGCAAGGTTGAATCACCTTATGAGTTAAGGAAGAGTCGAAAACCTTCCTACAAATATTTTAAAGTGTGGTGGTGTTCAGCAAAGGTACAAATACCTAGACCTAAACAAGTGAGGATTGGACCTAAGACAACATAGTGTGTCTTTATCGGATATAGAAATGATGGTAATGCATATCGATTTTTGGTTCATAAATCGGAAGTACTTGATATACATGAAAGTACTATCATTGAATCAAGAAATGTTGTTTTCTTTGAAGATATCTTTATGTGTGAGGAAAAAGACGTAAGATCGTATAAATGAACTTATGATGCTACAAATGGAAACCATCAAAAGGATGGCAATCTTCACGTAGCTAAAGAACCAAGGCGCATTCATAAAACCTTTTATCCAAAATTTCTAACAAGTCCACTAGAAAATGATTCAAGGACATTTGACGAAGCAATGTCCTCTTCTGAAGCTCCTTTTTGGAAATAAGCAGTTAATAATGAAATTGAATTCATCATGAATAATCATACTTGGGAATTGGTTGAACTTTCTCCGGGAAACAAAGCTTTAGACTGTAAATGGATCTTCAAAAATAAATTGAAGTCTGATGGATCAATAGACAAATATAAGGTTAGATTATTAGGCAATGGGTATAAACAAAATGAAGGACTAGATTCATTCGATATCTATTCACCTGTTACTAGGATCCCCTCTATACATGTGTTGATTGCAATCGCGGCATTGCATAATCTTGAAATACATCAAATGGATGTTAAAATGTATTCTTATTATATAGTGAATTAGAAGAAGAAATATATATGGAACAACCTGAAGGGTTTGTCGCTCCGAAAAATGAGAAGAATATGTGTAAGCTTGTAAAATCGTTATATGGATTAAAACAAGCACCAAAGAAATGGCATGAAATTTTTTGACAAAACTATGTTGTCTAGTGGCTTCAAAATTAATGAATGTGACAAGTGTGTCTACATCAAAAACACACCTAACGAATGGGTGATCATATGCCTATATGTTGATGATATGTTAATCATGGGAAATAACTCGAACACTATTTTATCGACTAAGAAAATGTTAATAAAATATTTTGACATGAAAGTATGGAAGTTGCGGACGTGATATTAGGGATTAAGATCTCTAAAACTCTTGATAGTTTGTCATTGTCTCAATCAAACTATATTGAGACCATACTTAAGAATTTTAAGGCATATGACGATAAATAAATCAAGACACCAGTAGACTTAAGTTTACACTTAGCCAAAAATACTGGTGATCTCATATCTCAATTGGAATATTTTCGCATTTTAGGCAGTTTGATGTACATTACCAACTACACGCATCCGGATATAGCATATATAGTAAACAAGTTGAGTACATTTACAAGTAATTTGAATATTGATCATTGGAAGGCATTGAACCGAATGCATAAATATTTAAGACACGCGGTTGGGTATGGATTACACTACTCAAGATATCCTGCAGTGCTAGAAGGATATATCGATGAAAATTGGATATCTGACACAAAAGATTCAAAGTCTATCAGTGGTTATGTATTTACCATTGGAGACGGAGTTGTGTCCTGAAAATCATCTAAGCAAACTTGTGTAGCTCGATCCACAATAGAATATGATTTTATTGCTTTACATAAAATCGAAGAAGAAGCAGAATGACTTCGTAATTTCCTCGAAAATATTTCACGTTGGGAAAAATCGGTACCTGCGATCATTATCCATTGTGATAATAAATCGATAATTGCAAGGGCACAAAATATTGTTTATAATGGTAAATTATGACACATTATTCGGAGACATAATACTATTAAACAGATGATAGAAAATGGAATAATCTTGATTCATTAGGTTAAGTCAAGAGACAACTTAGCGGATCCCTTAACAAAAGGACTTACAAGAGATCAAGTATACCATCTTTCGAGAGGAATGAGCCTAAAGCCTATCTAATAGAATCACCATAATCGAAACACAAGATCTTGGTTCAATGGGACAACTACGTTATGAAATATTCACAGTAAAGCACTTACTCACATTCCTACAACCTTAAGTGCTAGAGTTATAAGGATAAGTGTATACTTTTAATGATTCAAAGAAAGATAGAAGATCACTTATGTAAGTATGAAGTGAGACCGCTTCTACGAAGAATTTGAGGCTTAAATTCTTTTAAAATCACTTATGAAACCAAGAGTTGTTTATGGCCAAAATGAACACAACAAAGAGAACCGAATTGGTTAGATAGGTTATGGTGTTGATACCGTTGTTTTGATTTACACAAACGGTTGAATGGTTCAAGATATCGTGTTCACCAATTAGCCTAGTAAAATCGATTGTATTCAACTAAGGAATGTTCAAAACCACAAGCCACCTATTTAGATGCTACAAATTGTCACGTGTACTCCTTTGTTAGAGTCTGCATATCATTTTCATTGTGAATATCCATTTATGTGGGGGCTTGATGAAATTTGATTAAAGAGATTAAAATTTGGTTAAATATGAAGACCAAAAAATTTGGAAAATGACTTTCGTATCGAATTCGGTCAAATATTCGAACTTGATCCGATAGTTAAATTATGAAAATAAATAAACTAACTTGTTCTACTCGTCAGTAGATCGTCGTGATATATTTGGAATCTCAAAACAATTTTCGGACAAATGAGAAATTGCGGTCCAAATTTGGGAAGAAAAAAAAAAACTGGCCTGGAATTCGCCTATCTCCATCGTTCGCCTACCGCTCGAGCAATAGGTCAACGACAGGTGAATGATGGGCTCACTGTATTTGACGTTCAAGCGAGGCTAAGGTGACAAGCAAGCGACGTCAGGTGCTGCAACCTTTAACAAAGGTTGCTGAGTTTTAGGCCGTGTCTCTTCACTTACAACCTTTCCCATATATAAGTAGGACCATTGGGAAGTCCATTTCTTCATCTCAATGATATGCAATCAAGCAAAACATTATTCTCTTCTTTCTCAACCAAAATTCTGCATTACGTGCATAAAATTCTGGTTGTCTTTCATTCATTCATTCGATGAGTACAAAATCCAATTTTGGTTCGTTGATTTGTATTTGGAGTGCCACTAACACGAGAATAATGGTCATATCTTAGGAGTTGATTGTCATAAATCTGTAGGCACTGTTGCGAGGCAAAATTAACTTAAGAACAAAGTGTTTAACACTTGTCTCGATCTTTGCATCCAATTCATTTGGCGTGATCTCTGCGACATATTTTGCATTATTTTGTGATACATATTTCTTTATTTCCTTGTTGTTACTCCGTCTAAATTGCGGTAAGGTTGGTAAGTTGTATTTGGTTTATAAAGTCATCACTCTACTATTATTATATCCAACATATTTAACTATATGTACTTGGCAATGGTATAAATTGAGTTTTGTCGGTATGACCCTTCTAGGGCAACCAAGCAATCTCTCCCTTAGCCAAGCAAGGAATACAAGAAAATTGTGAGTTTTTTGGGTCGGGGTTGGCTAGACTTTTGAGTCACGTTTAGTATTGAACACTTTGTCCTTAAGTTACGTTGAAGCTTGGGTGAAACCTGATGATTGTGGAGTGCTCTCAAGTTTGGACGAGTCACGCTTTTACACCTTAATGTGTGAAAGAGAGTCCAAGAGAGTCACTTTTTTCAAAGAAAGAAACATCATAGTAATTACTCCTCATCAGTTGTCAAGTGGATATAGGATGAATATTGATATCTGATGAGTTATTGTCTCGACTTTCTCATGATATTTCCCAGTCATGTGGGCCTTGTAAGATCCAAAATGAAATTTCATTATCCCCCTATACCTTTACAACGTGTCCCATGTTTTATATGGATTTTATGTTCTCTGTACGACATATACTATACAACCAATTCTTTTACTATACAACAATTTGTAGTAAATAAGGCATTTAAACAGAATAATGTTTCAATATATAAAAGCACTAATATTCCAGTCTTCCTCGACAAACTACTTGGACATGTAAAACGGATAAGCAATGAACATTATTTGTTATTTATTTTTTAATTCATACCTTATGAGCAGAAATATTTGTTACAATATTTCTTATATTCTTCTTTTACAAATTCATACTTTTTGAGTCGACGTGATTGAATTTTTTTTCTATTTGAAAATGTGGTAGGTCAAATTCCTTTGACTTTATGTACATTATTCATTATTGCATGTATTTTACCATACAAAATGCGGTGAATAATTCTTTCTCTCGTTACTTCCTTTTTTCAGCCCCTGTTTGGTAGGGATTAAAATTAGATTTTGATTAAAGCTGAAAAAGCGTGTGGTTAAATAGTTATGAGTCTCATGAAATTAATTATTAAAATTAATTATTGACTTTGACTTAAATTATAATTTGGATTATAATTTTCACCAAAACAGTGGCTTATCTTGTGAATGAAAAGTATACTAGAGAGATTATAATATAATCCCTAGATACAAGGCAATAAACCTTAGAACCATCTTTTTAATCATGATACCTATTAATTAGTATTAGAGAGTAATAATGACCCTAATCAATTATGATTTTATATGTTCAGCAAATTATTACTCTTTGTATGAAACAAATTATTATGTTTAGATCCCCTTATTTTATTGCGTCCGTGTGTGCATGCGTGCAATATACAGAAATCATTAATCCCAACTTTTTATTTCTTTGTTGCACGAACGTTTGACATTTCGTGAAATGAAATGAGTGTCAGTGTTTTGTGTGCTTTCAACATTCCCTAATTACAGAGAATTTATATAGAATTTATACAGGAATTCAAATTGAAAGCATCCTGACCATCTGTATTTTATCTGTGTCCATCTGTATTTTAATTTTGTCCATCCAATTTGAATTCCTGTACCAATTTTGCATCTATTTCGTGTACCCATAGCATGGTTCTTTCAACATATAATGAATCTATCTTAAGATATTAATCTACAATCAACCTCCCCCACTCAATTATGTGCACTCTTTTTGGCTTACAGCCATAGAGACAAACATAGTAACAACGTATCATTTTTATTAGGGTAAATTGCTGTAAAAGAATTTAACATTGCACTTTTCATTCCAACACCTTTTTTTTTTTTCAACGTGTGTGTCCTCAACCTTTTATAAATTGGCGACACTCATCCATTCCTCCATTAGCCAACCTGTCTGAATTGAAAATTCAAAAATGTAAAATGCTAAAATTGTTATTTTATTATTGTTGATTCAGGTATTAAAAATATAAAAAAAAATTATAATACAAACCTCTATCATTGCCATTTCTGGCAGCCAATATCCCTCGTTTGCTACAAAAATTTTGGTAGTTGGTTTCTTTTCTTTTGAACTTATTTTCAGATATTACATTTGATCAGCTTATTTCAATGGAGAATGGCGACATTATTGAAAATTTAGATCAAATCAAACACTCGATGGTTAATTTAATTTTATTTTTTCAAACTTATTTTCAGATTGTACACTTGATCTGAGCAATTGGGCGTATTTCCTAAGGTGTATTATAGGCAAACAATAATTTGCTTAATGCAAGTCATGTTGGAATTAATGGTTAATTTTTATAGTTGTGAATTGAAAACGTCACCAGTTGATGGAATGAAGTCACGACTTTTCAAATGCAAAGAATGCATGTCCAAAAATCATGATGTTCCGAATTGAGTGTTACTATTCAAAAAGGTACATAACGAAAAGTCATGGCCTTTTGATAAGATGCAACCATTTCAAAAAGAAATTTGAAAATCTATAAATGGGGACCTCTAGTTCCATATTTCCTACACCAAATCAATTCCAAATAATTAATTTCTAATTCTTCCTTTCTCAAGTTATGTCAAAATAATTTTCAAATTATTTTCGAGTTTCGTGTTAATATTTTGCGATCGATCTAGAAGAATACACTCAAGTTGTGATTCGTCAGACAAAATTAACATTGTGCTATATTAATTTTAGAAAAAAAAAATTGTATTTTGGAAGAAAGACTTCCATTTGATCCGGAGCACCGGTGCACAGGGATAAATTCTATTTAAGAAAATTTGCATTCACATTCCTCATTTCATTTCATCTCCTTCTAATTTTATGTTTCAGTAGGGTGCAATTTGTGAGTATTTTGATGCAAATATCTTGTTTTGTTAAGTCGAAACTCTATCTGATATTTTGCCTAATTTGGTCCAGATTTTATTGTATTTGCATGTACATGCTTTTAATTGAAAGGAATTTAATTATGTATCATTTCGTCGACAAGTCCACGTTTAATTGAGGAAAATGGTGTAGTTTTCAGTATTAGTCCAGACAGCGCAGCTAGCTCAGTTGCCATTTTCCAATCTTGTTGGACTATTTTAGGCCAAGATTTATTTGAGACGCTCACCGCAACAACAATAATTTTGCTAACTAAAAAGTTGGGTGCACAACAGTTTAAAGACTATCAGCATATAATTACAGTGCTAAACAAAGTGATATCGAATATATTGGTTTCAACGCTCGAAAGTATCTTGCACAAAATTATTTCTCAAAATCAAAGTGGTTTTCTATAGGGATATACATATATTGATAGCGTTCTCTTTATCCAAGAATTGGCATACTCCATAGATGAAAAAGCGTAGAGGCAGTAATGTTCATACTAGGCATTCTAAAAATAGCTCACTGTGTGTAAAATTATTGGTTTTCATCATTATTAAACGATGAAACATCGAGGTATTCCTAATGTTCACGAGCACTACTTCAGGATACTCAATATTCTCACCCACTCCTTTCGTGATTGATAAGGGCAATTTGTGCACTTATTTAGGCCATATTACTAAAGTTTCATGTCATTAAATTATTGAAATCTACTTAACTTGAGTTAATTTTCTTTGATTTTTAGTTATGGACTCATTCGAAGCAATTAAAAAAGAAAGAATGATGAAATTGACTGAAATCTGCAATTTTGGGGATCAAAGTCTCACTTTAAAAATTGAAAGACTGAATTGCATTAATTTGAAAGATTGGATGACTTGGAGAAACACAAAGTTAATGGGCCATCTCCCAATTGGAATTGGAATGGGAAGTGGACTTTATGTCAAAGAGAACCACAATGAAAATCAAATTGGGCCTTAATTAGACTTGCATTTGGAATCTAATTCAATAATTACTTGGAATTCGTTATAGGTGGAAACAATTGGAATCCTATTAAACACAAAAAAGTGGGCTAAATTCGATACACAGAAGCATGTAGAGAGAAAAATGAGAGGTTGATTTGATTATATATACATGATAATTGCATTTTTACACTCTTATTTTGCCACAAAACATGACGAAGTGTTGAAAAAAGATTTTAAATATGGCTTAATTCTATATAAGTTAGTTTTGTAAGATTATATTGATGGATATGACGGAATTCAAGGGAGAAAAAAATGAAAAAGGACCAAAATGGAAGGAAACGAAAGTACAGGGACCAAAGTACAAATAGCCAAAAGATGACCCGGAGGAAGAAATGAGAATGAGAATGAGGTATGTACCAATCTATTAAAGACATGAAGGTTTGGGAGACAAAGAAATGGAAAAAGAGGCCAAGAACTAAGAAAATGAGTTCGGGGACCAAAATGAAGAAGTTGGAAACGTGAAGACACCATGCGGTCACATGGTGTTGTCCTCCCTTCGGTCGCATGGGAGGCTACAAAGAATTCAGTTGCAGAATCGGGAGAACCATGCGGTCGCATGGTATAACCCGATCGCAAGATTTTCAGTTTCCTTCTCTACTTCAAACTCTTATAGAAACAAGTTGTGAAACAAATATAAAACCCTAAAGCCATAAATTACACAAGGTGGACGCATCTAGAGACATTGAAAACACATTCTAACGTATTTTGAGGAAGATTTTGAGCTAAACACAAGGAGAAACACAAGATCGACAGTATTACGCGAAGATTCAAGTGAATTATTAAATCGGTAATGTCACTTCTTCAACTTTCTTCGTGTTCTATGATTTTCCCCATATTAGGCTAGATAAATTTGTACTAGGAGAATGATGAATCATGTGATGTAATCTTTTGATTTCTAGTTTTACATTATTGACAATAAAACACGTTATTTGAATTTGAATGATTTATATGCAATTATTTTCTTCCACAATTATGTGCACATGATTGTGCAAATCTAGTAGCGTATTTCTTGCATTCGAGAGAAGAAAAATAGGCTCGACGGGGTATAAATCATCGTAGGGTCCAATAGGGGATAACGATATATTGCTATGCTCTGTGTGAATCTTTAAGTATTCACAAAAATTCATGCATTCTTATATATTCGCATACTTCATAGAGATATAGTCGGGATTGTATATAAAAGTAGGTTCAACATTACTCGAGAGAGATTGTTGGATAAAATAGAAATATTGATTCGTCAAACTTCAAACGTGTGGTCAATTTGTCGAACCAGGATTAGAAAAGATCGTTGCAAGGGGATTCGTGATCCTAGTGCGCCTCTCATTCATTAAATTCATCAAACTTGCATTCAATTATCATTTTTTATTTAACATCATTTAATTCATTCACAATTGCATACATAGTCTAGTTTAGGTATAATCAATTTGCAACTATCACACTTGCCTACTTGATTTCGGTTAAGATCGAAATAGGTAAAAATTGAACTAACTCAATCTCTGTGGGAAAATATCCTGATCTCTAAAATTCACTTTATTACTTGTTACGAATCGTATACTTGTGAATTTTTAAATCGAAACAATATTTTCGTGAACACACAGAGAAAATAGCTGCTTGGGTGGAAAAAATATATACACACACACATAAATAAAGGGTAAAGAAAGGCGGCTACTGTTGAAAGGAAAAAAAATAAGGGAGGATATACACTTAGAAGCAGACGATACGGAAGGACAGCAATGGCAACTTGGAAAATAAATCATTGTCCATTGATTTTTGGTGATATCTTTACAACTTTTATGTGTTTAATTCCGACATTTGCTTTGCTAAATTATTTTGTGCCAGGATTTTCAATGGACCTTGTATAATAAACCTTTAAATATTAATTTTATTATCTTGATATTCAAAACACATTTTCAATTGTTGAATGATTGATATGGATTTTTTTTTCAAAAATTATATGCGCAATAGTTGTATGAATTTTCTAGCTTTTTCACTTTCGAAAAATTGAAATTAAGTCAGACATAGTGTTAACTGTCGTAGAATTCAATAGGTGATATAAATATACCGCTATGATTTACATGATCTTTAAGTATTCATAAGTTTTTAATACATTTTTATATGTTCGCATCCATCATAGAAATACAATCGGGTCACATGTAAAAATAGGTTTCATTCTACTCGAGAGAATTGTTAAACAAATAAGAAATACTGGTCTTTATAATTTAATCATGTTGTCAAGTTTATAAGTTTAGATGTTAAATGGAATTGATATAAGGTGATTCAGGATCTTAGAACGTTTTTCATCATCATAATTTTATAAAACGTGCATTTAATTATAATTTGCATTTATTTTAGTTAACTTAAGTCTTGCATTCATAAATAGATTATTTAATTTATTGAAAAATCACAATTTCAATTGTTTCGATTAAGGTTGAGTTAATTTGAACTTAAACTAGTTCAGTCTCTATGGGTACGATACTTGGACTCAAAATTCATTTTATTACTTGTGAACGAACTATGCACTGCGGTATTTTTGATCGAAGAATATTTCGTCATAATTTGTTTTGCGTTGTTGCCAAGGCTTGTTACTTTAGTTTGGGTTCAATTTATTTTAGCACTAATTCGAACCTCTACTCGTATTCTTGCATTTTTAATTTTGTTTCATTTTAGTTTTCTTATTTTTCTCTTTTTCAGGATATAAAAGACCAAAAATAGTAGAATAATAGATGGTTGTGGTTGATTTCAATAAAATGCTCCTACATGATTTCATCATAAGACAACAATAATTGACAAGTCAAGAAATTGATGAGAGGGATATGATTATGAGATATTTCATTATAGGACAGCGACTATGAGATATAAAAGTGGAATGTGAACTTGATGAAACTGTCTTGGGTAACTTGCCTATTACATTATTTCTCTCTCCAAAATTTGAAGTTGGTGATTTTCCTATGAGATTATTTCTTCTACCAGTTATTAATGGACATCAATTAAGGAAATCACATTAACCGAACTTCCAACAAATACAACCAAATGGGCAGACTTTCCATGAAAAATGTCATTGTTTCTTTGTTAAAAGTTTTGGATAAACTCGAGAAAATTTCAATTAAAGAAGATGACCATGAAAATATCGAAAAATTAACGGACCAAAAAGAATTAGTAGCATTGTTGAGTTTGTGATTTGACCTTATGAAGAGGTTGAAGTGTACATTGTTGAGTTTGAAACGGATGATGATGGAAAGTCGTACTATTTTTAGAAGGACAAGGTTAAAATTTGGAAGGAAATTACAATATGGAACAAAGTCAAATTGAGCAAGCTAAGTAAGACACCCAAAGGTATATTCAAAATGCCATGAAATACTTGTGCAAAAGTCGAGCTCCAAACTTTAAATCGAGCGCTTGATGGGAGACAACTCATTTTCTCATCCCATAACTTTTATTCTTATTGCTCATTGCATTGCATATAACTTTAGGATTTGCATTAGTACGTTAAGATCATAATTTGGAACTCGTGAATTTAAATGATTTTTAACACATTATAGGTAATACTTTAAGACTTGCAAATTAAAATCACTTATGTTGGGGCATGACTTGATTAAGTGGATTTATTTGTTGATGTTGTTGACCTAGGTTTGAATAAAATTTTCCAAACCCTTAATATAGAAACAAAACTGCTAAAAAGCAATTTGATGGTGGGAAGATTAGTGATTGTGTTCATAGAAGTTTGCTGGTTTGGAATTCTCGGATCACAACGTTAATTGAAGGAGTTTGAGTTAAGGAGTCTAAAATGTGCACTAACCATTTTTAAATTTTGAATCTCATACATCTTTTACTTCTTTTCATAGCATTTATAACTCGAGTGATTAAACATGTTAGGGTTTTTAAAACCTGGTACATTATAGTCATCTGACTACAGAGTTATTGACCTAAAGTTTGCTATAGGATTCATTTAGAAAACTTAATGGAAAAAGGTTTTGCACATAAGATGTTAAAAGAATGAAAATTTAGATTCATATCAAAAGAAAAAAAAAGTGATAAATCTTCTAACTCTCTTCGCAGCATTTTTTACTCGAGTTATTAAGCCTATAAAGGTATCTAAAAATTTGGTAACCTATAGTTATTTGACTTGGGAGTAATCTGCCTAAAACTCGCTACAGGTGTCATATAGAAAAGTAAATGGAGAGAAGTCTTACACAGAAGATGTTAAAAAAAATATCTAAATTATCAAAAGCAAGATGTGTGCTCGGTAAAGAATTTGAGAATTGAACTCTAAAGATTGGCGGTGTGACTTTGAGAAATACTTACAATTTTCCTTCTAAGTTTACAAGTATCTCATTATAACCACTTGTGTGGAAAATTTGTTATAATGATTTTGAGAAATCTACATGTGCTAGAAATACATGAGGTTGGAGAGAAAAACATAAGGAGTGATTTTGCACGAGAGGTGTGAGAAAAAATTGACCCCAAGAGAATGGAAATTATAAGTAAATCAACAACACTTAATTGATTGTGTTCTAGTATGAGTGTAAGTTCAATTATGACTAATCACACACATGCTACATTGAGCCTAGAATAAGCAAAACATTTATTTTTTATATTGTTTTGATCTTTCTAAATTGTTACTTAAATTTGAACCTGAGGCATGTGGTAAGCAGTTCAATGTTGAATCTTTTATTTGTTACTTGCTTGGAGGAATAATATGTTTAGGTCTAAGTTTTATTTTGTTTTGTTTGAGGATGAACAAAAATTTTAGTTTGTTGGTGATTAATAAGTGCAATTTGTGCATTTATTTAGACTATATTATTAAACTTTTATGTCGTTAAATTATTGGTTTCTACTTAACTTGAGTTATTTTCCTTTTTTTAGAGAAAGAATGACGAAATTGACTGAAATCTGCAATTTTGGGTATCAAAGTCTCACTATAAAAATTGAAGGACTGAATCGCATTAATTTGAAAGATTGGATGACTTGGAGATACACCAAGTTAATGGGCCATCTACCAATTGGAATTGGAATGGGAAGTGAATTTTATGTTAAAGATAACTACAACGAAAATCAAATTGGGCCTCGATTGGACTTGCATTTGGAATATTATTCAACATTTACTTGGACTTCATTATAGTTGGAAGCAATTGGAATCCTATTAAGACAAAAAGTGTGCTAAATTGGATATATATACACACACACGCATGCAGAGAGAAAAAGGAGAGGCTGAATTGATTATATATACGCACGCAGAGAAAAAGGCGGCTGGGTTGAAAAAAAAAACAATTATGCTACGTGTACACTTCGAACTTATTTTTTGGTTGATACGGCCCCATCCGAGCACTCACATGGAGGTCGGGTCCCACTCCATTAAATTTAATATTTTCACCCCTCATGTGAGGGGACAGGTGGGGTCGGATAAGAGAAAGGATAAGTTCGAAGTGTAAAAATAGCTTATTTCAAAAATATATATATACACTTACACAGAAACAAAGGGAAAAGAAAGGCGGATGCTGTTGAAAAGAAAAAGGCAGAATATACACGCAGAACACATACGAGATGGAAGGATAGCAGTAGCAACTTGGAAAATAAATCACGTTCCCTTGATTTTTGGTGATATCTTTCGATTTTTACGTGTTTAATTTCAACATTATGTTAGGCTAAATTATTTTTTGTCAGAATTTTTTATGAACCTTGTATTATGAACTTTTAAATCTTAATTTTATTTATTTTGACATTCAAAGCACGTTTTTAAATATTGAATGATTGACATAGAAAAATAACAACTTCAATTGTTTCAGCTACGGTTGAGTTCAGGGCCAACCTTGGCCCAAGGCAAGTAAGGCCACCGTCTTGGGCCTCAGATTTTAAGAGGCCTCTATAAAAAAATAAAAAATAAAAAGGCCCAAAAATCGCCCCAATCCAAAACCCTTCAAATCCCTTGGGGAAAAAAAAAAAAATTTGGGCTGATAAAAAGGCTATGAAACCAACAGTCTTTTACGTAATTTTTTTGGGGAACACCACACAAACCCGACATATAAAAATCACTTTTCAAAATTAACAAACTTGTTAATTTATTTCAAAAATCAGGTGGTAAATAAATTTATTAAATATTAAATTATAATATAATATACATTAATTATTTCCACTTCCTACTACCTTATCCACACCATCCTATCATCCCCACTATATCACATTCCCTCCACCTCTCCATTGACTCCGGCAACGGCGACCACTCCGGCAATATCTCCGGCGACGGCGACTTTTCCGGCGATTTTTATTTTTTTATTTTTACCGATGACCCGTGATTAGTTTTATGACATTTCAAAACTAGCAAACTTGTCTAACAAACTTGTCTAATCATTTAATAATATATCCCCACCCACTCCCACCAATTTAATAATATATCAATTAATAATATTTCACCCCTACCATCCCAACCCCGTGGACCCCACCCACGGACCCCACACCACACCACCCACCTTCCAAAAAAATTTCAAATATTAAAAATTGAAAATTGCATCCCAGTTCATGAAACCATCTCACTCTACTCTATCCTACCCTACCCCACCCCAAAACCTACCCACGAAACCCAAAAAATGTTCAAGTCACTGTATGTAATCGAATCGTTATCTGTGAGTAATTGAAACTAAATTTGTATTCAGTGTGACTAACTGTGACCAAATTTGCGTTGAGTGTGACTGTATGTGACCAATTCTGTGTTAATTGTGACCAATTGTGACTTGATAACAATTGGTCACAATTAACACAGAATTGGTCACAACCAGTCACAACTAAAACAATTTTGATTACAGAAGGTTATCATAAACAAATCCGCACACACCAGAGACTAGCACCACAATTCACCATAATAACCTTCAATGCACCACCACTATCACCTTCAACTCAAATCCACGACCATAAATACAACATTTACTGACTTATATTATCTGTGACTAATTGTGACCAAATTTGTATTTCGTGTGACTGTCTGTGACCAATTCACTATTAACTGTGACCGTATGTGATCAAGTCACAATCGGTCACAATTAGCACAAAATTGGTCACAATCAGTCACAACCAGTCACTACCGACATCACCTACTTCATTCAGTCTTTTCATTTACTTTCTTTCTTTAGTGCCAATATGGTTATACTCTTTTAGCCAAAAAATGTCGCCACTAATTGTAGGCCCTTTGATATATACCTCAGTTGCAGAAAGACTACCAGCAACTAGTTGGGCAAATACAATGTAAACCTGAGCTGGATACAATTTTTGAGAGGCATCACAAGAAAAAAAGTTCAATTAGAAGAAAGAAAAAAATTCATTCCCATAACAAAACTATTCAAAATCTATACTACTATCTCCACAATTACCACCACCACAACACTCGCAAAACTGCCGCACAACATACCCACAGCATACCACGACTACCATCCCTTACCAAAAAAATTCATAAACCTATCGCTGCTACCACAGCACACTACCACGGCCAGCACCTCAAAAACCATAACAAAACATGCTGCAAAATCACCACAAAAACCACAGAAAATCACCCTTACAGCCACTCTCTCTCGTCGACAACCACATTTGTTGCCAGTAGTCATTCCCACCACTACCAATCAGATTAGCAGATTGTTCAAAACCACAACCAACACAACTCCTTGTACACCACTGCCTCATCGTACTCCTTAGTGTCCAAATCGAACACCTCGCTCAAATCATAAGCCACCCACAAGCACTTTCCCAGTGCGACAACACACTCACTAAATTAGGCCTCAACGTCGCCCGTAAAGCATTTGACGATGCTGGCGGTGTAGAGGAGTACATAACTACAACAACATCGCTGCTCGCCGCTGCAGTAGCGATGCATTGTTGTTGCGTCGCCGCACACAGCAATTCTTCTCTATGGGTAGGTGGAGGTCCGTTAATCGCAGCGACGTCGAAAAGAAGGAGCAGGTGGGTGGGGGTCCGTTGCTAGCAGCGACGCCTTACTGGGGAGGAGGTCTGTTGCTCGCAACGACGCCGAAAAGAAGGAGCAAGCGGGTAGGGGTCTGTTGCTAGCAACGATGCCTTACTACACCCTGCATCCCTCGTTACCGTCGAGTGTGTATTTGCACAACATCGTCGCCAGTGGTGGTGCTGGCGACGACTCAATTTTGGTGGCAGACGTGTGACGATGGGTAGGTGTGGTGTTGAGGGAAAAGCGATAGAGAGAAGACGGGGAAACGAAAATGAATTGGGGATGGGTGAATATGATTATTATTTTTAATTAAATTGTATTATTTATAATTATTAAAATGTTATTATGACCTGATTTATGAAATTAAAACTAATCTCTCTTGTTTATGAAAATTAGTCTTTAAATGTAGGTTTTCTAGGTAATTTTTCTAGAAAAAAAATGGGAAAATTACCAAAAAACCTACATTTAAAGACTAATTTTCATAAACAAGAGAGATTAGTTTTAATTTCATAAATCAGGTCATAATAACATTTTAATAATTATAAATAATACAATTTAATTAAAAATAATAATCATATTCACCCATCCCCAATTCATTTTCGTTTCCCCGTCTTCTCTCTACCGCTTTTCCCTCAACACCACACCTACCCATCGTCACACGTCTGCCACCAAAATTGAGTCGTCGCCAGCACCACCACTGGCGACGATGTTGTGCAAATACACACTCGACGGTAACGAGGGATGCAGGGTGTAGTAAGGCATCATTTCTAGCAACAAACCCCTACCCGCTTGCTCCTTCTTTTCGGCGTCGCTGCGAGCAACAGACCTCCTCCCCAGTAAGGCGTCGCTGCTAGCAACGGACCCCCACCCACCTGCTCCTTCTTTTCGACGTCGCTGCGATTAACGGACCTCCACCTACCCATAGAGAAGAATTGCTGTGTGCGGCGACGCAACAACAATGCATCGCTACTGCAGCGGCGAGCAGCGATGTTGTTGTAGTTATGTACTCCTCTACACCGCCAGCATCGTCAAATGCTTTACGGGCGACGTTGAGGCCTAATTTAGTGAGTGTGTTGTCGCACTGGGAAAGTGCTTGTGGGTGGCTTATGATTTGAGCGAGGTGTTCGATTTGTACACTAAGGAGTACGATGAGGCAGTGGTGTACAGGGAGTTGTGTTGGTTGTGGTTTTGAACAATCTGCTAATCTGATTGGTAGTGGTGGGAATGACTACTGGCAACAAATGTGGTTGTCGACGAGAGAGAGTGGCTGTAAGGGTGATTTTCTGTGGTTTTTGTGGTGATTTTGCAGCATGTTTTGTTATGGTTTTTGAGGTGCTGGCCGTGGTAGTGTGCTGTGGTAGCAGCGATAGGTTTATGAATTTTTTTGGTAAGGGATGGTAGTCGTGGTATGCTGTGGGTATGTTGTGCGGCAGTTTTGCGAGTGTTGTGGTGGTGGTAATTGTGG